>CM066253.1:575857-1004324 GCA_033675135.1 Frankliniella intonsa
GGGCCGGGCCGGGGCCGGGCCGGGGCACGGCCTCTGTGTTGCAGGGTGTCCACCAGGCACAGTTCCGGTTCCGCCCGCCCCGCCCCGCCGCGCCCCGCCGCGCTCGCCAATCCAGCGATTCCTAACTTTCTGTAGGTCGTGCCAACCTTGCCTTTTCCGATCGACCCACCCGCGGGGCTAGTCCCCTCCCCTCCCTGCGTTTGAAAAGTCCAACACAACAGCTTGTACTTTGTGCCCCGGCCGCGTCCCCCGTTGTACCCGGAACATGAATAATTACTGTCCCCGTCGTGTTCTTTTGCGGTGGCGCCCAACGGCGCGGCGCGTCGCCACGGCCCTAAGGCGGGGCGGGGCGGGGCGGGGCGGGGCGGGGCGGGGCGGGGCGTCCCCATCTCTCAGGTCATCAGAGCCTCGATCAGAGCTCAGGCCCGGAGCTCAGATTGCCAACCCGTGATTCGACTCTCAGGGATCTCGGGCGGAACGGGCTACGCCCCACCTCCCTCTCTCCCACCCCCTTACACACTGCACCGCCGGTATCCTTGGCAAGAACACCCTCACGGCGCCAACTCGGCCGCCGCCCCGACCGCCCCGCCCCGCCCCGCCCCGCCCCGCCCCGCCCCGCCCCACTCAGACCATCACACTTTCGTGCTTGTTCGTGCCCGTGACCGCGCCCAGGCCGCTGCTCCATCATGCCCCAGTGTACCGCGGGGCGGGGCGGGGCGGGGCTGGGCCGGGGGGCGGGGCCCAGGGAGAGAGGCTGCCAGTAAAGCCATTCACTCAGTAATGAGAGGCCATACGCCTCCACGGCCAGAACTGCGGTTCGAATCTCCCCTCTCCCCTCACCCCCATCCCTCCCGTGCCACCCTCTGGCCACGCGGCCTCCCCTGCGGTTTACCGGAAGCCGCGCTCGGCATGACTTGGCGCCGCTCTGCTCTGCTCGGCTTGGCTCGGCTCGGCTCGGCTCGGCTCGGCTCGGCTCGGCTCGGCTCGGCTCGGCTCGGCTCTGTTTGGGTCGGCTCGGCTCGGCTGGCAGTAGCAGATGCGACGGACTTCTCGAATGGCATCGAAAACTCCTGTAACTAGCCAAGCTGTTGCTGATCAAAGTCTGTGGGCTTCATGTTCAGGGCCAGGCTGGAGTCTGGTGTAAAACAGTTTTCACGACATGTTGATATTTCCTATGGTTTGGACAAGGCTGCATGCATTGGTATAAAACCTAACTCACTCTTCTTCGCGACACTGCGAATCCAAGTGTGGAACATTCATACGCAAGGTTGCGCGGAACACTTTGTTCCACGCAACCTTTCGCGAAAGGTATATACCCGTATATGAATGTTCCACACTTGGATTCGCAGTGGATTCGCAGTCCATTATAGTTCAGTCCTCTATCCTTAAATTTCTTCACACACCCCTTCTCTCTTTCTCACTGTTTTTGTCTGGCGCAGTTTTACATTTTTCAAATTACGGATTACATGACCGAGCGCGGTGCCCACCGGGAGAGGAGGCAAAAAGAAAGGTAACCGCGGGCTACATGAAAAGGCTTCCGGGGTCCCCCGACCCCAAACCCCGCAATTTCGCTCGTAAAAAATCGCCGCTGTGGAGCCGTGTGGAGCTCCCACGGTTGTTTAGCGAGGAAAGCACCAACCTTACACATAACCTAGATTACGTCCGCAGATATTACATCGCTGTTGACGGCGGCCCCGGCCCCGGCCCCGGCCCCGGCCCCGGCCCCGGCCCCGGCCCCGGCCCCGGCCCCACGCCACGCAAAGCGCTTTACCCAGAGGGCAGGAAACATCGCCGCGGCGAGCGAGTGCGCGGGCGAGGCGAGCGGAGAGAGACTGCACCCAGAAAAGCGTGCACTTGGATCATGCAAAATGTACTTGAATCGAGTGCAAAGTACTTGCACTGTAAGGGATTTTGTCGTAACTTTACGAACAAAGACCTGTTAATTTTTTTTCACGAACTCTTCGTTATTTTTAGAAAACGAATACACTTCTAAAATGACTATTGTTCGTAATAGTGTGTATATGATCCAGAATCCAAGAAATTTGTCGTTCTGGAATGCTTATAACTTATATGCCAGCTTACGAAAAGTTTGTTTTCCAATGCTACGAACGGTTCTTCTTCTGGAATGACGAACAGTGTTCGTTAACAATACTTCAATAACAATACTGTTCGTACGGAATTTTATCGTAAAATAACGAAATCCATTTACAGTGTGATGATTTCAAGTACAGTCGTCTCCCGCTTTTTGCGAGCCGATTTCTGCGCGCATGTTATCCCCACCACTTCTGGAGGGCAGGCCCGGGGATACCCGGTCGGGCGACCCCGGCCGACCCTCAGGGAGCCGGGTACCATGTTCTTGAGTATTTGAGCTCAAAACAAATTTGTTCTCAAATCGTTCCCCTTCGCGCTTGAATGGAACACATGTTCTTGGTTCAAGTTCAAATTGGGCTTGGATTGAGCGCCAAATAATTGATATATTCAAGTACACGCTTGAATGGGTGTGGAGGGGGAGTCTCTCTAGGCGAAAGCAACTAGTTCGGGATGAGACGCGTTCTCTCTGCGTGCAGCAGTGTGACCACGGCTTGAAAACCGTTTGGAATGCATTGAATTCCTCTCCGTATGCGGAAAAAAAAGAGGTGTGCGATGGGTGTTGGGGTGCTTGATGTATTGGGAGAAGTGAGGGGTTTGGGGTTGGGGTGCCGGATAGCGGGTCTGGCGTGCAGGCCGAGCCGAGCCGAGCCGAGCCGCGCAGCGCACTGCCCTTTTGTACTGCATGAAAAGACTCGCCTGCTGGGCGCTGAAAGGATCATATCCTGACTCCACCGTACGACCAGGCCCGGCGGGGCGGGGCGGGGCGGGGCGGGGCGGGGCGGGGCGGGGCGCCGCCTGCAGCCCCATCCCCGCCTCCGGCTGCCGGTGCACCCCCCCCCCCCCCCCTTCCCCCGACCCCGCCGCACCGCTCACAGGCGGCTGCAGCCATGGCGGTGCGGCGGGGCCTGGACGCTGCTGCGCTGCTGGCGAAAGGCGGCGGCGGGGTACCCCAACAAAAGGCAGGAATGTTTCCGTCGGCACAATCCTCCGGACATTCTCGGATGTTCTGTCGGCTCTCCGTCTGCAGGATCATCACCTAACCTATATCGGTCAGCAGTCTGTCGGAAATGTGTCGCGCGGCGAGAGGTTTACCCCGGGTCATCCTTAAGGCGCAGGGCGCGACTGGTTGCCGGCCGGGCCGGGCCGGGCCCCTCAGCTCGGGCGGGGGCGGGGGCAGGCGGGCCGCTGATGTAAATCACGCCCGTGACGCCGACTGCACCGGGGCCTGAGCGCAGGTGGCGTGCGCAGGTGGCGTGCGCAGGTAGCGTGCGCAGCGCAGGTGGGGCTGGGGCTGCGGGGCCAGGGCTGGGGCCGGGGCTGGGGCCGGGGCTGGGGCCGGGGCTGGAGCTATGGGGCTAGGGCCGGGGCTGGGGCTGGGGCTATGGGGCTAGGGCTGGGGCTGGGATTGGGGCTGGGGCCGAGGCTGCTGGTTCGCCTTGAGAAGCGCTCGAGGGGCGTTCCTTTACTCCTTCGTACTACTTCAAATGCAACCGATGCGTATATGGAAAAATATTGAAACAGTTTAAAGTAATAGGAATGGATTCTGACAAACTGCGATAAAATTGTAACAGATGTATTTTTGCGACCTACCCACACATTTGCGGACGCCTGCTCGGCTCCGAGCGCCCCCAGCCGCGTACAGCCCAGGCGGACGCTACGCTTCGGCCCTAATTCGTATATTTGCACTGTCCTCCACGCCCGGTCGCCCTGCCGCCCTGCCGCCCCGCCCCGCCCCACCCCGCCCGGCTGTCCCTGCACGGACGGCGGCCTAAGCCCGTCCACCCTCGGGTAATCTGTTACCCGCCCCTCGTGCGGTGCGCCGCATATCTTTGGGGCTCACGCCCCGCCCCGCCCCACCCCGCCCCGCCCCGCCCAGCACACTCCCCTTGCGAACACCCCTGCGCTCACCGCGGGCCCCGCCCCGCCCCGCCACGCCACGCCACGCCACGCCCGCCCACGCCGTACACACAGTATACAGCTCACAGCCCCAGCCCCAGGCCCGAGGGCTCATTAAAGGACCATCTGTTAATTAAGCCCCTTTTGGACCGTGGTCTCGCTGCTGTGGGCGTGGCGGCTGGCGGCGGCGGCCGCGGTGAGCACGGAGCGCAACAGTCCGGCGTTCGTGATGTGGCGGCGAGTACCGGAGTGCTCGGGGATCACGTGACGGTCTGATTCAAGTCATGAGGCAAGTGCTCGAGCGGGTATCGACTACCGAGACGTTTTGCTTGGGTCGGGTATGGATGATAAGGAGTACCCGAGGGGGCAACCACTCCCCATCCTAGTGTACACGGGATTTCTACTGATTGCACAAGATTTCTCTCAGATTTTGAGAGATTTCTCTGAGATTTCATGAGATTTCACAAGATTTCTCTGAGATTTCTTGAGATTTCACAAGATTTCTCTGAGATTTCATGAGATTTCACAAGATTTCATAAGATTTCAATGAGATTTCATGAGATTTCTCAGTTAAATTTTCAAGGATTTCATCGAGATTTCCGAGGATTTCATCGAGATTTCTGAGGATTTCAGCGGGATTTCTGAGGATTTCAGCGAGATTTCCGCAGGTTTGTACACAGGATTTCCCGAGTGGTTGCCGTCTCGGGAGTACCCGTCTGACTTACCCCTATATGAAGTACACACTAACGGGCTATGTAGTATTTTGTCATTGGCTGAGCGATAGCGAAGCCTATTACTTCACTGATCGGATTTGGCTCCTGTCTGTTTGTCTGTTTGTCTGTCTGTACGCACGATAACTCGAGAACGAGTTGAGATATCCACCTGAGATTTTTACAGTAGCTTCTTTACATAAATACCTCGGACGAGTTCGTAAATGGGCATTCTAGCTCAAAAATTGACACCGTTAAAAATTAGTTTACATTTTCGAAAAAAATAATTTATAAAATAAACATTTTTATACAGTGTCCTAAGGGGTAACTCGACGAGTTGCGGACCTCTGGTCGAAAATTTCGTCCGTTCGGCCGTATCTCTAACCGTTTAGCCGCTACAGCGTGACTCAAGGGCGAAAAGTCCTCAAATTGCATGTTGGGTGTCGTTTCCAGGGTATTTTGACGAGTTAAGACCCTCTGGGCGGAAATTTCGTCCGTTTGGCCGTATCTCTTACCGTTTTGCTGTTAGAGCGTTGAATTTGGACAAGAAGTCGCCAATATGCCGGTAAATGGTGTATTAACTAGGTAGATGTACGCCAGACCACGTCTCGCGTAACAGGCTTCGCGATATTTCGCGAAACACTGTTACGCTGCGACGCGCCTGCGTACATCTACCTAGGCCTGCGGCGCTGTCAGTATGGAAAAGGATGCCATAAAAAAACGCTTCGAGTAACGAAACAGTAAGCGCCATTAAATTTTAATCTTGCAGACGGTTCCGGCGATATGCTATTCTCTGATAATCGAATATCTGAGAAATACACAACTCTACGCGTATATTAAGGACTTTTTGTCGAAATTTCACTCTGCAGCGGCTAAACGGTAAAAGATACGGCCAAACGGACGAAATATCCGCCCACAGGGTCGCAACTTGTCGAAATACCCCGGAGACGACACCCAACATGCCTTTTTAGGACTTTTCGCCCTTAAGTCACGCAGTAGCGGCTAAACGGTAAGAGATACGGCCAAACGGACGAAATTTTCGCCCAAAGGGTCGCAACTCGCCGAGTTACCCCTTAGGACACTGTAAAAAAATATTTATTTTTAAAAATATTTTTTGCGAAAATGCAAATTAATTTTCAACGGTGTCAATTTTTGAGCTATAATGCCCATTTTCGAACTTGACCGAGCTTTTTGGGCAAGGAAGCTACAGTAAAAATTTCAACTCGATATCTCAACTCGTTCTCGAGTTATCGTGCGGACAGACACACACACAGACACACAGACACACACACAGACACACACACACACAAACATTGAACATTTTTAGCACTCAAGTGGCGTAATAGGCTTCGCTTCGCTCAGCCAATCAGATTTGCGCCCATCAGACCGGCATATCGCCGGAACCGTCTGCACGAGTGCAATTCCATGGCTTTCCCCGATTTGACGACAAGCGTTCAAATAATTTTCGAAATTATGGCATCTTAAATTATACAGAAAGCGCCGCAGGCCTAGGTAGATGTACGCAGGCGCGTCGCAGAGTAACAGTGTTTCGCGAGATATCGCGAAGCCTGTTACGCGAGACGTGGTCTGGCGTACATCTACCTAGTAACTACGTACAACTGTACACATACGTCACATACGTACAATTTTGTACATAATTACGTACGAAATTATGCGTAATTAATAGTAAAAAATCACTATATTGTGCGAAATTATGTAAGAACATTGTGCGTAACTTACGTAATGTGCACAGTTGTACGTATAGTTATGCACAAAATAGTACGTACATAGCCCGTTAGAGTGTAACTTTTCCATTATTTTCAACAAGTTTCGTCTTATTCGGAAGTGTGGCCTTAATCAGCAGGAGCTGCCGGCCGGCCCGATAACAAGGACCCTGGTGTACCGCGGGGCCCGCCGGGTCTCTCTCGCCCCGCCCCGCCCCGCCACGCCCCGGCTAACCACGCCCAGCGTGTGTCTCGTGTTCGCGCCGATCATCCGCACGAAGGGCTGCGTCGCTGTAAAGCACACCGCCCCGCCCCGCCCCGCCCCGCCCCGCCCCGCCCCTCCAGCACCCCTTGCGAGCACGACATAGCAGCGGACACTACGCGATAACGAATATATTAATTGTGGCTGCGAGAATTTATTGTCGAGGGCGTGACTATCGCTCCCTCGCATCGCAGCCAGAGGCAGCGAGGGCGGCTAGTTGGGGTCAGGCGGGGCCGAGCCCCTGGGTGAGGCGGGGGCGGCGGGGGCGGCGGGGGCGGCGGGCACCGGGGGCAGCAGGCCAGGAGGTTAAGCTGCGGGACTCATCGCGTCTGCTGCACCTCGTGCTCGTCGCTACCCACGGCAGAGGGAGCAACGAGATGCTCTTTTTAAAATTCGGTCATTAATCTCTCTCAATAGCAAATAAATTAGGAATAAATCTGTGACTTTCTTTTAAAAGTTTCGACGCCCCCATACCCCTCCCCCGTGGTCGGCGAATCAAATTTACACATGGTTTCCAGAAGTCTCTTTCGTCACATGACATGAATCTTTCGTCATATTTTATGAATCTCTTGTCACATGACATTAATCTGTCGTCACACTGTGATGAACCGTTCGTGATGTGACGAACCTTTCAAAAGTAAAATTCAGAACAATTTTACAGTGTGCTTCGCTCCCCGCGCTGAGCCGCCGTGCCCTCTAAGAGCCACCGTCTAGCATAACTTGATTACCGCCCGCGCTGTGCTTTGCGCAGTTGCAGGCGCGGCGTAGCTTTTGGGCAGGCACGCGTACGCGGGGCGGGGCGGGGCGGGGCGGGGCGGGGCGGGGCGGGGCGGGGCGGGGCGGGGCGGGGCGGGGCGTGGCGAGGCTGTGTTTGAGCCCAACGCGATTACTAGACGGATCCCCTTTTGTCCTTTCATTGTCTCCCAATCCGGACGAGGAGGCGCGCGAGGGCTCGGTTTCCGTTCTGAATTAAAACAGAAAAAACAAACTTTTGTAATTGTTGTTGGCAAGCAATTGTTTCCTTCCAAACTTTTGGAAAGGCTGCATTAGCGCGTGAGGCGGGGACGGGGGAGCAGGGGGGTAGGGGGGGGGAGAGAGTAGCTGAAGCAGGCTACTCCACTCCACGCCGCACTCTGCGTGCTGTACCCCGTCATCGTCGCACACGCCCGGAAACTTACTGCAAAACTTACTCGTCGTAAAGTGCGACGGAGAGTCCGGCCAAGTAAATGATGCCGGTATGGACGCAAAGTACTCCCTCAATCCCTTAGTGACTTTTTTGTTGGTAAACTATCAACGAAGGCCTATTTGTGCGTTGATAAGGTTTCAACGAATTTGTTATCAACTGTCAATAATAGCGTTGATGGTTTATACACTTCTCTTACCAACAAGATGGTTTTGTTGATAATCACTCGTGCCGAGGGGTCGTGTCCATTACCCAAATCTCTGACTCAGCGTCAGCCTCATTACTCTATCGCCTCTGCCGGAATCCTCTGGAATACATTGTTTGTGTGCATCACAACGTGTCAAACTCGCAGTTGTACACTTGCAAGTGTTCTACTTAACACTTGTGCAGGTGTTCAACTGCCCCGTGCAACACTATCCTTGTTGAACACTTGCAAGTGCACAACTGTCGAGTTAAACACTTAGGAGTGTACAAACTGGCGAGTTAAACACGCGAAATTGCACAATTGCCGATTGCGCACTTGCACGTGCTAGGCTGGAAGTTTCACACATACAAGTGTTTAGCAGTTGAACACTTGGTTTAACAGTGTGGGAAACAGGAAACACGAGCGGCTCTAGCGCCGCTCTAGACTGCCGTATCTCTCCCGCCGTGCGGCCAAGCGTCACAGGTAGCACTTGATTTGAAATGTTCCTTTTTGCCTTTCCTGCCCCTAATGGGCCAGGCAGGCAGGCCAGGCGGGCCGCCGCCGCCGTCCCCACGCAAAGAGCTTACCTCGCGACGCATGGCGGCAGCCAGGGCTTTATCTATGCACTTTACACGCGCGGCCCGGCCCCGCCCCGCGGCAGGTTAGCCCCCGCGGCCCCGCCCGGCCCCGCCCGGCCCCGCCCGGCCCCGCCCGGCCCCGCCCACCCCCAGGCCGGCTGTATATATACAGTAAACCTACTGTGTCCTCTCTTTGTCTCCGGGGACTTCAGTGCTATTAAACTGCCCAACTTAAGACAGAGATTAATCTTCTTTTCCGTACGGACTTTGTTAATTGCCCCCCCTCCCTACCTCTTCCCTCCGAAATCTCTCTCTGTCCACACGCCGCCTAATCCCCGGGCCCCGGGCCGCCTTCGCATCCTAACGGGGTGTTCACTTTAACTTGCCCGCACCGGTTCTGGTCGGGGGTCTGGTCTGGATGGGCTGGCCTGGCCTGGCCTGTTCTGTTCTGGTCCCGGCTCGGCTCGGCTCGGCTCGGCTCGGCTCGGCTCGGCTCGGCTCGGCTCGGCAGCGCAGCCGGATGCTGTGATTCCTTCCTGCCCGCGCTGGCACTCCTCACCTCACTACCTGTATTGTTTCGCGCGTGTACCCGCGGACGCGAGTCCACCTTGGGGCGGCCCGTGCGGGGGCGGCCGGGGCCGGGCCGGGCCGGTCCCCGTGACCCGTTTTCTTGTCTGACACGTTCGCAGGCGTCACGTGACGTAGTGACGTGCCGCGGCCCGCCGCCCGCTGCTGAGCGCGCTCAGGTCAGGAGCCGGCCCTGGGCCCTGCCCTGGGCGGCTGCGTGCGAGCATTCTCCCCTCTCACTCCCCCGCCCCCCACGCAGTCGCGCGAGGCCACCTGAGCCACCTGCGCCCCGCCCCGCCCCGCCCCGCCCTGCCCCGCCGCGCCCCGCCCCGCCCCGCCCCGCCCCCCGTGGGGCTCCCTCCTGCCTGCCCACCCTCTCCCAGTCAATCAACGAGGACCGGCAGATCCATCATGGCGTTGTCGTCTGCTAGCCGGGCCGGGCAGAGAGGAGAAGGCACGGCGACCCGTCTCCTGGCGCACCCCGCCACGCCCGCCACGCCCGCCACGCCCCGCCACGCCCCGCCACGCCCCACCACGCCCCGCTACGCTCCGCCACGCCATCTCCTAGCATCCACAGCGCAATGTTCATAATGCTACTGTACTTATTGGGTGATTAGCTTTCGAGCGGTTAAGCGCAGCCGACATGGCAGGTGACTACCTGTGCATCCCGCCACCGATTACAGTTCATCGCTTCAAGCAAAAATACATGATGGCGAGGGTATATGAGGCTTCGAATTGTCACTGTGAAAACTTTCATCAGCGTGCGCGGTCAGCCCGCCCACTAACCAGGAGGGCTTAACTAGCGCGCTAAGCCACATTGCTTCCGAGCAGTGCTCTCGTCTCGCGGGCTTATGTTGGGCACCGCGGGCGTGGCGGGGCGGGGCGGGGCGGGGCGGGGCGCGGTCGGGTGCCGCTGGGAAACTCGTCAGAAGTTGTGGGCCCCCCGTGCGGCCCGGCCCGGCCCGGCCGGCCCCTGGCTCTCCCTCTGGTTTGCCCCGCGGCCCGCGCGGGTTCGGCCTGCGCTGCGTTCCCCTGGAGTCCTGACCGGTCGGGTCGGTGGAGGTCAGGTCAGCGGGGCGGGGCGGGGCGGGGCGGGGCGGGGCGGGTGGCGGGGTCAGGCTCCTGTCTCCAGCGCTCGCGGACTCGTTGGACTGCCTGGCCCCGAGGCGGGCCCCGCCCCGCCCCGCCCGGCCCGGCTGCGCTGGACGAGCGCGTCTGCCGTCGCCCTGCGACGCGACGCGCCGCGCCCCGGGGCAGGGCCGGGCAGGGCCGGGCAGCTCGCCGAGGGTATTGCACTCATCGGCCTCCTCGACCCTCCGACCCTCACTCCGACCCTCCCTCCGACCCTCGAGCACCCCAGGCAGGCGGGGTCCCAGCTTTTACTTCCTGTCACAACTTTACTCCGGACGTAAAATCCTCGGCCGCTGAGCACAGCTTCGCACCTCTGCCGAGAGGGCCATTTCCGCAGTGCGCAGCACACCGCGCTGGACCAGCGGAGGTGCGGGCGGGGCGGGGCGGGGCGGGGCGGGGCGGGGCGGGGCGGGGCGGGAGGGACAGGGCGGGGCGCTGCAGCAACGCGTCAACACAAATTGGGTGTCGCACCGGCTCCTAATTTGCGCGCGGGGTGCCGACGCCCCCGGCCCCAGCAGCCTGGCGCGGCCGCGGCTGGGACCGGAGTTTATGTTCATTTCAGTCATGCGACGACGGTCCTCTCCTCTCCTCGCTACTTGCTTGTTCTTGGCTTATTTACTACCTCTCTTGTCGCCTCCACTCCGTGCGCGCTAGGTGGCTCCTTAAGGCGTCCCCCGCCAGCCCCATCCCGCGGCCCGCGGCCCGCAACCCGCCCGCACGACCCCGCTCCCCGCACCCCGCACCCCGCGCCCGCACCCCGCACCCCGCACCCCGCACCCCGCGCCCGCACTCCGCACCCCCACCCCGCACCCCGCACCCAGCGCCCATCCCATCGCGGCGGCCATAAACTGGGGTGCTATCTGATAATACATCCCCGCAGCGCAGCCGCGCGGCCGCGGCGCTGCCAAAGCCATCAACGGAGCTGCACGGCTCTGCAGCCCTGAGCGTCCGCGGGGGGCGGCGCGGGGGCGGCGCGGGGGCGGCGCGGGGGCGGCGCGGCGGCGGTGAGGGTGCTGTAGGGGCGGTGCAGGGGCGGCGCGGAGGAGGGCGGAGGTCGTTTCACGCCCGGTGACTGACCGCGTCATCCCCCTTCCCCTGCCCCCCCCTCCAAACGACCCCCGGCCGCCCCTACCCCCTAGCGCCACACGCCGCCGCGCTGCGCCATTATCAAATTCCACTTATTTGCTCTCTGATTTCGTTTGGCGCCGATCTGATTTTGATGGGGGCAGCGCCTTTTTCCCCTCCGTCTTGCTGATCGCAGATAGGCTCCCCCTCGCGCCCCGCCCTGCCCCGCCCCACCCCGCCCCTCCACGGCTGCACCAGGCTGCGCACGTTGAAGGTCGTGGAGAGGACTCTCGGCTGGGCCAGGGAGGTCCTTGAGGCCAAGGCCCTTTGGCACGCCCCGCCCCGGCGGAGATGACCGATGCGATGTCGATGGTGTTTTTGCGTGCTGCCGGTGCGGTGCGGTGCGGGGCTGGATGGGAGCGCGCGGCCCGGCCGCACAAGAACGCGATGTTCTCATTGTATTGCCCCCCCCCCCCCCGCTGCTCTCAGAGCCGCGCCGCGCGGTGCTGCCGACGCCTGATAACCTCGAGGGTTTGTTCTAATCAAGGTCCGTAGCGCCACGGCATGGCCCCGGTGCGCTGCCCGGCCCGGTCCGGTCCGCCCGTGGAGCGGGGAGCGTTTTCCTTTCTCAGTCGTGTTGTTTTTCTGTCCTCTTTAACGTGGGTGCGCCCCGCCCCGCCCCGCCTCGCCCTGCCCCGCCTTACCCCGCCGCGCCCCGCCCCGCCCCGGCCCTGCTCTGTTGTTCCAGCAGCGCTGTGCTCGCCCTCGCCCCCTCCACCGTGACACACCCTGCGGCTAGTGCACTGCCCTCTGCCCTCGCTAGCTCTCTATGGCAGCTCGTAAGGATAATAACGCCAAGTCTACGGATCAAATTTCACAATTGAGCGCCCAGAAAACTGTGTTCTTAATTTTTCAGTGTTCTTAAGTTTTAGGAATAATTGAACGTTGTATAGGTACCTACAACATGTGACTTAAAGGGTTAAGTCAAGCGCATTTTGTCATTAAACTTAGTAAAATTTCCTAAAATCATGAACAGTGTTCTAATCACTTTAAGGGAATGTTTTCGAATTAAAAACAGAATTTTTTGAATGAGGCGCAGGCTGTCCCTTTGTATTAACCATGTCTGAATTTAATTTTTCAAACCCTTTTAGACGAATCTTCACACATCCACCTTAATTTACAACACTTGTTTTCGTACCGCACAATTCAAGCGGGCGCGCATGATCACGTGATTGCGGCGTCCCCTTCGGATGGCAGAGGAATGTTGGCGCAACTACTTTGCGGTACGCGATGTGCGGCAGATGTGCGGTTCGGGGCGGGGCGGCCGGGACCAAAGTTCAATTTCGTTGCGGTGTATTGTGTGAGACGCGCCGCGCCGCGCGTGTGAGAGCCCGCACATGGCTCTCCACCGCCGGGCCGCACAGGCGCTCTCTCTCTCTCTCTCTCTCTCTCTCTCTCTCTCTCTCTCTCTCTCTCTCTCTCTCTCTCTCTCTCTCTCTCCTGCAGGCACATTAGCGCGTGATGGCCGATAAGCCCATGCCATGCACTGCAGCCTATTGTAAGGTGGGCACGCCTACAAAGGCACGGCCTGCTCGCCCCGCCCCGCCCCGCCCCGCCCCGCCCCGCCCCGCCCCGCCCCACCACGCCGCGCCTGGCATTCAGGGCCCCGGGATTGTAGCGTGCGTGATCCGGGGGCGATCCGAGAGGCACGCTCGGCCCAAACCGTGACGAGCGTAGCGGGGCGCCCGCACACACACACACACACACACACACACACAATCACACCACCGCCCCCGCAGACACTCTCTGCAGGGGTGGGATAATCTCCCTCCAGGACTCCGCGCAGGACTTGGCCGAGGCCGGGCCGGGCCGTGCCGTGCCGGGCCGGGCCGGGGCTGTGGTCCTCAGAGCAGGAGGAGTGAGTACGTGTGTGGAGACGAGTCTGAAAACGACAGGTGCGAGCGAGCACTATGAAAAAAAGTCGTAGGTTTACGGGAAAATTTTCCACGAAGTGCAGTTGTAAAATTACAAATCGTAAAATTACAAAGACTTCATATCGGCTGGAAATCCATTCACGAGCAAAAAAGGTCCGTCGTAAATTTACAACGTATTTCATAAATCGTAATTTACAAAATTTATCGTAAATCTACAAAACTATTTTTCACAGTGAGAGGCTAGAAGCGGACCGTAAGTCCATCTCGCTCGCTCCTGTGGTTGTCGGACGCAGTTCGGGTCCCGTCGGGTACTCTGCTCCGCGCCTGCTGCCACCCGCCCGCCCGGGTAGGCAGCGCGAGTGCTGCGGTGCGCAGCGGGCGGCCTACCCGCTGGTCGGCAGGCGCTCGCGGCGGGGCGGGGCGGGGCGCGGCGGAGCGGGGCCGCCCCGCGCGCACCGCTGCTGAGCCGCTCCGCACTACAAGGATCAAAGTTTATCGATTTAGGTTACCGTGGCGCGGGGCGGCGCTTAGAGGCGCAGGCGCTCTTTATGGCGCTGAAAATAGGCTGATCTCACGCACGATGGCTTTGCACGAAATATATTGCAGCTCGGGCGCGCGGGGCTGGGGCGCAGGCGGGGCGCAGGCGGCGGGGGGCGCCGGGACGCCGTGAACCCTTTACCCCGACGCCAGCCCGCCACGGCCCGCACCACGCCGAGTCTGGCGGGAGCGCCTTGTGTTCCTCCCTCCCCCCGGCCCGGCGCGGCGCGCGCTGGACTCGTCCCAGAGTTATTGACCGGACTTGCGGGCGGCATGGCGCTGTCCAGCGTGGACCGTACGTGGCGGGGCGGGGCGGGGCGGGGCCGGGCGTTCCCTTCAATGTCTACAGATGTTACCAGTCGGGCGTCCCCGCCGCCACGCCCCATGCCCTCCCCCCTTTAGATACTATCCAGGACCTGAGTTTCCTCGGGCTGGGATTGCAAAGCAGGTTAAGCACTGCATGGTTCGTACTTTACGTTTGCACAAGATTCTCCTCCGCAGCTTACGGCTTGTGCATCCGTCAGGAAATGAGAGTGCGGCGGCCAGTCCTCCCTTACTCCTCGCCCGCACTGCTGTCTCTGTCGCACTCCAGGCCATCAATCACGGGGATGCTGATATTTCTGAAGTTGTGCCGCGCCCCTCCTGAGGCCTAAGGGCCCCCGGCGGGGCTCGGCGGGTGGTGCCCCGCCGTGCCAGTCATCCTGCTGGGTGCGGCGGGGCGCGGCGGGGCGGGCGATAGGGGTGTGCCGGGCTGGGGCTGTTGGGAATGCGAAACTCTGAAACTAGCCTCCCACCTGACTCACTCCCCGCCCCGCCCCGCTCCGCGCTGGCACACACGGCAGAACGCCCTCAGTCCAGGGGCGGACAGGTGAGGAGAGAGCCATGCAGTGACACGTGTTGAAGCAGAGCTTGTCTCAACTTGGTCCCGCGTTCTGCTGCCAACTTATTGCGGTCACGTCTGGTGCACGGCGATACCCAGGGGCGGTTTTAAGTCCAGATGACGGGAGGGGCGATGAGCTGTGGGTTGCCTACATACACTTTCAGGCGGCAATTAGGGGCTGGCCGGAGGAGGGGGGGGGTGAATCGACCCCACCCCCTAAAACCGCCACTGGCGATACCCGAAAGCGGCGGAGTATAACTCCCCACGTTAGCGGTTAGGTTGGCTACATCGTCGTAGGGGTAGGGAATCAGGCGCGATTTAACGGGGGCGATCGCCCCCCCTCTAGTGGATCGCCTGAAAGATAGGCAACTTGGGCTACAGAACCCTTGTATGTAGGCAACCCACGGGGCACCCCCCCCCCCCCCCCCCTGTCTACAGGACCTTAAACCGCGCCTGTAGGGAATGGGGGTTTCGTGTTAGCCTCTCTCCGTCCCTAACGCGCTGCCGCTACTGTGCGTTCTTTTGTTTCCCGCCCCCGCCCCCGCCCTCTATTGTCTGGGCGCCGCACATGATTGACGACTGTCGCCTGGCCGGTGGGCCGGCCGGCCGGTCGCATAGAGCGGGGCAATAACCGCCCTGCCCCTCGCCACCACCTCCGGTTCCGCCTCCGGTTCTAGACCTTGCCTCTATTGCCTTTTTTACGACTGTCTGCTGAAACTCCTCACTCTCTTCAACGAGTTTAACGGGTTTAAATGCGGGCTATCATTCCCTTTCTTTTACTTTTGCGGCGAGCCGCTAGCAGAATTGCGTATAGTGCCCCAGAGCCGGTCAGAGGAAGAAGGGTCTACTTTCAGTCGCGCATCTCCAAAATTACCTACTTCTTCTTCGTCTCCCGCTGCCATTTGTGCGGTCTGATAATGACTGAGGGCCCGGGAAGCGGAGGAGGGGGGCCGGGAGGGGCGCAGGGGGGAGGGGGGGTGGTAGGGGCGAGAGGGTATTGGCAGGAAAGTTGGGGTGCGCCTTTGGAAAATCCTCGCCCTCTCCAATCAGTCCAGTCGATTACGCAAAGCGGCGTAAGGGGTTTACAGTGTCAGCGCTGGGCCCGCTCGGCCCCTGGCGCCCCCCCCCCCCCCTTCAATCCCTGCGCTGAGAGCCCCGTAAAGTAACTGGAGGTAGTTGGTTGCGGAGGGGGTAGAGAGGGGAAGGGGGGGAGGGCAGCTGTGCCCCTACCGACCAATCACCTCGGAGAGGTTCGCCAGGCGTGGAGCGGACAGCTGTCGTTATTATCGTCCCCTAGCCAGACTATTTGAGTCCATGTGAAATGAATTTGGCAATGTCGCCCTTTTCTGTTGTTTTTCTTCTTTTTTTTTCCAAAATTAAAAACTAATTGTTTTATTAAGTGTCTGTAAAAACCACTTGAGTTTTAACGAACAAAAAACTTTCCTTCAGTGGTACAGTGTTATGAAATCACAACATAGAACTTGAGTTCTACCCTATTTTTATTAACGGACTGTGAGGGCGAGGGCACTACTGTTTTCCATAACATTATGTAATTGCGGGCTGCGTTCCGTTGCTGTGGTCACACGCAGTGGAAAAGGGCGCCGAGTCGCGCCGAGCCGCGCCCAGCCGCGCCCCGGGGTAAATTATGTAACGCTGCGAATATTTAAGGGGTGCGCCAATTAAATTTGTTTTGGCTACACCAATGCAGGGCAATATATCACCGCGCTGTCCTGCTGGGCGTAGCTGGGCGCCATAGCAGCACCAGGACATTGGTGGGGGCCGGGCCCGGCCCGGCCGCCCCACCGCCCCGGGGCGCCGACTTTAAATAACATTTTCATGCTGCTCTTCCAACATACGCATGTGGGGACGCGGGCGCGGTGGGGAGGCGTGCCTGCTCTGAGCAGGGCGCGGGACAAAGGGGGTGGGGCGGGGCGGGGCGGGGCGGGGCAGCCTGCCAGGGCCCCACTTGGGGACAGGAAACGAAAATGGGGAGGAAAGTGGATCGAAGGGACGCGGGTGGCGTTGCGGGGTGTGGCGGGTTGGGGCGGGGTGGGGCGCGCGGAGGGCCTAAGTACAGGTGAGCGCTGGGATATAAAATGTGTCGCAGTAACAAGAAGGCAGCCCCCTGGCTCAGCTCTGCGGCTAACCTTCCTACGATCACAGAGGACTTGGCCCGCCCCGCCTCGCCCCGCCCTGCCGCGCCCCGCCGCGCCCCGCCGCGCCCGTTCCACCCGCCCCACCCCGTGCAGCCCTTGGAGAAGGACTAGCCCTGTGCGTCCCGCCCACTGTTGACTACTGCGGCTGCCGCCGGTGGTTCGCGAAGTCGCGACTGTGTTTATGCTGCTCGTAGCGCACACGGGGGTAGTGACCCCCGGGTCGGTGTGGGGCGGGGGCGGGGGCGAGGATGGGGGGGGGCGGCGGCGGGGGCGGCGGCAGGGGCGGCGGCGGAGGCGGGGCACGCATCGCACTATCGGTCGTGTTTATCGAAAGCGCACCGATTCATCACATGCCGAGGGGGTATAGGGTGGTGCCGCCCCCGCCCTCCTCCCCCGCACCCGCCCCCGCCCCCCAGCGCCGCCCCCGGCGCCCTGCTGTTTTTGCTGCATATGACGAGGCGGTCTTCGGCGGCGCCGTGTGGCGCTGGCGGTCGATCGCCCCGTACAATTAGGCAACAGCGCGCGGCCCGGCCCGGCCCGCGCACGCCAGCGGGCTGCGCTGAGCTGTGGCGGCGGCGGCGGGCCCCACCAGCACCGCGCCAGCAGCGCGCCAGGGCCGAGCACCTCGCCGCCGCGCCCTACGCGTTATGCCCGGCCCGGCCGGGCGCTCAGGTCCTCCCTTCTTTTTCTCCCCAAGCAGCGTCGTCTCACCGAGCTAGCTAGCGCGGCCCTTACTCGCCACTCGCCGCCCCGCCCGCCCCGCACCTCGACAAGACGACGGAAATTAAATTCTAGTCAGGCAGAGCCGCGGGGCGCGGCGGGGCGGGGCGGGGCGGGGCGGGGCGCGGTGGGATCTCGGCCGGCCCGAGTCTGTTATCGCCTTACTTTATTCGCTTGTTTCTCTCCCCTCCCCCACCCCCGCCACTCTCATCTACTCCCCGCACGTCCCATACACACGCTCGGCTCGGCTGCCCCCTCCGCAGACACGCACTTGTCCTCGTCTTGGAGGCGGGGCGGGGCGGGGCGGGGCGGGGCGGGGAGCGCTGTGCTCCACAGTCCAGTATCGTAAAACTTGCAGATCCTAAGTGAAACTGTCTCCCCGGCGTCGCGCTCTTTCTCTTCATTGCCCCATCTCTCCCCTCCTCCCCCGCCCCGCTGCCCCCCTGCCCCCTCCCCCCTCGGCTGTTGAGTCCACAGCGAGTGGCATTTACTTCGCCCCCGCTGGCGCCTGCTCATAAGGCCAACCGCAATCGTCGATTGTTTTTTACTCTCAGTGAGGAGAATATTTTAAACTACCCGCGCTGACATTTAGCTAAGTGTCGCGGTCGGGAGGGGAGGGGAGGAGCCGCTACGGCAGCCAGCAGAGAGTCATGCACTTCCCTCTCCACCGCCTGGATTTGTTTTTTCTCTCAAATTGGTCGATGCGGTGTGTTTGTTGATCATCAGGTATTGCTCGACGTTCAACCAATAAACCCAGCTGCTGCCGCCCCGCCCCGCCCTGCCTCGCCCCGCCCCGCCTCGCCCTGCTTCGCCCCGCCTCGCCCTGCCCCGCCCCGCCCCGCCCCGTCGCGGGGCCCGCCGGCCCGGCCCGTCCCAGCCCGCCGCCAGCAGCACCCAATTTGCGAGCCCGCGCGTTATTGGTGCGTTTGTTGACTCGCTGTCTCGTCACCCGGGCGGGGCGGGGCGGGGCGGGGCGGGGCGAGGCGGGGCCGCTGTGACTTTGGCGAGGCTCGCGGCTCCTGCAGAAAGTTATTGTCGAGTTGTGAGGAGAGGGGGAGGGGAGGGCGCGCAGGGGGAGGTCTGCAGCCAGGTGGAGAGGGGGGGGGGGCGCCTCCAAAGTAACGAACGGGAAAACAAGTGAGTGACCGGCGGCGAGGCGTGGCGTGGTGTAGTGTAGCGTGGCATGGCGTGGCATGGCGTGGCGAAGCATTGGGGAGAAGCAGGCAACTTTTACTAACAGCGATGACTCGAATCCGAGGAAAAGCGTTGTCGGCCGGGATGGAGGGGGGGGGGTGCGTAGGGGAGACGGTGGGGGCGGAGTGGACCGCTGCGCTCCTTGGCTTACTCGGCCGGTGAGTCGCACCGCACCCTCCCCTCCCCTCCCCGCCGCTGGACCCGCTGAGTTGGCAGCTGCCCTGCCTGCCGGTGGCAGTGGTGACCGGTGTGGTGTGGGGCGGGGCGGGGCGGGGCGGGGCGGGGCGGGGTGGGGTGTGGGCCCGTCTAGGTCCAGCCGCGCTGAGCCAGCTGAGCTGTCACTTCCCTACTAAGCGCGTAGACAAACGCCCGGGCCGGGCCGGGCCGGGCCGGGCAGGGCCTCCTCTTGCGTTCTTCCTCTGCCCGGCCCGCTCCGCTCCGCTGCTGGGCGCGCTGGCCTCTGCAGCGGGTAGCCCTTCTGGTCCGGTCTGGGCCGGCCGGGGGCCCCGGGGCGACACGAGGCGGGGCCCGGCGGGGCGGGGCGGGGGCGCCACACGGCTGCGGGCTTATCCCGCCCCACCCTGCTCGTCATGTTTTGCTTGTCGTTCAGCCGAACGCGGAGCGGGGCGGGGCGGGGCGGGGCGGGGGGGGCGGGGCGGGTCAGGGGTGGTGGTCGCCCGAGAGAATCCCCTTACCAAAGGCTCCCGCGCCGATATGGATCAGGCAGGCGCGGCCCGCGGCGCACACCAGCTGTGCCTGCCCCGCCCCCCCGCCCCGCCCCTGAGGACCGGACCGGCACGGTTCGCTCCAGCCGCGGACAGAGATAGGGACACCCTTTCCTCCCCCGTGCCCAGTGCGACTGTGAGGCGGCCTGCTTACCTTACGCGTCACGACCGAGGCGGGCAGGCTGTCGCGTGCAGGTGTCACCCGCCGATCCACCCGGTTCACGTCTTTGCATTTGATGAAGTGGAAACCAGCCGGGTACGGCCGCCCCGCCACACGGGTACGCGCGCCTCCCCCGCCCCGCCACACGGGTACGCGCGCCTCCCCCGCCCCGCCCCGCCCCGCCTCCGGGCCGGGCGCTGGCCTGACGGTCGTGCACCCCGCCATCACGCCGCCGCGCCCCGCTGCCCCGCGGCCCCCATCGTCAATAAGGCGGAGTGGGCTCCTAACGATTTCGCACGATCATCGGGCGCGCGGAGCGATGTGGCCGCCGCGGCCATAACTCAACTCGCTGAGCGCTCAGCGCAGCTGCGGGGGCGGGGCGGGGCGGGGTGGGGCGGGGTGGGTGGGGCGGAGATAGGGGACGGAGCGCGGCCCGCTAACCTCCTGGCCCGGAGGAACGTCCATCGCCTGTTCTCCGGTGGCGCGGCCCCCGAGGCTCCCCCGCCCCGCCCGCCCCGCCGGCCCCGCCCCGCCCCGCCCCGCCCCACCCGGCCCCGGGTCTGCCAGCCTGCCACGCCCAACCCCTGCCCCGCCCTGGCCCGCCCCGCCCCGCCCCGCCCCGCCCCGCCCTGCCCGGCCCGTTCCTTCTGCTCCACGGGGGCGAGACGGGGGGCGATTTGTCGGCTCGGCCTGGCCGGCCGGCCGGCTCCGCAGGCTCCGTGGGCGCCCTCGCGCCCTCTGACGGAAAAATGTTGACGACAATCCTAGCGTCGCCGAGGTGAGCGCGGCGCGCTGGAGCGGTGATCAAACGTGCCTCGAGGGAGCTCGGGCGAGGTGGGGCGGGGCGGGGCGGGGTGGGGCGGGGCGAGGCGGGGTGTGGTGCCGCGGGCCCTAGCGGGCAGGAACACGTGGAGCTGATCCGGGGCTTTTGCTGTCGGACCTACCTGGCTCCCCAATCTATCGGATCATCCTCTGCCCTGCCCTGTCGTGCGCCCTTCCTCGCTGACAAGATTTGAGACAAGGAAGTCTGTCAGATGCGCGTTACTTGAACTAAACACAGAGATTACGTTGTCTTAGTTGGTCTTGTTCAAAAATTAAATGAGGATTAAATACAGTGCAAAACTGGCTTGCTTGAAGAGGAAACTTGATCTCTTGTCTTTACTTGTCACACCACTCACATCACATCTCCAGCACGGCGAGCGTGGTGGGGCGGGGCGGGGCGGGGCGGGGTGGGGCGGGGCGGGGTGGGGCGTGGCGGGGCGGGAGACGCAGCCGACAAATAAGCCATCTCCGCGAAATATTTCTCCCGTCTGTCTTCGCTATATACGATCTCCAGTCGCCTGGAACAACACAGCCACATTCGAGTCGCCTCGTGAGTTTCTCCTTCATTTGCAGCCAAACAGGGGTGAAATTGGAGTTATTCCTCCCCCCCCCCCTCCCGCCTCCCTTGCCGGCACGGGAAAAGGGTGGGGCAGCTGGCGGCTCTGCGCGACACGCTGACAGTTCAGAGCGCTAAGCACGCGGGGCGCAGGCAGGCCGATGTGCGACGCTATATGTTTAGCCGTGGCGTGCACAGGGCAGAAGCGTGCACAGTGGCGTGCAGAGGGCAGGAGCGTGCACGCACAGGGCAGAAGTGTACACAGTGGCGTGCACAGTACAGTGGCGTGCATGAGGGCGTGGACAGGGGCGTGCATAGGGTTGCAGTGTTAGTTCCTTACAAAGGATGTTCTTCATATTACAAATAATTCGGTTTGTAACGTAGAAAGGATTTGGAACCACCATATTACAAACCGATTTTCTTCATATTACAAACAATATTGGTTTGGGAACAACAGCGTATAATCTTCATAATACAAACTGGAGCTCTTTCTAATACGAAGAATTCGTTTGTTTTACGAAGGTCCCAAATCCTTAGTACGTTACGAAGAGCAGGTCTTTGTAAGGAACTTACAGCGTGTGCATAAGGGCGTATACAGGGTAGAAGTGTGCACAGTGGCGTGCATAGGGGCAAGCAGAGTGGCGTGCGCAGTGGCGTGCTTGGGGCGCGGGGACATGACGGTTCCCGTGGGAGCACCATCCCCATATATACCTATAAAACCACCGCGCCCGGCCCCGGCCCGCCTCGCGCCGCTCGCACCGCGCTGTGCCGGACAAGCACACCCCCCTCCCCCCTCCCTCTACCCCTCCTCCACTGCGTGTCGAGTCCTATGCGGGGGGTTTTACATGCAAAGCCCACCAATTCGCACCGGGAGTGAGAGGACGAGTGGTGAGAGTGGGAGAGAGAGAGAGAGAGAGAGAGAGAGAGAGAGAGAGAGAGAGAGAGAGAGAGAGAGAGAGAGAGAGAGAGACGCGCCTGCATGCCCAGGGCGACATATTTGTAGGTGGAAAGGGGCAGAAAAGGCCCATAACGGGGAAGCGTATTGCGAGCGCTGAATGGCGCTTGGAGGCGAGTGTGAACAGGCCTGTGCTGTGGCCCGGGGCGGGGCGAGGCGAGGCGGGGCAGGGCGGGGCGAGGCGAGGCGGGGATTGGGAGAGCGGAATTGTCGCTATTATTGTTTTGAAGCCGTGCGGAGCGCAGCAGCGGCGCGCAGAGCTCAGCGCGTCCGTGTTAAGTGAAATGCACTTCAAGCGGATACTGGCAAAGCAAATGATGGTGATACACTCGGGCAGGTAAGAGCGCCGGCTGCGCACCGGAACTTACTTACGTGACATGTCCGGTGATGGGGTCCACTATGTCCTCCTGTGCCTCCCGGGAAGCAGTGCCTCTGCCTCAGGATGGTATTGTTGGCCTGGTTCTAGCTAGCTCCAGCTCCTCAACTAGAAAAAAGGAGTCTTGGACTTGTATTCAAGACTGAACACGTGGAAAACGACGTATTGGTTTCCAGGCAGTTTTGGAAAAAACAAGAAGCTCTTATAGAGAAAATACACGGGGTTTCCGGGGCTGCTCGAAAACCAGGACGAAGATTTTTTTCTGATTCATGCGGGCCTTGAGCGCTTCATGGCGTTCAAGACTTCCTTTTTCTGGGTGGTGCTGGCAGCGCACTGGACAGGACAGGACAGGGGCTGGGGCTGGGGCTGCGGGGCGGGGCGGGGCGCGCCTCTTGGCCACTCGCCCTCCCACACGGCAGGGGCCCATTTCCGCAGGCCTCTGCCCTCGAGTAGGCGTGGCGGGGCGGCGCGGGGCGGGGCGGGGCGAGCCCTCTGCGGCGAGCCCTGACACTTGCCACCGTTGAACTGCACCCACGGGTCCTAAGTTGGGGAGAGTGGATGGGTTCATTAGGCCCCACCGCGCCCCGCCCCGACCCCCTGCGCCCCACCCCGCCCCGCCCCGCCCCGCCCCCCGCCTCGCCCTGCCACGCGCCCTTCATATTCATCGTGGATTGCTGCCCCCCGCCCCTCCCCTCACCGCACTACAGCCCTGCCACGCCTGTTACAGTACAGTGCATGTGCACCTTCGGTACATGCTGGAGCCCGGCCCGGCAGTGTAGTAAGGTGGTGTCCGAGGACAACCCGCATGTTGTCTGAAAGAGACTCACTGCTAAATACCAAACATCTTACCCTCACAAAGAAGTTGTACGTGCACCGGAAAAACAAAGGTGCTAAGCAACGCCTTTCCTGGGGTGCTAAAATCGAGTGCTAAGTTTAGTGCCTTTCCTGGGGCACTAAATCTTAGTGCCTTTGCAAAGGCACTAAATTTGTATGGAGTATACGCAGCTGATCAGCTAAAGGTGCTAAGTCCTACCTTTAAAAGGCACTAACAAAATTTAATGCCTTTCCTGGGGCACTAAATCTTAGTGCCTTTCCAAAGGCACTAAATTTTGTTAGTGCCTTTTAAAGGTAGGACTTAGCACCTTTGTTTTTCCAGTGTGTTCCCAAGATTCTTGTGTGGGTGTAAATTTTTAGTTTCTACTTTCAATTTATCTACAAAAAAAATTGTTTCAGTTTTTAATTAAGGAAATTATTCTAGCGTATATTTTTTAACACGCCCCGTTAATTTTCACGTACATGTCTTCCGTCGCTCAAATTTTTCTGACAAAGAATTTTTGACAGTATTCTTGGACTCGGGTTCGACGCCGACTTGTGCTCCAGTACGTTGCTCCTCCCTCACGCTCCGCGCACAGAGAAGCCCTCTTGTCTGCCTCGACGTTTCTCCTGAGCGTTCGCCAACCAGAGCAATAAGCTGTTGCCTTTCTGTCGCGCTCACACTGTCGACGTCACACTCATACACACGGCACGGCACCCGCTCGTGTGCAGGACGACAGGCTGCGACGCTTCTTGAAGACGGAGGCGCCTCACCGGGAGAGCGCTGCTCCCTCGACAGTCTCGCGGCCCTGAATCGTCGGATTCGCTTGCTAAAACATTAATATTTCAAGCAGCCTGTAGGCAAATAGGATTCTGAAGATTTGCCGGCGTGGCGTGGCGTGGCGTGGCGTGGCGTGGCGTGGCGTGGCGTGGCGTGGCGTGGCGCAAGGGGCGTGGCGACTTTATCAAGACTTTCTCCGCTCGTCGCCCCCCCCCCTCCCCCACCCGCCTCTCCCCCCGAGCACACCGCGCGGCTGCTCGCTCATTCATTCAAAGTCCTGGAAAACAATTTTCGTTTTTTGGACATAAACAAATGAGATTCGCTGCCGTCCGCTCCTCCTCTTCTCTGGTCGTTTTAAAAGTTATGTTCGGGTGTTGCCGGTTGTTATTAAGATTAACATAGCTTCCAAATTTTTTAAACATTCCGTAAAG
This sequence comes from Frankliniella intonsa, assembly GCA_033675135.1. Lineage (NCBI taxonomy): Eukaryota > Metazoa > Arthropoda > Insecta > Thysanoptera > Thripidae > Frankliniella > Frankliniella intonsa. The sequence continues at coordinate 600,289 of CM066253.1, forward strand.
TACTGCACCAGCTCTTTTTATATACATATTACTTCCTGTACTCTAGCCTCACCGCGCTGAGGGCAGTGTCGGCCTGGCCCGGGCCTCCAGCGGGCCAGTCTATGGCGGTTGTGGTAAATTGAGTAACTTTGATTGTGCCGAGCCGCGCCCGGCCGGGCCTGAGCCGGGCCGCGCTGGGCTTGCACCGTACATTCAATTCACTTCGGCAGCGAATGGACTCTGTTCTGTCAGAAGCTTCACGCAGTAAACCGTCCCATTTCAATTTATCCATCTCCCCTGTACCCCTCCCCTTCCCCTTTCCACACAAACGCGCTCTCTCTCCCGCCCCCCTATCTCTCTCTCTCTCTCTCTCTCTCTCTCTCTCTCTCTCTCTTTCTCTCTCTCTCTCTCTCTCTCTCTCTCTCTCTCTCCCTCTCTCTCCCTCCCTCCCTCCCTCCCTCCCTCCCTCCCTCCCTCCCTCTCTCCCTCTCTCCCTCTCTCTCTCCGTGAATCTCTCTGTTTCACCCGCGCAACCTCCTTTCGTTGAGTAAAGCTGTCCGCGTGTTGTTTATTTTTCTTTAGGTAATTGCTACGCTGTTGAGGCGGCGGGCCGGGGCCGGGGCCGGGGCCGGGCCACAACCTCCCTCTGACCCATCACGCTGTAGACTCGCTCGGACTGACGCAGGCTTTGGCAGAGATATGTTCTTGCACGATTTTGTATGTGTGTGTATGTATTTCGTTAAAATGTTTTAATTTTAATCAGTCCGAATGCGAGCACAAAAATGCGGCGAACGGAGCTTTTCAGTGTGCGTATAGAGTTTGACCGAATGTCTTCATGTCGACACATGGCAAATCAATATTTGTTTTCTGCCAAGATCCCTTCCCGAGGCCACCCGGTCTGCTCCGGCCCGGCCCGGCCCGTCCGCGGTCGCCGCCGGTCCCCAAAGGCATCGCCTCGCGCGCACAATGAGCCGCACCAGGATTTGGGGCGTCAGGCGTGAAAGGGAGAAGGGTCCTGCGGGGTCCTGCGGGGTCCTGCGGGGTCCTGCGGAGTCCTGCGGAGTCCTGCGGGGTCCTGCGGGTTCCTGCGGGGTCCTGCGGGGTCCTGCGGAGTCCTGCGGGGTCCTGTGGGGTCTTGCGGGGTCCTGCAGGGTCCTGGAGTGGCCCGCAGGGTAGACCGGGAGGCATGAATACGCGGCTGGGGCGTAAGCCCAGTCCGCCCCGGCGCCCCCTGCATGGCTCTCTTGTGGCGCCGGGCCTCGCCACGCTTTGCCGCCCTCGCCTCGGACTGCTTCGCCGCCCCGCCCCGCCCCGCCCCGCCCCGCCCCGCCCCGCCCCGCCCCGCCCCGCCCCGCCCCTCTACCGGGAGCAGTTTGAGAGGGGCCGTCCCGTCCCGTCCCGTCCGGATCAAACCCTCACTGCCACGCTGACCGCCATGAGCAGCCACACTGGATTCTGCTCGACCAAAACCGGGGAAAGAAAAAGAAAAAAAAACTCGGTTGCGCCGTACGCTACGTAAGCGAGGCCCTTACGGCGCGGCGGCCGCGTGGCGCCCCAGAGGAGGACGCGGGAGGGGCTCGCTAGGACCTGGACGTTTGTCAAGGACGTCAGCCGGGCCAAAATGATGAGGCCATTGAGTAGGGCCAATTGCTGGCAGATGTATAGCATGCGCTATGCGCTGGATGCTCGAGGAGGCCGGGAGGATGCCGCCGTGCTGGGGGACCCGCCCCGCCACGCCCCGCCCCGCCCCGCCCCGCCCCGCCCCGCCCCGCCCCGCCCCGCCCCGCGGCGGCGCAGGTGGGGGAGCGAGATTAATACCTTTATATCTCTGGGGGGCAGTCTGCGTCGTGCGCGGCCGCGTAGCGCAGCGGCTGCATCTATAGGAGTGAGCGAGGGAGACGACACGGGGCCGCTTTTATTTCTTCAAGTGTCTGGATGGTGTACTTTATGAGCTTATCATTTAGGCCCCACGCCGCTGCCGCCGCAACCCCCGCACATTCCACCCCGTTACACCCACCCCCGTCCTAGTCCCCCCCCCCCCTCCCCATCAAATCTGCGGCAACGCCGATGATGATGTGGTCGGTCGCGTACTGCTTGTGGTGCAGGAGGGGCGGGGCGCGTCTCATTGCAATGTCCTAATGGTCCTGGGGGGTGGCGGGGCGTGGCGGGGCGTGGCGGGGCGTGGCGCGGGGCGAGCAGGCTCCAGCCCAGCCCCTCCCTGCTCAGAAATATCAAGTGACGGAGTGTGGTCCATTGATTTGATGGAAACGGCCCATTAGGTCCGGCCCCTCCCCTCCATAAACAATTCTCCACCCCGCCCGCCCCGCCCCGCCCCGCCCTCCGCTCTGTCACCATTCATCCATCTCTGTCTTTGTTTCACTCCGCCTCGCTATCCGTCTCGCCCACGCGTCGCGTCGGGTCCACGGGGCGGGGCGGGGCGGGGCCGGGCGGGGCGGGGCTCCGGCGGGGACCTGCGGGGACCTGCGGGGACCAGCAGGAGCCGCCCGGCCAGGCCCAGGACCAACCAAGTATTCAAATCCCTCCTCCACCTGTAGCTCACTCTAAATGTTTCAATATGTCTCCCGACCTGCTTTGAAAGCCCTATCCCGCCCCACCCCCACCCCTCCCCGCGCACGTCAAAATTGGTTTGGTCTGGGGGAAGAGGAGGTGGGACATTATGCGATTATCGACAGCTCTGGGGGCGCGTCCCCTTCTCAAACCCTTCACCGCGCCTGGCCACCTGCGCCCCTACGCCCCTGCTGCCCCCGCGCCCCCGCGTCCTTATCCGCTCGAGTCCTAGAGGAGGACTCTATTCCCCGCTAGTGCCCTACCAGACTGCTTGGACCGCACGAGGCCTGCCAGGCCTGGCTGCCAGCACCAGGATTGTAATGGCGTTAGCCCTCTCCTTGTTGCCCCTAGGGCTGGACCACTACGCCCCAGCGCCAAATGAAGACGGATGAGAGCCGCTTGGTTTTTACATTCTTACAAATCGTACGATCAGTCAGGAGGGGCGGGGCGGGGCGGGGCGGGCGCAGCACGCTCTGGGGACCTGTACTGTGCAGCAGTGAGGCCGGGTGGGGACGCACCGCCGCCTGCACACACTTTTAAAAATAATCGATAAAAATTTTGTACAATTGTAGGAAAGTTTTTCAGTCACCAGATAATGTTTTGTGACACAAATTTTACGACTTTCGTCAGGGGCGTATTAAGACGGGGCGAGGGGGCGATTGCCCCCCCCCCTCCCCCCCCCTGCAGGGGTCTATTGAACCGCCTGAAAGGTGGGCAACTTGAGCTACAAAACCCCTGTATAAAGGCAACCAGAAGGGCACCCTCCTCCTGTCGACAGGACCTTAATACGCACCTGATTTGCAGTTTGACAAGTTAAAATATTTGTAATTGTAAATTGATTACTAAAGTCTGAGTCGCTGCTGATAGCCTAAAAACAGCGCCACCTAGCGCCACAGCCCAGCCACGGCCTGGGGTTCACCGTCACACACACACAAGCGCAAAACCTGCTGCTGCTCCGCCCGCTTCCGCCTGCTCGTCAGGCAGTGCATCATCATTGTGAGCAGTGCACGCAGCGGGGCGGCGCGGGGCGGGGCGGCGATGGATTACCCACTGCACCTGTGCACGCTGTGTGCGTGTGCGCGCGCGCGCGGGGGCCTGCACCCTCCTGCTCCCGCTCGCCCCTGTTATTGTCTCGCGCGTGGAATGACGGATGGCTCTGCTCTGCTCGGCTCGGCTCGGCTCGGCTCGGCCACGCGCAACCTCCTTGCCCGGTGATGTCTCTGAACACAACTCGTCCTTTAGTGCGAATACAGGAGGTTAACCCGCGTGGGTTTCTGCGAGTGCGTTCGGGTAGCAGAGCGGACCGGTTTCCCGTATCCATCCTGGTCACTCTCACGGGGCGTAGGTACTGAGAGCGAGAGAAAGATATGATCATCATGAAACTGCTGTACGGGTCCGCTTTGCCCGTCCGACCCGGTAGGGTAGAGTACTCGGTGCGCGAAGCGAAGCTTACTCCTGCAGGGGTTCGGAAGTGTACTTGGTCGTGAGTCTTTCTGTTCGTCTGTCGCCGCCAGCTATCCTCTTAAAGTATAGAAGTAATCGTAAAAAAAACGGAAGTTTTCCGTGATCTAATAATCTTTGCGCTGTAATATTTGTCCAGACTCTCCCGATTAATGGAGTTTGAAATATTTAAATGTTTAATTTAAACTTTAGTCCGGAAAGGTTGGCAGCGAAAGGAGTTCAGTCAGTTCAGTGGTAACGCCATCTAGCGGCAGCGCGCGAACTACTTCACGCACGACCGCACAGCCACAGCCAAGCCCGGCGTCGACCTCAACCGTTTACAAAATCGAAAAAAATTGAAAGTAGAAATTTAATTGTCAGTTTGATAAATATGCGGTCTGAAACAGTTTTTAGAGTTGTGGTAGTCGCCAAACGAAGTTTCCAGTGTCTTCATTTTGTAGACGTGTGTATGAGTGATTTGTTGAGTGTTCACGTCTGTCGGGTGGGGAGGGTAAGTGCCTCAAGTTCTTATCAAAAATACCTTTGATTGTGCTGGATTAGTGAAATGAACGTCTCGGATTGCTGAAATGACAGCCTGGATCACCTCAACTTACTTCCGAACTTATTATTTGGGTGAGTGACATAACCTAACAACATGAACAATGTTGTTTACAATAGAGTACACACAGCTCTGTCTGGGAGACAGCAGACTTTGGTCTGAGTATTAAAATCACATAACACCTTGATCTGACAAGTGAGAGTTACTAGCTGTGACATTATTTACTTATATTTAATTAAATTTTGTTTTAAACCTTTGCTCGATACCCAAGTGTTGTGATTTCTTATTGAGCAGCCACAAATTACCAGCCAACGGGTTTCCCCAATACGGTATTGATGCTGTAGTAGAAGTGTGCTCCTTTTAGACATGAGATAAGAGACATTTGTTATAAAACAAAATGTTAATAATGTATAAATATTAAATAGAAACATTTGAAGTCTCATTCTACTAAAGAGGACACATCAAAGTGTGGTGAAGGTATTAAAATCTTATGACCTTTACACCCAACTAGAAAAAGTAAATAGTATGGGTATTATTCAGATAAATTTAGTAGGATTTTGTTCCACACGTTTGCTGTTCTTCCCAGTGATACGATTTCTGATCAAGTTATCTTATGTATTAAACCAAACATACTGCTTGATCTGGTTTGGGTATGAATTTGAATGAGAGGAAAGCTGATCTATAAAAGTAATGATACGGAGTAAATTTGTTTCTAAAAAATGATTACTTTAAAGAAATTTGACTCCCACAAACTAAAGAGGCGATACTGTAGATTGGATTTAGGTGAGAAACGGTACTTGTAATATATCAATTATGCTGACAGTGTTGACACTAAATCAGTCTATCTAAAGCATTGAAATATCATCAAAACAGAGTCATATAATCATGAAAATGATACAGAGGTTTTGGAGTGTTTTAATTCTATTTCAAATAGCTATAAATCAATTCAAAATAGATTCGCCTCAACATTTAAAGGTCCTGATTCATTGTGAATGTCTTAAATGCATTTAAAGTTACAGGCCTCTGGAACAATATGTGTTACCATGTCTTTTTAAATCAAGTTTTAGTGACCCAATGCTAGGCTTACCATCGATACTAGCAAGTTGGTATGAAGACAAACATATTTCAAAAGTTTAGGAAAGGGGAGGAGGGGGGAGGGGGGCGGACAGCATGTCATGCAGTTGCATTCTTATACTCATCATGTAAATGATACTTATTGGCACTTATCTTACCTCTGGGTGGGGAGGGGAAAAGGGCAGGGGAGGGGGGGGGGGAGGATCTGGAAGTGTGTGCTAGGTCCCCGCGCAGGATAACCGGATTTTGGAGGCCACTGCGCCTCTGGCCTCGACCCCATAGAGTGTCCGAGACTTTAGACTTGGGGACAGCTCAGAAGGGATGCTCAGCATGCCCCTGCCACAGCGGCGTCACACTCATAATGTCGTTCTGGGTTCGGGAAGGGTGTCACCGTGTGATGTAGGTGATTGTTGGCCTGTTGTCCCCCTACCACCTCTTCTGCCCTTCTCCTCCTTCACCTCTCCCCCCCCCCCCCCCCCCGAATTCCTAATAACTTCATGCTGACTGGCGCCATGTAGGTTGCCTATCTACACGGCGGAAGGGTTGAAACTGTCCTCTTGTTTTAACATTCACCTCGTTCAGCTACTACGTGCCTGCCGCACGTACTCCTAGTTTTAAGACTCGGGTCTAGATTTTATTTCTGGACGGCCCGCCGCTTGTCGTCTCTACCTCACGCACAGCGGCTACCGCTGTTGGCACCAGGGACAGAGAGAGCGCCAGAGAGAGCGAGAGAGAGAGAGACAGAGATACTGAGAGAGAGGCTGGAGAGGTATCTCGCATGCCTGCCTGGCCTCCCTGCGCGCATTCCTCCGTGTAGCAGCGCGCACCTATCAGCAGGTGCGGTGCTGCCCGCCCCGCCCCGCCCCGCCCCGCCCCGTCCGGGCTTTAGCCGCGCCGCGCCGGCGTCCTGGCGGATGGGTCCCCCTCCTCGTGACGGATGGGGCCATTTGCGAAATAGTGTGGGGCCCGGCCCGGCCAGGCGGCCACGGCGAGCAGCTCTGTTCCGCTCCGCCCCGCCCCACCCCGCCCCACCGCACCCTGCGGCTCCGCTTGTAACAGGTGGTGGCCAGACGGGTTGCCGCGGGTGCGGCGAGCTGAGGCGGGGCGGGGCGGGGCGGGGCGGAGCGGGGCGGAGCGGGGCGGAGCGGGGCGGAGCGGGGCGGAGCGGGGCGGAGCGGGGCGGCGCGGCGCTTCTGTGGGGGTTGTTGGCCTGTGCATATTCACAAACCGTGAGTGAGTGCAGGTGAGGGGAGCGGAGGGAGGAGTGAGTGGGGTGGGGGTGAGGGGGCGGGGGCGCGGGCGCGGCTGCCCAGAGCAGCAGGGCGTATAAAGTTGGTTATGACAGCCGCACGTTCATTGTATACTAAGACAATATTTTCCTTTTATTTATTTTTTTATCCTCCTCTGTTTCCAGGTACGGTCAGGAGCAGGATCCTTCTGCGGAAACTTTATGAGCACAACTTTAATCGACGACCAAGTGAGTCAGGCTCTTCTTCTTGCAGCTTTCTTTCTCGTTTTTCCCCCGTCTGTCTCGCGCAGTGTTCGCGTTCCAGCGGGTCGTTATTGCGCGAGGAATTCGCAATACCCCGGGGCGGGGCGCGGGCCGCATGCACTGGTTGTGATGGACACCGTGCCCGCCCCGCCCCCGTGCAGTACATACCCCCGTGCAGAATATGCCCCTCGTGCAGAAAATAAGTCCCCCCCTCCCCCAGGTTCAGCGGTCACCGTGTCGGCTGGTTGCGAGGGGTCGACCACTTCAAATATTTGTGTACATGGAATATATTCCAGTTGGAATATCTGGAATATTTGGAATATTTTTGGACTGGAATATGTTGGAATATCTGGAATATTTTTGGAATATTTTTAAATGTTTACATGGAATATCCAAGTGGTCGACCCCTCGGCTGGTTGGCTCTTAGGCTTGGGCATGGGCTTGAAAACCCTAAGTGCGGAGGTTCGAATCCCTTTCTGTGATTTTTTCCTCGGCTTCGGTGCACGACCATGCCCACGCGTGCAGAGTACGCCGGCGCTACCCCCTTTCACCCCTGGCCGCACTGGGTGACCAGGCCCTTGGTAGCGGTTATCCACCTGATTAATTTTGCGCAGGTTAACATGACCTCGTTCCTCGTGTTGCCTTTGGGGCACGGGCGGGGCGGGGCGGGGCGGGGCGGGGCGGGGTGGGGCGGGGCGGGGCGGGGCGGGGCGTGGCGGGGCGGGGCGGGGCGGAGGCTGGTACCCGGACCGCAGGAGAGGGGAGGGAGGGAGGGTGCGGGCTGCTGCTCGTGACGCTGATGAATTGCGTCCAGGATCGCGACAAGGAGTCTCTGCGGCATGCCTGCCCCCCGGCCCCCGCCCCCGGTCCCCGCCCCCGCCCCGCCCCCGGCCCCCGCCTCCGGCCCCCGCCCCTGGCCCCGGCCTCGTCCCCCCCCCCGGCACCGCCCCCCGGCACCGCCCCCGGCCCTGCCCCCGGCCCTGCCCCCGGCCCTGCCCCCGGCCCCACACCACTGAGGATGGGGACCGCAGCCGCTGGAGTCGCTATACTGCCACTGACGCTGCCGAGCTTGCACCCCGCGCGGAAAGTCTTTTCTCGGCCTGGTTACCGCCTCCTGCGGCCTGCATATATTTCAAGCGTTGCGTTTACGTGATCAAAAAAGGCGCTATAGTGGCGGGGGAAGCGCGAGAGCGAATGAAGCAATAACTATTCGGCGGGTCTCACTCACCAACATGGAGCCGCCTCCCCGTTCTCCTTCGCCCCCCCCCCCCGCTCCACTAGGCCCATGTCTGGCCCGCATCCCCCGCCCCTCCTTAATCCGATTACCCAGAATGTGTCTCAAACAGCGCGCGCAGTCTACATCGCCCCGCCCCGCCGCACCCCGCCGCACCCCGCCGCACCCCGCCGCACCCCGCCGCACCCCGCCGCACCCCGCCGCACCCCGCCGCTGCTGCGAGTACAGTAGCGCTCTGCTGCTGCTGACCGAGTGCTCCAGGGCGGTCGTGTCGACGGGATTGGGCCCTCGCACCGCCCACGCCTGACGCCCGCGCTCGCCCGGAACTTGCTCGCTTCGCCCCGCCCCGCCCCGCCCCGCCCCGCCCCGCCCCGCCCCGCCCCGCCCCGCCCTTCTACTGTGTGCGCACAAACTTTCGGTCCGCTAGCCTCCGATACTCGGGCCGGGCCGCGCACAGCGGCTATGAGCTGCGCACAAATGACGATCCGGAGGGACGGGGTGGGGCGGGGACCCGCTTGTACTTCCGGGTTCACTTCCTGGTTGACTTCCTCCCGACGCCCAGGGGAATCCGCCGCATGCCAACTGTCTCTAAAGGGGGCCCGGCGGGCTGGGCCGGGGGGGGCCCGGGGGGGGGGGGGGGAGCCCGTCTTGAAAACCCATTAGCTACCCCAAGGCAGAGCGGCGTGGCGGACGGGGCGGGGCGGGGCGGATCCTCGCAGCGTGCCGCCTGCCTGGCTGCCGGCGCAGAATAACACAATCAAGGCCAAATTATCCGTAAGAAGAGAGAGGAGTGTCGGGACGATAGAACGGGGCAGGGGGGGGGGGGTGCACGGTGGCAGGTGTGGGGCGGGGCGGACCCCTGGTGAGGAGACGTGCTCTCAAAAGACAAGGGGCGGGGGGAGTAGGTAGGCGATAGGCCTGCTCCGTAGGCTTCGCTGCCTCGCGCTGCCGATCTCGGATGAATAGACTTACCCCGTCCCCTATCGCCCCTCCAGCCCACCCCTCCGGCCGGCCTCAACAACTCGTCCCGCCCCGCCCCGCCCCACCCCACCCCGCCCCGCCTCTTCCGACCTGCCGAGGACGAGGACACATCGCACAAGTTGTGTCGCAGCGCCGCCGTTTTTAACTCGCGGCTGCCTCCCATCGCCGCTTGATAAGCGCTATCGCCGCCCGAGCTTTCCTCCCGCAATTTGCCTATCTCTCTCCCTCCTCCTCCTCCCTATCTTCTTCTCTCTCTTTCTCTATCCTCGCTGTGGCGGCCAGGAGGCGGGGGAAGGGGTTAGTTATAGCCGAATGCTAGCCTGGACGCTAGCCGCTTTGAATAAGACCTAGCTGGGCGGAAATATCAGCAGACGGAAAAGGGTGGAAAATAAAAAGAGGAGAGGGAGGGACGAGAGAGAGAGGATGAGGAGGAGCGGAGAGATAAAGACGCCGACAGCGCCAGGAGCGCACACAAGTCGCTCCCTCCTCTTCCTCCTCCCCCTCCTCCTCCCCCTCCTCCTCCCCCTCCTCCTCCCCCTCCTCCTCCCCCTCCTCCTCCCCCTCCCCCTCCTCCCCCTCCTCCTCCTCCTCCTCCTCCTCCCCTCCCCTCCCCCTCCTCCCCTCCTCCCCCTCTTCCCCCTTCCTCCCCCTCCCCCTTCTCCTGCTCCTGCTCCTTACCTTCACCACGCAGCTCCTCGCCTGCCTGCAATAGCCCCGCGTAATCTCCAAGAGCCAAGAAAAATCCTCGCGCCGGTAGCCGGAATTTTGGCGTTCGGTCAAAGGAGAAGCAGGTGGAAATGTGGAGGCGAGCGCAGCGCAAAGCGGGCAAGGCGGGGCGGCGTGAGGGGGGTGGGGGGGGGGAGGGGTCGTGCTGATAGTGATGCCGGCTGAGCGTCCCGCCGGTCCCGCCCGCACCGACTCCTCCCAGTGCCCCTGACGGCCCCCGGCGGCCCTTACGCGCCACGCTAGACGGAGCATCGGCCGTTCGTTGATCCTACAGCCTCCCCCTCAGGCTGCTCTGCATTTTCATATTTTTGCCGGCCCCTATACAAGCGCGGAGGTAATGTTGTGGAAAATGGAGTTGGCTCTGGTGACGCGCGCCGCGCAGCCCGGCCCGGCCCGGTAACGGGGGCGAAGCGCAGCGCAGCGCAGAGGCCCCTCAGTACGAGCACCTGGCGGGGCGGGGCGGGGCGGGACGGGGCGGGGCGGGACGGGACGGGACGGGGTGGGGCGGGGCGGGGCGGGGCGAGGCAGACCGTAGGCTGCTGGTCGTGCTCGATACCGACTTTGACGTCCAAGTGCTCGGCACTCATCGTGCTCAGATTCTCAGCCCGCCGCGCCGCACCCACTGTCGACTCGACTGCGCCCTGGGCCCCAGCCCGGCCCGGCCCGCCGCGCCCCGCCCCGCCCCGCCCCGCCCCGCCCCACCTTGTCCCCTCAAACGCCTCAAACTCTCCAAGGTCGCCGATAAGTTGAGGTCGCGCCCGTGCGCGTGCCGATCCCACCAAACCGCCTTGAGCTATTTTTACCCGCCACGTTATTACCTTGTAAGTTGCAGCAGCTGCTGCGGCGCCGGCGGCAGGAGGCCACCTGAGTGGCACGCCCGGCCTGTCCCGTGGCCCCGCCCCGCCCCGCCCCGCCCCGCCACGCCACGCCACGCTCCGCCCGCCCCGCCACGCCACGCTCCGCCCGCCGCGTCCCGCCCCGGCAAGGCTGAACGCGGCCGAGGTCAGCGGGGCCTGAGGTCACGGAAACAGCGAGGCCCGTCTCTATTTCCGCTGAATTGGAGGCGGCGCTGGCTGGCGTGCGACTGGCGTGCTCCCTCCGCCGCGGCCCGGCCGGCCGGGGCAGACAGTATCGCCGAGAGGCTGACGTTTTAAGTGATTCCATTCCTCCCCATCCCTCCCCCGCCCCCTTGCCTTGTTCGGGAGCGGCGCGGCAGTACAAGCCGATATGCAGCAGCAGCTCTCGCCCCGGCCCGGCCCGGTCGCGTTCCACGGAGCTGGCACGCCACGCCACGCCACGCCACGCCACGCCACGCCACGCCACGCCTCGCCACGCCACATGTGTCGGCGCGGAGCCGAGCGGGGCGTGTCTGCGCTGCGACCCCCTTCTAAATGGCCCCCAACCCGTCGCGAGGGCAGGGAAGGGCAGGTCGGTGGAAACACATACGCGCTGGGGCGGGGCGAGGTGGGGTGGGGCGGGGCGGGGCGGGGCGGGGCTAGCAGGGTGAGGCCGCGCCAAACCTGGGGCGCGAGTGTCGTGGAACAATTTAAATGGCGCTGCGCTCTGCGTGCCGGACGGCCCACCCCGCCCCGCCCCGCCCCGCCCCGCCCCGCCTTACCCACATTCCTCCCGGGCCTCCCGCCACCCTTTCTCCTTTTTCTTTCTCACCCCTCCTCCCCTCCTCTTCTCACTCCCTGCCTCCTGCCTTGCCCCTCTCCCGCTTTCGTTTCCCTCGGCCTCGAGCACCCGCCTCGCTGACGTACAACTGAGTGATTGGCTGGATTATAAGGCGCGAAAAATAATTTACGCTGCTCTTTCTCTGCCACCTTCTCCTTCTCTCTTTGCCTGTTGCAAAAAAAAAGGAAGCTTAAATGCGGCGGTTCTGCACGCCATTCTTTATAACGCTGAGAAAGTGACTTACGGTTTGGTAGGGCAGCCCCGGCGAATACACAGCGCTATACGCATATTCCTTGTAATTGTCTATCCAATCGTCTATCATATACTCTGCAAATCTAACTGTTGTACTACATGACAGTAAGATTTGCAGACTACGTACTTGTGTCTACGTATCGGCAGCCGTCAGGACTCGGGCAGTACACCTCTCCCCGCCATCCCCACTGCGCCCCAGCACCCCTGTCCCACTCCCAGCGCGCCGCCCCGCGCGACTCGGCCGCTCGACGTGATCAGGGCGCCAGATTTGGAAAATTAAATTTGCTCTCCGAAAAGTTAAGTGGCGCCGCGTGTTATCGCCCGAGCTGCCTTAAGTGGCGTGCCGTTACACCTGCCCGGCCCGGCCCCTGGCCAGCTGCACCGGGCGGCCGGAGGTACGTCCACCACGGACTGCTGCGCTCCACACTCTGTCAGCACAAATGTGTACATTGTACTGATTGTACCGGGTGTTTCTTTGAATGCGTAACAGTGTTGCGGGTTTGCCTACCCCGGTCGCCCGTAAGGCGCCATGGCCCCTGCAGCGCTGGAGAGTATGCAAACCCGCAACACTGTTACGCATTCAAAGAAACACATGGTACACTTTAAATAAAGTATACATTCCATGAACACTTTAATTAATGAATACATCACCATGTGTACTTTAATAAATGAATACATCACCATGTATACTTTAATAAATGTCTACATGGCCATGCACACTTTAATAAGTGTATACATGACCATGTACACATCTTTCAAAGTGTACATTGCATGTAAGGTGACAGCAGTATGTGTGCTCTTTGCAAAGTGTACATGGGTATGTATACATTCATAAATGTATACATGCGCATGTATACACATATAGATGCATACATTGTATGTTTACATTATTTAAGGTATACATGGCATGAATACTTTATTTAAAGCATACAATGTACACATTTGTATTGACAGAGCAGAAGGGCTTCGTGGATATAAAGTCACGCGTTGTCTCCGTTTGTCGTCCGCATCGCGTAGCTGACAACCTTTTGTGATACATTATTTCATTCAAGCCTCTCGTGTTGAATTTTTCCGGGCACGCCCTCGCCCAGCAGGAAACAGTCTGCCGGCGGTATTTTGGAGTGTGTAGACTTTGTTGTGATACTCCGCGTGTACGCAGGGGTTTAAATTAAATGGAACGTGATAAGCGTCCAGGAGGCGTGCCGCGCCGCTCCCCCGCCCCCCGGGGGAGGGGGGGGGGGTCAGGGGGGATTATTTACGGAAAGAGTGCCATGATAAGGACTCTTTTGCGTCTCCCCGCCCACGCGCCTCGCTGCCGCGTGTTTCTCCAGATGTAACGCTTAACCCCCCGCCCCCCCCGAGCGTCACGTGATGTGACGGGCACCCGGCCCCGTGCCTCAACCCGTCCCGTCAGCTCATCAGGGACGCGGGGCGCGGCTCTACTCCGGCCTCTCAGTCATCCTCTCTCTCTCTCTCTCTCTCTCTCTCTCTCTCTCTCTCTCTCTCTCTCTCTCTCTCTCTCTCACTCTCTCTGTCCCTCCCTCTCTCCCTCCCTCTCTCTCTCTCTCTCTCTCTCTCTCTCTCTCAGACGGCGCGCGGGGCAGACACCAGGGCTTTGCTACTTGGGCAGCGGAGGTGCGCGGGTGGGACCGGGAGCTCTGCAGGTCGGCCCCACTGCGGAATTCTCCCCGAACTCCTCTCGACGCTATTTGCATACACAGACGTCATGTAGCCCCCTCCTCCGGTTAGGGACTCGCCTGGCAAGCACCAGCTCCGGCGTCCCGGATGCCCTGGACTGGAACCCGGGGGAGCGGGAGGCGGGAGGGGCCTGCCTTGTACACCTGACGTGTTAGCGGCATAATTGTGTGGAAACCAAACAGCCGGCCCCGGCCCCGGCCCCGGCCCCGGCCCCGGCCGCCCCGGCCCCGGCCAGCACAGCCCACCCTGCGGCCGGCCCGGCCCCGCTCGGCGCCCAGACCAGACCAGCGCAGGGGCAGTGGCCGTGACGAGCAGGGCGATCGCGGCCTTGGCCACGGCCTCCGGAGAGCTGAGCCGAGGGGCGGGGCGGGGGCGCTAATCACTGGGGCCCCGCCCGGCCGGGGTCCGTGCCGGGTCTGGGCCGAACCTAACTCAGTTTAACACCCCTTCGGACGTGACTCTGGTTCTCCTCGGCCGGCCACGGCCCCGGCCCCGGCCCCGGCCCGGACCCCAAAGACCCGTTTATTACGCCTGAGGACGGCGGCGCTGGAGAACAACACTTCAGCCCCGGCCTCGGCCCCGGCCCCGGCCCCGGCCCCGCCGGCCCCGGCCCCGGCCCCGGCCCCGGCGTACGTCTTGGTGATTACGGCCGGCGACCAGGACATCAGACGCAAACAGGGCGGACGAGACGCTGAGCAGAGGGGTGGGATGGGGAGGTCACACTAGAGAGACTCGGAGGGAGAGAGGCGTCAACTCGCCGCGCTCAGGTTGGTACCCGCCAATCACGGCGCGTATACGCTGGTACCATCCAATGACAGCGCTTCTCGCGCGGCGAGTGACGCCTCTCTCCCTATGAGTCTCTCTAGGTCACACCCGTGCGGAGGAGGTGGGCTTCCCGACGCGCGGCCGCGGCCACAAGGGATAGACCTGGTCTCCGCCTCCGCGGCGCGCCTCGGCGCCTCCCTGCCCCGATCCTCCTCACCCGCTGACGATCATTAGATTCCGCCTGTTATTATTCCGCCGCCCGGGAGATATAGTCCCGCGGCAGCGTTGCACTGCGGGGCGCGGGGTGGCGGGGCGCGGCTAACGGCCATCGGGCACGCGAGCTCTGGTCTGGTCTGGGGGTCTAGAAAATGATTTAGAAGAACAGACCAATTAAATGGTGGCCGTGCCTTGTGCCTGCCCGCCCGCCCGCGCGGTGCTGTGGCGGGCGGGGCGCGGCGGGGCGGGGCGGGGCGGGGCGGGGCGGCCGGGTGCCTACCGGTGCCGCCCGTGCCGCGCCCACGCTCTCGCCTCGTTGTTATAAATTTCCCCGGCCGCACCGCACCGCACCGCGGGGCCCCGATCCGATCAAAGGCTTTGCTGCCTCGCTTTGCTTTGAACAAAGCGGCGCGCTGCTGCTGGGATTGAGTTGGAAACGGACTGCGGGCCGGACTGGTCGTGGCGGGGCGGGGTGGGGCGTGGCGTGGTGGGGCGGGGTGGGGCAGGGCGCGGCGGCTGCAACCAGATGGGGGAGATATGCAGCGCTTATAGGCCCCTCCCGCCCCGCCCGGGCCGTGGGAGTTAATCACTGGCCGTCAGCCCGCGCGGGCGGGGTGGGGCCGGGCCGGGGCCTCGGCCGCGTCTCAGGCAGTGCAAGGCGAGACAGTACAAGGCGACCGGCACACTGCCCGGGCACAGTGCCGCCACAGAGCCCCCCTCACCACCTTGAAATCTGCTACAGCACGCACAAAACATGTTTGCTACTCTGGTGACAGCAAAAGAATTTTGCTACGACTGAAAACGTTTTTGCCATTTGTGACAAATGTTTTGCAGGAGTGCTAAAATAGTTAGAGGCATTCCAAACCTAAGGAGCCACCCATTTTTCGACCATCTCGAAAAAATTATTTTTTGTTATTTCTTAGTAGAGGGCATCCCCCTGATGGTCCCTTGACCAGTCTGGGCTCGATCGGTCCAAAACTGTGGACTTGGCAGCGGTGCAAAGTGGCCAAAAACAGCCAAAATCGACCATTTGGGTACTAATGGGTTCTCGAAAACGGTTCATCCTACAGAGTCCCTTCGAAGCTCATTTGAAAGAGGAAAGTGCATTCTAGGTACCCTAATTTTCTCAGATTTTTCCCACGACTGGTTTCGAGGTTATGCCCGTGCAAAGTTGCACAAAACCTTGAAAAGGTAACTTTGGGGGTGTACCATCCCCGGATAGGGACCGACCTTAGCCAAAATCGGTACTGGGGGGTTTTCAGGGTCGACAAAGACATTCCCGATGTCAGTTTGCACCTCCGGCATCATCCTGAGGGTGTCCTCGGGGACATCCAGGGACCGCCGATTGCCTAAATTGGCCTTTATTCCGCTCCCCGGCCTGGACTCCAGGGTTTCACCGTGACTGGAGGGGGAATTCACATCGGAAAATCTTGTACAGACTACTCGGTGGAGGCCGTTGAGGCCTAGGCCGCGGCCCAGAAGCACATCCCTCGGAGCCTGTGGCGTGGCTGAGGCGCAGGGTGTGGTCACGGCGAGAGGGAATTCACTTCCGTAATACACTGTACACCTGATCCATGTTTTACGCCGTAATACACGTAATGTAATACCGAAAAACACAAGAATATGCTCGAAAGTGATTAAAGAGTAGTACACTCTAGAAACCCAAGTGTGTGCATGGCATGTGCCATTTGGAGTCAACCACAAGGCACACTCTAAAAAGGAGTATTGTTTATGTCGTGCATGGTGGTGATGTGGAACTTCCTCGGAACTCAAATTTCATTGCTAATGTTTTGCCGTTGCTTTTCACAAGTACTGAGCCACCAATACATCCCCAGCCCGATGCCCCTGAAGGGTTTAGTATCAAGGTTCCTGAGGAACCCTACTTTGACGACTGCCAGATGGACGAGAAAAAGCCGTTTGACGACAGCCAAGAAGTTGCAGACAAGCCTTCGGCGGACCAGATGATTCTCGTAGTATCGGACTGCTACTCCTTACGCACACGCCAGCAGGCCCCTGATATGAAGTGTCGCAGGCTGTCTAGTACCTATAAGGATCCTGCCGAAGAACGTGAACTTTGCAATGCAAAATTCAACACAAAATGGCATATTGCTACACATATCAGAATACATGCCGGTGAGAAACCATATGAGTGTCATCATTGCAATGCAAAATTCAATCAGAAAGGGCATCTTGTTGGACACATAAGAATACATACCGGTGAGAAACCATACCAATGTCATCACTGCAAAGCAAAATTCAGCGATAGATCGACTTTTGTTAGACACCTCAGAAAACATACCGGCGAGAGACCATTGTGCATTATTCTACGGGAAACAGTATTTTTTTTCAGCAAGAGAAGCATCGTGGCATCGCATATTTGTATAGAAAGTTTTACTTGAGATTCATAAACGAAATGTGTTATATTCCTTCTTTCACACTTGAATGTATATTATTTTGAATATCAAACTGTTGTGTTCTGTTTATTTTCTCTACATCCTCTTTTCTTTGTTTATGTATTCTTAGCGAATGATTTGTGTAAACTTCTTGATATTTTGTAACCTAAAAAAATTAAATATCTCTTAAAATAACATTTTTCTCGGGCTTTTTGTTTTTCCTTAGCGGACGTGTATTTTGTTGTGTCGTTGGGCTTGGGCTTGGACTTGGGCTCGCTGGTCGCAGTTAGTTTTCATGTTGCATGCCGTAGTTATACATATACACAAGCTGCACCCAACAGTCCCACTCTTCTTGGATGTTGTCGGGGTTGTTTATGTCGTGCATGGTGGTGATCTGGAACTTCCTCGCAACTCAAATTTCATTACTAATGTTTTGCCGTTGCTGTTTACAGTTGCTGAGCCAGCAAGACATCCCTGGCCCGATGCCCCTGAAGAGTTTAGTATCAAGGTTCATGGGGAACCTTACTTTAACGATTGCCAGATGGACGAGAAAAGGCCGTTTGGTGACATCCAAGAAGTTGCAGACAACCCTTCTGCCGACCAGATGACTCTTGTAGTATCGAATTGCTACTCTTTACGCACACACCAGCAGGCCCCTGAGATAAAGTGTCGCAGACTCTCTAGTATCGAAAAGGATCCTGCCGAAGAACGTGAATCGGTACCTAGAGTCAGCGCAGGGAATACTAGCGACCAAGCAGCTAAGGATGAGCAAGAGAAAGACGATAAACAACCGCAAAGTAACAAATGCCTGCGAACATTGTCGAGTAAATATTGCAGCAAAAAAAATTCATGTCGATCAAACCTTACTCGTCACAGAAGAATATACACCGGTGAAAAACCGTATAAGTGTGATCATTGCAATGCAAAATTCACTCGGAAAGACACTCTTGCTGCACACATCAGAATACATACCGGTGAGAAACCATATGAGTGTGATCACTGCAAAGCAAAATTTCGTAACAAATCGGATCTTGTTATACACATAAGAATACATACAGGTGAGAAACCATACCAATGTGATCATTGCAAAGCAAAATTCAGCGATAGATCGACTTTTGTTAGACACATAAGAAAACATACCGGCGAGAGACCATATCAGTGTGATCTTTGCAAAGCAAAATTCGCTTGTAAACAAGGTCTTGCTGTACACATTAGGACCCATATGAGTTAGCCTTCTCGCTGCACATATTTTGTGCATTATTCTACGGGAAACAGTATTTTTTTCAGCAAGAGAAGCATCGTGGCATCGCATATTTGTATAGAAAGTTTTACTTGAGATTCATAAACGAAATGTGTTATATTCCTTCTTTCACACTTGAATGTATATTATTTTGAATATCAAACTGTTGTGTTCTGTTTATTTTCTCTACATCCTCTTTTCTTTGTTTATGTATTCTTAGCGAATGATTTGTGTAAACTTCTTGATATTTTGTAACCTAAAAAAATTAAATATCTCTTAAAATAACATTTTTCTCGGGCTTTTTGTTTTTCCTTAGCGGACGTGTATTTTGTTGTGTCGTTGGGCTTGGGCTTGGACTTGGGCTCGCTGGTCGCAGTTAGTTTTCATGTTGCATGCCGTAGTTATACATATACACAAGCTGCACCCAACAGTCCAACTCTACTTGGCTGTTGTCGGGGTTGTTTATGTCGTGCATAGTGGTGATCTGGAACTTCCTTGCAACTCAAATTTATTACTAATGTTTTGCCGTTGCTGTTTACAGTTGCTGAGCCAGCAAGACATCCCTGGCCCGATGCCCCTGAAGAGTTTAGTATCAAGGTTCATGGGGAACCTTACTTTGACGATTGCCAGATGGACGAGAAAAGGCCGTTTGGTGACATCCAAGAAGTTGCAGACAACCCTTCTGCCGACCAGATGACTCTTGTAGTATCAAATCCCTACTCTTTACGCACACATCAGCAGGCCCCTGATATAAACTGTCGCAGACTCTCTAGTATCGGAAAGGATCCTGCCGAAGAACGTGAATCGGTACCTAGGGTCAGCGCAGGGAATACTAGCGACCAAGCAGCTAAGGATAAGCAAGAGAAAGACGATAAGCAACTGCAAAGTAACAAATGCCTGCGAGAATTGTCGAGTAAATATTGCAGCAAAGAAATTACATGTCGATCAAACCTTACTCGTCACAGAAGAATATACACCGGTGAAAAACCGTATAAGTGTGATCATTGCAATGCAAAATTCACTCGGAAAGACACCTTGCTGCACAGAATACATACAGAAACCATATACACTGCGGAACAAATCGTATCTTGTTAAACACATTAGAATACATACCGGTGAGAAACCATATGAATGTGATCATCATTGCAATGCAAAATTCGTAATCGGAAAGCGGATCTTGCTGCACATCAAGAATACATACCGGTGAGAAACCATATGAGTGTGATCACTGCAAAGCAAAATTCAGCGATAGATCGACTTTTGTTAGACACATAAGAATACATACCGGTGAGAAACCATATGAGTGTGATCACTGCAAAGCAAAATTCAGCGATGGATCAGTTTTTGTTAGACACCTCAGAATACATTCTGGTGAGAAACCATACCAGTGTGATGATTGCAACGCAAAATTTAGTCGTAAAAATAGTCTTGCTGTACACATTAAGACCCACATGAGTTAGCCTTCTCGCTGCTTAGATTTTGTGCATTATTCTACTGGAAACAGGTATTTTTTCAGCAAGAAAAGCATCGTGGCATCGCATATTTATATAGAAAGTTATTGTTGTGATTAATATACGAAATGTGTTATGTTCCTTCTTTCACCCTTGAATGTAAATTATTTTGAATATCAAACTATTGTGTTTTGTTTATTTCCTCTACATCCTGTTTCCTTCTTTCATAGTGTATTCGTAGCGACTGCCTTGTGTAACTTAAAAAAAATTATAGCTTATAGTAACATTTTTCTCGGGGCTCTTTGTTTTCTCCTAGCGGACGTGTTCTTTGTTGTTGACGTTGGGCTTGGGCTCGCTGGTCGCGGTTTGTTTTCATGTTGCATGCCGTTGTTATACATATACACAAGCTGCACCCAACAGTCCAACTCTACTTAGCTGTTGTCGGGGTTGTTTATGTCGTGCAATGTGGTGATGTGGAACTTTCTCGCAACTCTAATTTCATTACTTATGTTTTCCCGTTGCTGTTCACAGATTTTTTTAGAGTGTGTGCCTGCCAGGCATGCTCTACAAGAGAGTGTGCTTGCCAGGCATGCTCTAAAAAAGAGTGGGCTTGACAGGCATGCACTAAGTGCACTATGTATGCTCTGTGTGTGCACTAAGTGCACGCCTCGTTGGCATGCTTTAATTTAGAGCATGCCTGGCAGGCACACTCTTTTTTAGAGCATGCCTGGCAGGCACACTCTTTTTTAGAGCATGCCTGGCAGGCACACTCTTTTTTAGAGCATGCCTGGCAGGCACACTCTTTTTTAGAGTGTGCCTTGTGGTTGACTCCAAATGGCGCATGCCATGCACACACTTGGGTTTCTAGATCAAGTGTTATTCAGGTGTAATACTGTGTAATACCGAGTAGTCTGTACAAGATTTTCCGATGTGAAATCCTCTTCGGGCACGGTGAAACCCTGGAGTCCAGGCCCGGGAGCGGAATAAAGGCCCATTTCGGCAATCGGCGGTCCCTGGACGTCCTCGAGGACACCCTCAGGATGATGCCGGAGGGGCAAACTGACATCGGGAATGTCTTCGTCGACCCTGAAAACCCTCCGGAACCGATCTTTGCCAAGGTCGGTGCCTCCCCGGGTGTTGTACACCCCCAAAGTTACCTTTTCAAGGTTTTGTGCAACTTTGCACGGGCATAACCTCGAAACCAGTCGTGGGAAAAATCTGAGAAAATTAGAATGCACTTCTCCCTTTTAAATGAGCTTAGAAGGAACTCTGAAGGATGAACCGTTTTCGAGAACCCATTAGTACCCAAATGGTCGATTTTGGCTGTTTTTGGCCACTTCGCACCGCTGCCAAGTCCACAGTTTTGGACCGATCGAGCCCAGACTGGTCAAGGGGCCATCTGGGGGATGCCCTCTACTAAGAAATAACAAAAAATAATTTTTTCGAGATGGTCGAAAAATGAGTGGCTCCTTAGGTTTGGAATGCCCCTTAGTGATAGCAAAATTATTATCCTGTAGCCATAGGAACAAACGTGGTTTTGCAAACGTTTACTCTGGAAATACAAGTGTGAGACAGTCTCACACCATTTGGGTCAAGGCCAAAACGTCTCACACCATTTAGCTCGATTTTTGTGGTGAATTAAAAATGTTTGAATTTTTTCTTAAATTCATATTCTTTGTTGAAAGAGCTTTAAAACGAGCTACCATGTGATGGGTCTGAGGCTGATAGCAGACGGAAGTACCTGCCGCTTTGTTTATTTCAAATAAGGCAAAGGCCGGAGAGAAAATGATTTCAGACCCATCACATGGTAGCTCGTTTGAAAGCTCTTTCAACAAAGAATATGAATTTAAGAAAAAATTCAAACATTTTTAATTCACCACAAAAATCGAGCTAAATGGTGTGAGACGTTTTGGCCTTGCACCAAATGGTGTGAGACTGTCTCACACTTGTTTTTCCAGAGTTGTTTTGCGTGAAAGATGCTGCGAAAATATGCGGGAAGCATGGCCGCCCGAGCTTACCCGCCCGCGACACCTTACTACCATGTCCGCGTGTTTATTGCGGCCGCTGGTCGCCCCGGATGATCCCAGCTCAGGTGCGCTGAGGTGCCGTGCCCCACACCGCACCCCGGGCCGTGCCGCACCCCGTGCCTCGCCCCATGCCGCACCCCGTGCCCCGCCCCATGCCGCACCCCATGCCGCACCCCGTGCCGCGCCCCATGCCGCGCCCCATGCCGCGCCCCGTGCCGCGCCCCATGCCGCACCCCGTGCCGCATGCCGTGCCGCACCCGTGCCGCGCCGTGCCATGCCGCACCCGTGGCCGCACCGTGCCGCACCCGTGCCCCATGCCGCACCCCGGGCCGTGCCGCACCCGTGCCTCGCCCCATGCCGTGCCGCCGTGCCGCGTGCCTCGCCCCATGCCGCACCCCGGGCCGTGCCGCACCCCGTGCCTCGCCCCATGCCGCACCCCGTGCCTCGCCCCATGCCGCACCCCGGGCCGTGCCGCACCCCGTGCCTCGCCCCATGCCGCACCCCGGGCCGTGCCGCACCCCGTGCCTCGCCCCATGCCGCACCCCGGGCCGTGCCGCACCCCGTGCCGCGCCCCATGCCGTGCCCCATGCCGCTTTCGCACCGGCCGGCCGGCCGGCCGTTTGTCTCCGGATGCCGATCTGAATAGCGTCATCCCCCTCCCGGGCCAGCCGCGGACCGTCCCCTCCCCACCGCTGTTGAACCAGGGCGATGCCAGCCTCCCCCCCCCACCCCTCCCCTCCCCGGTCGCTCCAAAGACGTTCCCCGTGGGCGTGATAAACATGTATAGACATTACTTTTTCATGCTTATCGCCGTGTGGTCCTGTGGCCCACTGCTGAGGCCGCACCGCGCGGGCCCGGGGGTGGAGGGGAGGAGCGCCCCCTCCCCCACCACCACCTCCACCAGCAGGTGAACCCCGCAGTGCCGCTGCCTCACCACGCAAAGCGAGGCTGCTCTCCTCGGGATCGGAATCGCATAACGGAGTGGAACGGGGCGCGCTCCCGCACTCTCCGTGCCCCGCCCCGCTTCGCCCCGCCCCGCCCGGTCCATACCGAAGCCAACCACAGCTCGCGTGGGCGCGGCGCGACGCTGGCCTGGGGCCAGGGGGTCCCGTCCCGTCCACGCACAGCGCCTGCGAGGGCTGGGTAGGCAGACCCGCCGCACACGGGAGCGGCCGGGTAGCCTACCTACCGGCGCCCCGCCAGAGAGAGCAGAGGAGCGGAAGGGGTCGGGAACAGAGAGAGGGCGAGACTGAGAGAGAGGGAGAGAGGTGGAGTCAGAGAACAGGGAATGAAATCGTGTGAGAGGGAGTGAGAGAGAGAAGGAGGAGGAGGAGGGCGCGGCATCTGACTCGGGCAGATTTATTCCCCGTAAGGCTGCGCCGTCAGAAAGCTCGTATGTCGTTGTGCCTCCGACGTTGAATTATGACGTTTCTTTGTGCAGCGGAACGAACAACAATAAGAGGCTGCTATGCGCTTTCCACCACGGCGAGAGAGAGAGAGAGAGAGAGAGAGAGAGAGAGAGAACACGTGCGGCAGACCTGCGGGGCGGGGTCAGGAGGGGAGGGAGACCGCATGTTTATTGACACGCGCGCTGTGCCGTTGCCATTGGCGGGGCGCTTGTCTGTAGGCCTACGTACCGCAGTCTGTAAAATTTTAAGTCGTCACATTACGACAAAGTCAGTGCTAAATTTTACTCCTGAAAGGTTCGTCACGAGGGGTGGGATAAATTTTAAATGACAGATGGTTCATCACAGTGTGACGAATTTAACATGTCATGTGACGAAAGATGCATTTCAAGTGACGAGATGTATATCATGTGACGACTGTTTCGTCACAGCTCTTGTGACGAAATATTCGTAGCAATATTTATCGTCACATGACAATTCGGTTTAAGAGTGCGCACGGACTTCCGTTCGATGCGAGTCTACTTTGCATGTGCCGCGTTGTTAATTGTTGATTTGTCGAGAGCGGTGTGGGAGTGATTTGTTCTAGTGGCGCTCCCGCCTCCACCCCTCTCTCTGTGCGCCCGGCCGGCGGCGCGGCGTCCTGTCCGGAACAGCATGGGGAGTCTGGGTCGCCGAGGCGGGACGAGTCGGTCAACGGGTCAATGCCGCGCTGCGCGCTGGCTCTGCGGGTGGCATGAGGCCGGCGATCAGGGGACGGACGGACGGACGGCAGACAGACAGACAGACGGTCACAGGCAGCGAGGAGGGTGAAGAGAGTGGCAGGGTGCGGCAGCAGGTGAATGAGAGGAGAGCGAGTTCGTAGAACAGGATAGAAAATAGGCAGAGAGAGAGAGAGAGAGAGAGAGAGAGAGAGAGAGAGAGAGGAGGAGGAGAGAGAGAGAGAGAGAGAGAGAGAGAGAGAGAGAGAGAAAGAGAGAGAGAGAGAGAGAGTTTGGGACTCGTGGAGGTCGTGGAGCAGGGGTGGCAGCGAGACGCGTCGTGGTGGGGATGGCGAGGAGGCTGGCAGGCCAGCCTGCGGTGCGGTGCGGTGCGGTCCCCCAGGGCGAGCATCATCCGTCATAGCTGCTGGTTGAGCTGCGGGGAGGGGTGGAGCGGGGCGGGGCGGGGCGGGGCGGGCGGGGTGGCGCTGCGGGCTCGGGAGGCAAGAAGGTCCGGCTGGACTATATTGGGCCCGAACGGTGTGCGCATGGCGCTGCCTGCCAGAAGCTTTCAGGCCCTGGAATCTTGTCTCTCTTTGCTCGGCCCGGCCCGGCCCGGCTCGGTTTTGGATTGGACTCCTCCACGGCCGGGGGAGGACCTTCATGACTGCAGCATGAGAGCAGGGCGCCCTATCCTGCAGCTAGTTTAACCCTGCCCAGCGCGGCCCGGCCCGGCCCGGGCTGTCACTCAGCAAACGCCTCGTGAAAACTATACGCGTGCTGCGGCCGGCCCGGCGGCCCTCTAGCCTGCCGGGTCCGGCCCGGCCCGCTACTGCGGCGAGCCACGCCCCGCCCAGCCCCGCCCAGCCCCGCCCCGCCCCGCCCCGCCCCGCCCCATTAGCATTGAGATGACTTCAATATGTGAGCAGCGCCGTGCTGTTAATACGAGGGCGTCGTGTTTATGAATTCAGCGCGTGTGGCGGGGCTCGGCGGGTGGAGTGGAGTGGCGGGGCGGGGCGGGGCGTGGCGGGGCGTGGAGGGCGGGGCGTGGAGGGCAGCCGAGCTGGCGTGCGCCGGCGGGCCGGGCCGGGCCGGGGTGCATCGCATTCCCCGCGTCACTGGCGGAGGGCCCGGGACCCGCGCGGGGCAGGCTCGAGTGGAGATGCGCCCTGCCCGCTCCGCCCCGCCCCGCCCAGCGCGGAGGGAAGGGATGTGTCCTCCTGATCCGCTCCAAATGACTTTCGGGTGCACGGCGGACGGCGCGATCCGTAGCGTCTCTCCACTGCAAACAACATTTTTAGCAGATGATACGTTAGTATCAGCAGCTTGTACTGAAGTAAAGTTAAAAGTTAAAGTAGAAACGTTGTCAGTTGAAGTTGTCAAAGTAAAAGTTGTCCAGCGTTAAGCGTAGGAAAGTTAAAGTTGAAAAAGCAGTTGCCTAAAGATATATATATAGGGGCGCGGCGACAGTGGGCCTCAGCGGTCTCGCTGCGTGCGTGCGTGCGTGCTCGCTCGCCACAGTAGTGCTGTTCAGGCTGCCAGCAGCTCATAGTGCTTCAAGCATGGACGCTACTCAGCTGCCGCCCGCAGCCGCCCTATGCACAGCCCTATGCATTGATTGCCGTTTTACGACCCATAACCCCAAACACTAGTCGTCCGCTGAAGGCCTCCCCCGCGCCACACCGCGACGCCGCGCCGCGTCACGCTGCGCTGTATCGTAATGAATCCCAGTATTTATCAGTAAACGTTAAAAGTTAAAACGTTAAAAGTTAAAACGTCAAAAGTTGAAAAGTTTAAAGTTAAAAAAGTTGAAAGTTGAAAAGTTAAAAGCTGAAACGTTTAAAGTTGAAACGTTAAAAGTTAAAACGTTAAAAGTTAAAACGTTAAAAGTTAAAACGTTAAAAGTTAAAACGTTAAAAGTTCAAACGTTAAAAGTTGAAAAGTTTAAAGTTAAAAAAAGTTAAAAGTTGAAAAGTTAAAAGCTGAAACGTTTAAAGTTGAAAAGTTCTGAGTTCGTGAGAAAAGTTACACAGCTCCAAGTTAAGCTGCTTGCGTTACTAGTTGAAACGCTAAAACTAAAAGCTTAAGGCAGTAAAAGCGATAAAAGCTAACGCGAAAAAGGTTAAAGTTCTGAGTTTGAAGTAGGAAGTTCAACGTTTGAGGCAAAAGTTCAAAGTAAAAGTCATCTGCTTTCACGTTAGCGTTAGCGTTAACGTTTTTTTTTTATATTTTTAAATGTGGGTAGGTTTCTGTTGCCTGTGTCACCTCTGATCTCCAGTAGCACCCCCCCCCCTCCGCCTCGTCAAATCGTCTGCCGGGCCGCGCTTAGTTATTAATAACGGTCGTTACGGCCGCCAAACGGAGTCGGCACTCAAACGGAATACGGGAGCTGCGCCGCCTACACCCCCCGCCCCCCTCCGCCCGCCTGCCGGCCTGCCGGCCTGCACACACCTTTGACGAGACCTAACATTTCCCTGATTTGCTCCTCAATATTTATTTTTCTGCTCAGCGCGCCGCGCTTCTCCCAACACGGCGCTGCACTCCACGAGAGGCCTGTGCTTCTTTTACCCTAAAGATAGGATAGCTCTTTGAGGCGCGTTCTTTTCGGCGGGGAAGCGTTATCATGAAATATTTGCATAGCACTTAACAACACGCGGAATCCACGTTCCAAGCAACATTTTAAAACTTCAATATTTTTTCTTGCTGCGTTGTCATGAACGGCGCGCGCAAGTAAGGCAATATTCCTCTTGTGAGATCCCCTTTTATCGCGGAGTAAATCTCCACCTCGGCGATGACTAATTACACAGAGAAGGTCAGGCTGCCGCCCCCGGCCCGCCCCTGGCCTGCCCCCGCCCCGCCCTCAGCCCGCCCCACCGCTATGCTGGTACACAGCCGACCGGCCAGAACACGTCGGGGCGGGGTGGGACGGGGTGACGCATTCCTCTTATATTACTCCCAGTGAATAACGGTGCCTCAGGTATGCCCGTGAATCTGGTGCTCCTGCGACATCTCGGCAGCAAACCTGAGGCCTGGGTGGGTGGGTATGCGCCCACTCGAGTTAGACGCCGCGAAAAAAGAATGACGGAGCTTTTGAAAAAGAAAATAAGAAAAAAGTTTGACATTTGCTTACTTTGTAACAAGACTCGTTTGCGGCATACACGCGCCCGCTCAGCCCCTCCCCCAGCGTTATCTCTGCACCAGAAAGATTTATTGTTTTATTGGAGGAATTCGTCCGCGGCGCAAGTGTTTCCTGATATCCACCTTCTCTCCCCTCCTCTCTCCTCTATCCTCCTCTCTTCTTTCCCCCACTGTTGATGGGTAGAGCAGTAGCAAGGGAAGTCAGTGGAGGACAGAATATTCGCCTCTCACCCTCGGAGGCAGCCATAGTTTAAAAGTCATAATTTCTTCGAAGAAATTTTTCAATACCTTTCTTCTGGTTCCCAATAATTCTCGAGAGAAGTACTTATACTTATAACTTTGTCAGTGACCCATTTTAAGAACGGTTCATCCAGGATCTCGCGCTGGCCATCTCAGTTGCAGCACACTGTACGACTTCCCCCCCCCCTCCCCCTCCCCACAGGTGCCCTGTGCCCCCGGGCGGAACACGGAACAGGGCCGCGCCGGACCAGCGGGCAGGGCCGGACCAGCAGGGCTAACAAGGTCAGAGGGAGGTACGCTACTGCCCGTCCCCGCCCCGCTCCGGTCCGCCCCGCCCCGCCCCGCTCAGCGCCAGCTCTCGGAATATTCATCGGCATCCTGTAACCGCGCCGGGACGGAAATTTGCTTATTTGTGGCACAGGCGGGCAGCTGCTGCAGGGGCGTGGCGTGGCCTGGCGCGGCGCGGCGCTCCGACGGGAGACATTTTGGGATCCGCTGCTGGGCTCCGCCTCCTATTCGCCAAACGCTGCCCGCGGAGCCGGGCGGCAAGCGGGCTATAAACCCGCGGCAGGGCAGGGCCAGGGCAGCCGTTTGGCCGTGGCTCGGCTGGGCTCGGCCCGGGCCGGGCTGGCCTGGAGAAAACTTTAAGTCTCTGCGATCGGATTCCGGGTACCTGCCCCCTGCCCCCTCCCCCCCCTCCCCCCCAATCCTAGCGGACAGAGAGACCCTTTCCTGGGGCCAACTGCCAAGTCATTCCCTGAAGGCGGCGGGGGAGCTTTCGGTGGAGGTGTGGGGCGCAGCAGGAAAAAGAAAAAGACTGGGTCGCTCGCGACTGAAATAAGAATGCGCGTAATGCGAGCAATTACACCGCGACCGCGCGCGCTACACATGCGAGCTTTAGCGTGTTCCCCCCCCCCCCCCCCCCGCTTACAAGCGCTCCCCGACTTTGCTTATCTCATTTGCTCCTTCCATAAAACGCGCTTCCCGCTGCGGTATTAACGCGCTGCTTCTTTTTCCCGCGCAATAATGTCCCGCTGGCGCTGCAGGCGCGGCTGGCGCACAGGCCGGGGCGCTTATTTTGAGAAGCTCATCGAGTTCGGCACCTGCCTGCATCTGCCTGCTTCACTAAGTTCGCCCCGTTTCACTCGACATTTCAAGGGTTAGGTTAAATTAGGGTAGGCTAACCTAACCTAGCCTAACTTAACCTAACTCAATCGAACCTATAGTAACCCAACGCATGTAATTTAGGACTTTCTGGCGGTTGGGTGCCGAACTCGATGAGCTTCTCAAAATAAGCGGCCGGGGCGGGCTGTGCTGGTCGCTCGGGTCCGCTCGGGTCCGCTCGGGTCCACTCCTCCTGCCCTCCCGGCCGCGGGGTAGAGTTCGGCCAGCGCCGCGGCGCGGCGGCGCCTTAATCGTTGCCAAGGCATTCCTGCGGCTGATTTATCCCGGCCTACCTCGGCATATTTCTTCCTTCCTCGGATTTAACGAGGTGATTCAGGAGGCGCGTAATTTAGAGCAGCGGCGCTGGGCTGGCCGGACCGGCCGGCCGGCCGGGGCTGACGGAGCTCGCCGGAACTGTGCGGATTTAGGCGACGGAAGGAGCGTAAGTTTACCCGCGGCGCACAGTTCTGGGCCCGGCCGCTCTATATCTGCCACCCGCTGGCTCCCTTAGTGCCTTTTTTATCCGCGGATGTTCGGGGTGGTTCACATTCTTGTGTCTGCTGGGTACAGTACTCACCCTGTAGTTTATTTACGAAATTTGTGCAGCAATGCGTCAGCTGACGCTGTATTTATCTGTCATCGTCTTTTTTTAAAAAATATAAACTGATACGCAATATCCAACTCCAATATTGTTGATCCCACTTTTTATCCGCGGTTCCTTTTATACTAAACTTTTTTGTTTCGAGTCTCCCGGACTAATCACAAACTCCTGTTGCTGAGCGCCCCAAGTTGACCGGGCGCGGCGCGGCTGACGCCTGGTTTCCGACCGGCCGCCGCGGGCGAGCCGCACCGCCATCACGGCGGGAAGGGTTTAAACCAATCAAACAGTCGACATTCCTGCTAACTCTGCCGGCCGCGCCGACGTCAGCGCGCCCTGGTCGCTCGCGCGGGGAAGAGAGCGAAAGAGAGAGGCTGGGGGCGGGGCGGGGCGGGGCGGGGTGGGGCAGGGCGGGGGAGGTTCACGCAGCGTTAATGAAACTCAGGCCCGACGGGCCTCGCTCGCCGCGTGCACAATAATTCCAAACTCTCACTTTTCTCGCAAATCAAGCTTAAAATGCATTCCCCTGCCCTGTTTAATTGGGGCCGTCCAAGTTTTGGAGCGGACTGGAGGGAGACTCCGGCACAAGAGGGGCTTATTTGGTGTTTTATTGGTCCCAAGAAGAG
Source organism: Frankliniella intonsa (assembly GCA_033675135.1). Taxonomy (NCBI): domain Eukaryota; kingdom Metazoa; phylum Arthropoda; class Insecta; order Thysanoptera; family Thripidae; genus Frankliniella; species Frankliniella intonsa. The sequence goes on from CM066253.1 coordinate 629,931, forward strand.
TGTGTTCATTAGGAATTTACCCCGGGGCCACCGGGGCTCAGCGAGCCGGCCTGCCGGGCCTCCTCCTCTACCTCCGAGACTCGCCTCCCCCCGACACCCTGCGGATTACGCCGTCAAAGCTTTTGTTTCAGGAAGAAACAAGTTATTATATCATGACAGTACGTTATTTAAAAAAAAATTGTTAACAAAGGCATTAAGTTAAAAAAAACAACAATTTAGTCCTTCAATGAGTAATTATAGGCCAATGCCCTATTTTCGCCCATTGGTTTTTAATTCTGTTTCCTCGAACAAAACATCTCTCACAAATATTTCGTTCCAAACACTGCAGTGAGGACATTAGTGAAAAGATATTACGATTCGGTAACGACAAAAAGCTGCTATGCCCGCGTTTCTTCTTCTGGCAATCTTTTTGTCTCTGCCTTTATCTCCGACACTTTCACTCTCTCGTTTTTCTTCTATTACTTTTTCTTGGTAAAAATGCTTTCAATTAGCGGGTGCAGAAAAAAAGAGAGAGCGGGTGTTGGTGTGGTGAGAGGAATAGGCCCGGGGGGGGGGGGGGGGGTAGAATATTTCCTTTGTCGTAAAGCATTAGCCGCGCTGGCTCCTATAGGCCGAGCCATTCCTCAGTTATGTACCATTTCATGCGGCCCGGCCCGGCCCCTTTATAGCATTACTCCCTTAATACTGCTCTGTGGATAAGCATGACCTCCGCCCCCCAAGGCCGCCGGCCGGCCGGGACGGGCTGTGCTGGCCCGCGCCGTGCCCCACCCCGCCCCGCCCCGCCCCGCCCCGCCCTGCCCCGCCCCGCCACCGCAGCGCTACGCACACATTTCTCTTTTCCTGCGGTGTGCCTCTCGCCGCCGTTGTAAAACCCGAGTCGAAACATTTCGTTGTTGTGTTTTGTACGGATTCCGTATCGTGCCGCTGCTGGCTACGCTGTATGGGCGCCGTTTGTAGCAGACTTCCGCGCTGGCCTGGCTGGCTGGAGAGAAGGAAAATAAAGCGTTAGAGGCTTTTACGTCTGCTCTGCATGGTGGACTGTAAAACGCTATGTAAACATTGAAAAGATTAAATTTCGCTGCATTAGGGCGCTAGTTTACTATTTGCATATGTGACTGGCGGCTGACAAGGGAACCCCGCGAAGTGTAAATTCCCGATTTTCACGTAGCTTTGGTAAATTGTCGGTCTATATGAGTAATTGACGGGCACATCCAAACATGCTGCTCAATTTCATATCTAGGGGTTATTTTGGTCATTTTTTACCCTTTATGACCCTATAAAACAAAAACAAAGTATTTTTCATCATTTGCAACATGACGTTCTTTCAGATAACTCGACGAGTTACGGTTCTTTGGGCCAAAATTTCGTCCGTTTGGCCGTATCTTGCACCGTTTGGCCGCTACAGCCTCAAATTTTAGGAAAAACTCTCCGTTTTCACGAAAACGAGTTTTCGTTAAAATTTGAGGCTGTAGCGGCCAAACGGTGCGAGATACGGCAAAACGGACGAAATTTTGGTGCGAAGGGTTCAACTCAACAGTTCTGCACTTGTTGTTCAACTGCCCCGTGCAACACTATCCTTGTTTAACTGTCGAGTTAAACACTTAGAAGTATACAACTGGCGAGTTAAACACATGAAATTGCACAAATGCCGATTGCGCACTTGCACGTGCTAGGCTGGAAGTTGCACACATACAGCAGTTGAACACTTGGTTCAACAGTGTAGTGTCCCCAGTAATCTGGACCACGCATCCCCAACACAACGCTGATGTAGACTGTATGATCTTTCTCCGCGGAGTGATTCCCCGTGCCAGGCCCAGTCACGGCCACTTACTGTTATCCCCCTCGTTTTGTGCTCTTTTCCTCTCTCGCCCCTCTCTCTACTAAAAGCCTGGATGCACATTTCTGGAAAATAAGCAGCAGCCATCAGTGGGAGCCGTCTAGACGCCCCGCCCCGCCCCGCCCCGCCCCGCCCCGCCCCGCCCCGCCCCGCCCCGCCCCGCCCCGCCCCGCCCCGGGCCCCGGGCCGGCACACAGCCCCGCGAGCAGCCGCTTCAAACCGCATTAGCATCCTAAATGGGTAATGATCGTGGGGGCCCCGCCGCGCCCCGCCACGCCCCGCCACGCCCCGCCACGCCCCGCCACGCCCCGCCACGCCACGCGCCGCCCCGCCACGCCCCGCCACGCCCCGCCACGCCACGCCACGCGCCACGCCCCGCCACGCCCGCCACGCCCCGCCCGCCCCGCCCCGCCACGCCACGCCCCGCCGCGCCCCGCCACGCGCCGCCCGCCACGCCCCGCCCCGCCCCGCCCCGCCCCCGCCACGCCCCGCCACGCCACGCCCCGCCACGCCCGCCACGCCGCGCCGCCCGCCACGCCCCGCCCCGCCCGCCACGCCCGCCCGCCACGCCACGCCCCCGCCGCCGCCCCGCCACGCCCCGCCCCGCCCCGCCACGCCCCGCCACGCCCCGCCACGCCCCGCCACGCCACGCCACGCGCCGCCCCACCACGCCCCGCCACGCCCCGCCACGCCACGGCCGGGTCCGGCCCGGGGCAGTGGCTGCGCGCTGCGCCTCGGAGCCGCGCCGCGCACAGGAAGACTCCACATCGCGCTTGTCATATGGTCGGCAGTTGGTAGTCCTGCTGGAAACAGCAGGCTCGTTGTTGTGTGAAACAAGTCGCCAGAGCAGGTGTGTGCGGTACGATCTGTTAATAGTGTAGTCTGGGTGCAGCGGTGCGGCGCAGCTTAGCGCATGCGCTTTGTTCGCATTGTTTTGCGCCATGGCGCCCTCTCTCTCTCTCGCTCCCGGTGCAGCTTGAATTGGTAATGCCAACAGAACGATCCCGGTTATGCTCACGGGCATTTCGCTTTTAGTCTCTGGGTGGGGCTGGTTGGGGGGGGGGGGGGCGAGCAGGCAGTGGCCTTTATTAGCCAACGCGAGTCATGGAATGCTGTCGAGTCCACCCCGTTTTAAAATGGAGCTCTCTCGATGTTGACGTAACCAGAGGTGCGGACCCCCCCACCGCGCCATGCGGATAAGAGATCTGCGTTGTAACGGTTCCGAAAAATGTCGCGCAAGCCTAATCTTGATTTCCTCCACCGCGCCCGCTGCTTTGAAAAATCTCCTATTTAATTTAATCATGTTATTAAGGTAAGTTGAATGTCGTACGGCTGGATTCCTGTAGATAGATAAGCATCGCGCCGAGTCAAGTGTCATTTCTCCCCCCGCGGTGGCCTCATTCCTCCCCCTGGCCTGTCCCCGTGGAAAAATAAAAATAAGGGAAATAAGCTCCAACTTGCTTGGCAGAGCGGCGGCGGCGGCGGCCTCGCTCGCCCGCCTGGTCTTGCTCAGCGCCCCGCAGGTAGGCCGCGGGCCGGCGCGCGCGCGGAGCGGGTGGCCTATCTCACCATTGCCAGGCGCCTAGCGGCCCGCTGAGCGGGTCAATCACCAGCGCCTAGGCGCCGAGCCGGGCGGGGCGGGGCGGGGCGGGGCGGGGGCGTGCGGCACAGTTTACAAACTTGATAGTAGTGCCGGTAAGCTGATTTGAGATTACTGGACCGTCAGTGGGGGGAGTTTGGGCTCCAGGAAGAGCGAGGAGGAGGAGGAGGGGGAGGAGATGGGTTGGAAATCACGTGTCAGTTTTAGTTACAGGAGGCTGTTTCTCCAAGAGTTATGGTCGTTAGCATCGCTCGGGTGGCTCCCGGCCCGCCGCGACTCCCGCCCCGCCCCGCTCCAGAGATACGCGTTGCGTTATTCCGCTCTGCTTATACCCGACCGCGTTGTTTGTCGAGGTAAAAGTGTTGGCATCGTGTTATTGGTTTGCGAACGTAATGTTATGTGTGTGCGTGTGCGCGAGCGCAAACAGCACGCCCTCGCCTCCCCCTCGCTCTCCGTAACACACTCCCACTAGCGTGCGCACCGCACACGCACACGCACACGCACACGCACACACGCACACGCACACACACGCACACACACACACACACACGCACACGCTCACGAGCACATGCGGGGTGCGAGAGTGGGAGGGTCTTTGGGGTGGGCGGCAGTGTCAAGAAGTGTCCGCAGATCGCGGTTTGGTTGGGGCGTGGCACGGACCACATGGCCTGCAGGCAAATACTGGGCGCGGGCACGGTTTGTGTGTGTGTGTGAGAGAGAGAGAGAGGGAGAGGTGGTGGTGGATTGGTACCGGGAGAGGGAGGGAGAGGGAGGGAGGGAGGGGGAGAGAGAGAGAGAGAGCTCGGCGTGCCCTCGCATACGCAAGTGACAAACTTTATGCCCCCAATAAAAGCACAGCAGTGGTGGGGTCGGGGCGCGTGGCGTGGCGTGGCGGGGCGCAACAACAGCCAGGCTGGTGCGCCCGCTTGTAGGCCCAAGGCGCAACGCGTTGTTTGTCCAGACGACAATTTATAAGTCCCCTCGCCTTTTTATGCCCAGCGCGATTGCAAAAGCCGGGCGCGCCGTAGTGAAATCCGATCGGAACGCCCCCCGCCCCGCTCCGCCCCGCCCCGCCCCGCCCCGCCCCGCCCCGGCTCCAGCGGCTCCTACGGCTCCTGCCCACGGCTGCACTGTAGAGTCTTACAGTCCTACTGTAGGACTTCACTGGAGCCACTAACTCGAGCGGCACCATAGCCAGCTCCTGCCCCCCCCCCCCCCTGGGGCTCGTACTTCTCGTACTTATACATGTACTCATACATGTAGTAAGCAATACTGCCAACCTTCCTACAGCAGCCTCTATGGAGACGAGTCGGGTGACTGTAATGTGGCTGCGGAGGCCACCCGGACTGGAGGGGCCGGGCCGGGCCGGGCCGGACCGGACCGACACATGCACGGAGTGCGCCGAGGAGAGAGGGGAAAAAACGTGACCGAGTTCCGGTGGACGACACCCTGCTTAGTCAGCCTCCGGAGCCTGACTCAGGGCTCTGCGGGAGCCCCCGGCCCCCCCTTCCCCGCCCGCGCCCCTGCACTCAGCAAAATGTGCTCTTCATGTGTGTGATTATCTCGCAGACCTCTTTTAACTCTTTCCTCCTCGTCGTATAGAAAAATGAAACGTCTTAATTCTCGTCGAGTTTCGCAAGTTTGCTGGCGACGCTGAAACGTGCCAACGACAGCGGCGCCGTTTTAGCCTCGGCCGACGCGACGCGACGCGGGGCTGGAAAACTGGAATAACTCCCCTGCCTCTTAAATGAGCGCGCGGGCTGCGCAGGCTGCTGCCGACAGAGGGCTTACCTGCAGCGCCCCGCCCCGCCCCGCCCCGCCCCGCCCCGCCCCGCCCCGCCCCGCCCGCCCCGCCCCGCCTGGGCCGAGCCGTCCCACCGGCTGTGATTTATTTTTATAAAGAGGCTGTCCCCTACATCATGGGCCGCAGCTCTTAGCGCGCAGATCCTATCTGCTTAATGAGTCAACCCCGGCCAGCCGCACTATTGTGTTTCCAAATTCATTTCGAGGCGGGTAGGTGAAGTGAAAGGGCCTAACTCTCTCTCTCTCTCTCTCTCTCTCTCTCTCTCTCTCTCTCTCTCTCTCTCTCTCTCTCTCTCTCTCCCTCTCTCTCTCTCCCTCTCTCTCGTTCTCTCTCGCTCTCTCTCTCACTCTCTCTCTCACTCTCTCTCTCTCTCTCTCTCTCTCTCTCTCTCTCTCTCTCTCTCTCTCTCTCTCTCTCTCTCTCTGGCCGTGTAACAAACGCCAACCTTTTAGTGATTATTTTGCTTTGTGATACCATGTGTCTTACGCGCGGCACGGCAAGTGTGGCCTAAGCAGAATATTTAATTCCGCAATAACCTTTGTAGGGAGGGACGGGGTCAGACTGTGCAGGCTAAGGTGGTCGGGGTAGGCGGATGGGGCTCAGGGTGGTCAGGTCAGGGTGGTCCGCTCGCCAGGACCCCGCCGTTAGGATCCGACCGAGGATGTGTTCAAGGCCGGCCAGGCCCGGGGATGCTGTCCGTCAGCAGCCCGGCCCGGCGCGGAGAGGGTATCGGCGTGCACCACACGCTGTGTAGGCCTACTGTGTTTGTATGTTTTTGTGCAAATGTTTGTGCAAAGTTAAACCTACGTGCGACAAATTTGTGCGCAAAAATGCATAATTTCGTAAACATGTATGCACAATAGTGTTAAAATCAACGCACGAATCTGTGCCAAAAATTTGCTCAACTTTGTACAAATAAAAGATACAAATTCAGTTAGTGTGGACGAGGAAGCAGCCGCGGGCCGCGGCGAGACCCTCCGCCCGGAGTCGGAGGAAATAGCGCAGTTGTGGAGTACATCGTAAAGCGTCATGGAACTCCGAAGCATCAAAGGGACTGTGTATTCACAAATGTAGCTAAAGCAGGTGCGTCGGCCAATGGGGAATGTGCAATACTGCCGTGTCGGGCCCGAGCCGAACGTGGTGCGAAACGGGTCTGGTCATACCCCCACGGGTGAGGGAGAGAGAGAGAGAGAGAGAGAGGAGAGAGAGAGAGAGAGAGAGAGAGAGATCGGGAGGGAGTGACGGCTGCCTCTTCGTGCTCCCCGGGGCGGCTGGCGGGGCTCGGGCCCAGAGGCCGTATGAGACGGGACAACGGGACGGGCATTGACGTAATACGGCGTAATTGAGGCGCCTCACTTTGGGCGACTTTTGTCTCTGCGGGCGAAAAAAAAAAAGGGAACAGCTGTCCTCTCCGAGAGGGGAAAAGGAAAACGACGACTAGCTAAACAAAAGGGAGGCAAGGTCGGGCGCAGGGCGAGCGGGGCGGCAAAGGGCAACCTGCCTTGTCGAGCAAAATTTCTTGAACGCGTCTAAAAGAAACAACAAGAGAAAAAGTAAAGCATGGTTTGGCTGAAAGGAGCGGTATCGTGGGCTCTGAAGATAGGGAGTCGGATCCCGAGTGGAGGACGAGGGCTTCACGCCACGCCACGCCACGCCACGCCACGCCACACGAGAGCCAGCGGAAATGAAAGGTGTTAAGGGAGAGGCGGCGTGGCCCGTGCGGCTGCAGCGCGCCGCTGCTGGGGTGGAGGAGAGCGAGGCCAAGAGGCTGCTCCCGTACTCCTCGGACTGCGCCATGTTTGAAAGCAGCGGGGAAGGCAAAAAAGAGGAAAAAGTGGGGAAGGAGAGAGGGAGAGAGTGGGAGAGAGAGAGAGAGAGGGAGAGAGAGAGAGAGAGAGAGAGAGAGAGAGAGAGAGGAGCGAGATAGAACAGCGGGAGGAAAACGTCCGATAATCCTTTGCGAGAAGTGAAGAGGGGCGGTGGGATTTGTCTGCGGCGAGGCGAGGCGACGCGGTGCGTCCGAGCCGGACGGAAGCCTCTCGTTGGGGGGCTGATGGCTGCTCTCAACACAATTGCAGGAAAATAGAAAAAGGGCTGACGAGAGAGAGGAGTCGGGGGCAAAGGGGGCAGCTTGAACCTCCCGCCCGCCGCCCTTGACGAATCTTTGGCAGCGCTGAGGGGCTCTGACCATGCAGCCGGCACTGGCACTGGCGCGTGTCCTCCCCCTCAGTGTCAGAGTATCAGGTCAGGCCAGGACGGAGGCCGCGGGGCGGAGCGGGGCGTCGTCCTACGTGTGAGACTAACTCTGCTATTTATTCTACGGACCAACTTGTGCGAAGCACGCCGCCGAGCGTCCCCCCCCCCCCTACCCCCTGCTCCACCACTCCCTCATCCCTCCTTCTTCCGCTTTCCACTTTCCACGACTGCATAACGTCTTCCCAAACTTCAATTATCGGGGCCTGTTTAACGGAACTGAATTAATTCTCGCCGGGCGGCCGGGGGCTTCTCGACAGGGCAGGTTGGCGTTGGCCTTTGCCACCCCGCTTCCCCGCGCCCGACCTTCCCTCCCCTTTGCTTAGCTAGTTAGAAAACAGTGAAGGTATCGACTTATCTCCTTTTTCCTCTCATGCACAATAACATATGTTGTTTGCATCCCATGCATAAAAAATTAAGCCGACTTATCCCCCTTTTCCAATTCTCCAATGACATACCTCTAAATTCTCATATTGTAAAGGGAGTACGTCACGATGGTCAAAAGGAGCTAAGTCCTATGCCTCCATGTTCTACCTGTTCTACCTCCATGAAGGAACATGATATTAAAAATATCCAAAGTGCCAGTAGCCTTGATAAAAATACATTCCATGAACATCATAATATTTTTTAAAAGTTGTATGCAAGTAGGTTTTTATTTCCTGAAAAGTGCGCATTCTTCCGCTTCACAGCACAATTTCCTTCTATCAACTAATTTGTTCACGGTAAAAAAAAGTTTCTTTTATTTCAAGACCCGGTCTTGGATGCCATTGGCGTTCTCCATAAGGTCCAAGACTGGGTCTTGAAAAACATGAAACTTTTTTTTACCGTGTTCTCTGGGTGCGAGAAAGAACCCTTTCATACCCACTGAGCGCTGAGCGTCTTCTATTAAGTCCGGCGTCAATATTCCTCGTGAATGGCGGCGCGCCGCAAGCTACGCGCAATTTGGTCTGCAGTGAGGGGCATACGAAAGACTGTTATTAGAATTGGATGGCAGACGACGTTAGATCGGTAGTTGACTGAATGAAGTTGTCCGTCGTCACTGCTATTCGCCCGTGCCGTGCACAGTCCTCGTGTATATAGCAGACGACATGGTCGCCGTCGTGGTGGTGGTCCTGGCGCTGCTCTGTTCCTGCGGGGTGCGGGCCGGTCTCGTCGTCGGGGACGTGTCCACGGCCAATGAGGCCGCGGCCGCGGCTGCGCTGCTGTCCGCGTTCCTGGCGCCGCACAAGGGCTGTGTTGTGGTGATAGGCCGCGCGCCCTGGACCGGCGACCTGCTACGCGCCCTCCCCGCGTTCACGCCACGCGTCGTGCTGGACGACGACGTCAGGTACAACGAGGCCGACAGCCTGGCCGCCGCCGTACTGCAGACACACCACGTTCTTCTAGTCATTGCGGACACGCCTGAGGATATCGCGAAATTCAGGACGCTGCCGCCGCTTCACCGCGCGCTGTTCTGGACGCGCGTGGCCCGCCCGCCGCTCGAAGTGGTGCAGAGCGAAACATTTATGAGGTGCATCTCGCGCGTACGGCGCTGCGCGGAAGCGACGGCGCTCGCGCTGGCGGACGGAAACGGCACCGTGCACCTGTACGCCGTGAAGAGGAGGGAGTGTATCGACGGTGCGCTGCCGTTCGACGCCCTGGACCGCTGGTCGGCCGCGGAGCGGCGCTGGCAGCGGGGTGCGGCACCCTTCTATCGCTTTTGCGACATGTGGAGTCCGCCGCCGGGGCCCGCCGACCCCCTCAACCTTATAACGGTATCAGGCCTCGGGACGGTGAACCAGTCCCGCATTGCCGACGATATCGTCCTGCACCATGCAACAACGCGGAAAATTAAAATCACTCAGTTTAATATTACTCCGCAGAAGAAACAGGGGTGTAACCCGGGCCACGAGATGTTGGCCAGCCAAGTAGTCAACTGCAGCGTAGATGGTGTTATCTGGGTCACCGGCATGCCGATATTTTGTCCTTTAGAGGTTTCGTCGTTATTTCGTGAGGACTCGAGCTCGATTATCGTCGTGGTCCCCGCCGGGCTCGGCCCCGTGATCAGCCCCCTGGCCGCCGTCCTGCTGGAGTTCTCGCCGCTGGTTTGGCTGGGCACCGCGCTGGCCGCGCTGGGCACGGCGGCCGCCCTGGCCTGCGCGCTCCGCCGGGACCGCGGGGCCGCGCTGCTGCTCGCCCTCGCCCCGCTGCTGGCGCAGGCGCCCCCGCCGCCCCCGGCCGCGGGCCCCGGTCTGCGCCCGCTGCTCGGTGTCTGGCTGCTCGTCTGCGTCGTGCTGGCGGCCGCCTACCAGGGGCTGCTGCTGGGCATGCTGTCAGCCGCCCGGCCCCGCGGCGAGATCAACAGCCTGCAAGCCCTTGACGACAGCGGCATACCCGTGTCCGCGAGCTTCGATGCCTTCCGCACGATTGAGGACGTGCTGCCGGAGTCGTTACGCAGCCGCATTGACATCTGGGAGGAGTTTCGCGACTGGTTCAAGGATGTGGTCTACCAGCACGTCGCTCACGATCGCAAGGGGGCTGTCATCATGTTCTCGGACCGGATACCTATGAAGCGACTAGAAACGTGGGCTGTCTGCGACAAGAAGGTGCACACGTTTCGGATAGGGGCCTCGTACCCGCGGGTGATGGCCACCTGGCACAGGGGCTCCGAGCTCGGCGAGATCCTCGTGAAATTCTTTGGGCGCCGCCGGCAGGCCGGCCTACGTCAGTACCAGCAGAACTTGCAGGACCACGGGGAGGAGCTGCGCAGGAGGGAGGCCAGCGGCAGCACGGATGAAGGGGTGCGCGCCAAGCCGCTCACGCTCGTCATGATGTACCCCGCCTTCTTGTGCCTCGCCGGCGGGCACGCCCTTGCCGCCTTCGGTTTCGTCTTCGTCGAGGTTCTGCCTGGCCGAGTCTTACGACGTCACGCGACCTTGGAGGGTGGAATGTAGCGCAAAAGTTCTGTACCAGGTGGCTGACTAACCCCGCGCACGTTCATACTGTGCAACCCGCCCGCACCCCTCCATCCGGAACTGCATGCATACTCATCCCATCAGGCGCCGGGGACCGGCTAGAGTGTCTTGAATGAAAGTACTATTTCGAATTCATCCAGGAAACCATTCAGTTCAGAGGACCAAATTCAAAACCGATCATAAAAGCTAGATTTATGAACTAAATATGATCCGATTAGATCGAATAATTTTTTGAAATTGGCTACCTTTTTTATTTGCCTAACAATATTGAGTTAAAAATTAGTTGCTGAAGTCGGATTTAGGAACTAAAGTTAGCTTTCGTCCCCCCTAATTTCCTTCAATTAACGAATTGGTTCTCTGGGTGCGAGAAAGCACCCTTTCATACCCGCTGAGCGTCTTCTTTCTACTCCAGCGTTGACATTCCTCGTGAATGGCGGCGCGCCGCAGGCAGTGCGCAATTTGGTCTGCATTGAGGGGCATACGAAAGACTGTTATTAGAATTGGGTGGCAGAAGACGTTAGATTAGTGATCGACCGAACGAAGTTGTCCGTCGTCACTGCTATTCGCCCGTGCCGTGCACAGTCCTCGTGTATATAGCAGACAACATGGTCGCCGTCGTGGTGGTGGTGGTGGTCCTGGCGCTGGCCGCGTGGCCCGCCCGCCGCTCGAAGTGGTCCAGAGCGAAACATTTCAGAGGTGCATCTCGCGCGCACGGCGCTGCGCGGAAGAGACGGCGATCGCGCTGGCGGATTCGAACGGCATCGTGCACCTGTACGCCGTGATCAGCCCCTTGGCCGCCGTCCTGCTGGAGTTCTCGCCGGCGGTGTGGCTGGGCATGGCGCTGGTCGCGCAGGGCACGGCGTCCACCCTGGCCTGCGCCCCCGTAACCGCGGGGCCGCGCTGCGGCTCGCCCTCGCCCCGCTGCTGGCGCAGGCGCCCCCCAAGTGGCTGCAGTCATCAGCTGGGGAGGAATCGTTTAATAGGATTTCAAGTGGGCGGTGGGTGCGTCCCTTTCTCCCCTGGTGCCCCCTCCCCTTCCTCCCCCCTCCCCTCCCTCCTCCTCTCCTCCTCCTCCTCCTCCCCCTCCCTCCTCCCCTCCTCCTCCCCTCCCTCCTCCCCTCCCTCCTCCTCCCCTCCAACCCTTCACTCCCCTCCACCCCCCTCCTCTCTCCTCCCCTCCCCTCACCCCGAACACTTCTCCGCCTCTCGTGTTTACCGCGAAATTAATTTCAATCCCCTTTCTGTCTCGCAGGTAAGTGGCAGTGCTGCGGTGCCGGCCCGACCAACAGGAGGAGCAGGCCAACAGGCGAGCCAACAGGCGAGCCAACAGGCGCGACAGCGACAGCCAATGGGACCGAGGAGCACAGGTAAAGCTGAGCAGCAGACCTGCGAACATCGCCTCCCCCTCGGCCTCCCCCTGCCTGGGTGGTAGGTATGGCATGGAGGACTTTCTCCTCGAACCTCTCGTCCGGCCCGTAAGTCTCGAGGGCTGCCGCCAACGACCAAGAAAAACGCGTCTTCCTCACGGCTTTTCGTTCTTGCGTAAGACTTTTGTTTGGTCATTTGATCAAGTTGGCTTGGTTGTTTCGATGTGTCGGGACCATTGGATGGCGCCCGTCCTAGGGGCGCGGCGGCCTCGACGCGGGTCACGTGGAGGAGCTCACGTGGAGGACACGTGGCGGTCACGCGCACAGCAGTGACAGGCCGTTGTCAAAGGTTTGCCTTGACAACCACTTTGAGATATTGCCCTCGCGCATTCGACAGCCCTGGGCTGGGACCCTCGGGGCGGGGCGGGGCGGGGCGGGGCGGGGCGGGGCGTGGCGGGGCGCGCGTTGTCTCGCAGCATCACGGCGACCTGGGGGAGGCGCGTCGTGGCGCGGCGCAGCGGTACGCGGCGGTATCATGCCCCTCGTCAACTCCCCCCCCCCCCCCCTGGTTCCCTCTTCCTGTTTCCTCCCCCTTGCCGTCTGAATATCGTCACCATGAATAACAAACTTGTGCCGGGGGCCGGGCCGCCCATTGACACAGAAAGTTGTGCTGGTGATGCTGTTGTCTCCGGAGCGGCGCTGGGCTGGCTGGCTATCGGAGTGGTATCTGCAGGGCGACACTTGTCTAAAGTCACGCCGCTGGCCTGGCGCGGGGGCGGCTGCGCTGCTGTCCAACCCCGCGGCGGGCTTGTCCACCGCAGTGAAGAAAACGTGCCGTGGGCATGTCATGGACACCCAGCCAGCGCACTGTCTGATCACCACCGGCAGAACCACACTGTAATATGTGTCCCGAATGTAGACGCCTTATAAGGCGTGTGCTACAGGATCCAGAGCGACATTTGGCGCCTACTTTTGAGACATCTTTTGGCGTATAGATAGATCCTAGACACCTTTGCCCATACCCCTCCCACATCACAGCATGGACCAGTGCCCAGAGGTGCACACCGGGCAGGCACCCTGAAAGGTGCTCTCATCCTGTACGCCCCTCGCAGGGTGTGCCGTGATGTGGGAGTAGTGTGGGGAAAAGTGCCTAGAATTTAAACGCCAAAAGGTGTCTCAAAAGTAGACGCCAAATGTCGCTCTGGATCCTGTAGCATACGCCTTAAGGCGTCTACATTTGGGACACCCTCAAATTCCAGTGCAGGCCCCCGGCGGACAAGCTGCAGCGGCGGGCCCGGGGCAGGCGAGCCGAGCCGAGCTGAGCCGGCGGGGTCACTCGCTCACGCTCACAGGGGAGGGGAGGGGAGTGGGGCGAATCACGGGCAGGGACCGGGCCGCCTCTTTAGACCAATCGAGGAGAGGAGAGGAGCGGAGCCGCGGAGAGGTCCGCAGACATTCCATTATTCAGCGAACGGAACAGAACGGGACGGGGCGAACGGCCGGGCCGGGCCGGGCTGGAACAGCTGCCCCCTATGGCACCCCGCCCCGCCCCGCCCCGCCCCGCTCCGCCCCGCCCCGCCTCGCGCCGCCTCGCGCCTCCCCGCCCCGCCCCGCTTGCATGATTGTGGTGCGGTCAGAGAGGGTGAAAGGGTGTGACCTTAGTGAAAGCCCCTGTCCCACTCTGGCCCTTGCGTCTTTTATTCATTTAATCACAGAGCTCCCTCAGCCAAAATCTCCCTTCTGGCCGACGTATAGGGTGTCATGGTAAAACAACGCCCCCGGAACCCCTCCTGGTTGAGTCCGGCCTAGCCCGGTCCGGTACCATAGCATCAGAAGCTAGCAGGCTGTAGGGGGCTGTAACGAACAGGCCCCCTCCGCCCCCCCGCCGGGGCGTAAGTGATACTGAGCGTTATAAATCATTTCACCCTCCTCGACACGTCTCCAGCAGCGCGTCGCCCCCGCGCCCCTGTTCCCCGCCCCGCCCCGCCCCGCCCCGCCCCGCCCCGCCTAGCCTCCGCGGCGTGGCGGCCCTCAACGCCCTCAACTTCGCTCAGCACATTTTCAGCGACCCGTGTCTGCGGTGGGGCGGGGCGGGGCGGGGCGGGGCGGGGCGCGGCGGTGTTTGGCGCCACGCCGCCCCGCCCACCACCAGTTGGCCGCGTGTTGGTGCAGCGGGTGCGTTCAATTAGGGCGGGTACTCTCCTCATTGTGTTCGCCGAGCCATTGTCCCAAGCTGCTGGTAGCGGAACAAAGTCCTGGCCGCCCTCCCTGCCGCTGCTACTCCTCGAGTAGCCCAACTCTCCTCAGAGTTCCGCCATGAGCGGCCGGCCCGGCCGGGGCGGGGCAGTTTTCCCTCGACATGATAGCGGTCGATTCATTCACTTCGTGTGCAGCTTTTTCCTCCTGCACACTAACTAGATTTCTATATTTTAGTTGTACAAAGTTGAACAGTCGAATTTTCCACACAAATTTCACTGTAAAAAATTCCAACGGAAATTTTGACGGGATGGCGAGGTAATTTTTTTGCTGGTCTGAACCGTTTTTAAATTTAACGACGACCGTACCAGAAAAAAACGGACCTTCCCGTACATTCAAATTACAGACCGTCCCATACACCAAAATCCCGTATTTTGCGGTTTATGACTCCCAGAGCACTTTTTGATGAAAATTGGTTATTGCACACTTTGCACAGGAACGGAAACGCCCGTAATTTTCTACTACGGCTTTTCCCTATTTTAGAGGTACGGACGGCGCGGTAAAAAAAATTACGGTGCATTCCGTCCTCACTTCCGTAATATGCTACGGGATTTATAACAGTGTGTCGACATTACGATCGTAAAGTTACGATATCACATTGTAAAATTCCAAAATTATAAGGACAATTGGTATCGACTTGTGATTCTTAAACGAGCACAAATAGGCTTTTGTAAATTTACGATATTTCGATCGTAAAGTTACAACACAGTTACAACACCGTAAAATTACAAGTTACGAAAAAAAAGTCGTAAATTTACAGAGATATTTTGTACAGTGGCTGGTTGTAGATCGGGAGATATCTTTTTATCTGCGGTCTTTTTCTACTTTCTACAAACTTTTAAAGGAGATTGTAAAGTAGCGCGTCCTTCCCTCAGCAGACTGTTACTGTTCCCCCTGCTGTTACTCGTTATACCTGTCCAACATGACATGACGTCTCGCTGGTTGCCGGTCCGGCCCAGGCCCTCCGCGTCGACCTGAGTCTGCTGCCGCGGCGCGCCCTCCCCCCCCCCCCCCCCCCCCTGCTCCCTCCCCTCCGCTCTCTGGCGCGCGGGCGCCGCCGAGGTGGCTGGCTGGATGGCGTTAATTAACTCGCGAAACACGCTTTTCGCGAAAGATGTAAGTTTCTTGTCGCCCCGCGGGGACATGAGCAGGGGGTGGGGTGTCTCAGCAGCGGGGGCGAGCGAGTCACGGGGGGCGGAGGGGTATGATAGTCCAGGTGAGGCAGCGCTCTGTTCAGCACGTCGTCAGCAGCAGCAGGCCGGCCGGGGGGCGCCAGGAGGCCTCGGCTCGGCAGGTAGGAGCGGGCAGGAGCGGGCAGGAGCGGGCAGGAGCGGGCAGGAGGGGGCAGGAGCGGGCGGGAGGGGTATGATAGTCCAGGTGAGGCAGCGCTCTGCCAACAGTTCAGCACGTCGTCAGCAGCAGGCCGGGGGGCGCCAGGAGGCCTCGGCTCGGCAGGTAGGAGCGGGCAGGAGCGGGTAGGAGCGGGCAGGAGCGGGCAGGAGCGGGCAGGAGTGGGCAGGGCGGGCAGGAGAGGGCAGGAGCCAGGCGGCACGAACTCTGACCTTCCCCTCCAGTCAGCGAGTCGTTGCCGCGCCCCGCTGGCCCCGCCCCGCCCTGCACCTTACCTCGCCCCGCCCCACCTCACCCCGGCCCACCCCGCCCCAACCCCGCCCACCCCGCCCCACCTGCCTGGGCGCGCACCCGCCTTGGCGTGGGACGAAAACCAGAAGGACGGTGTGTAATAAATTTTCAGTGGGCTGTTATCGCTTGCAGTTCGCAATGAACGAAGAGGGTAGCAGCAGAAGGAAAAAAGAAAGAGAGCAGAGAGAAGGGAAGGTGATGTAAAGAGGTATTAACACACTTTTCTATTGTTATGTTCTCTCTTTCTCCTTTTATTTTGCCTTTTACGACATTGAACGTCGAGGCGATCGTGCGGAGTACAACTTTAACGGCCACGTTTTTTTTTCCCTTGCCTGTTTTTACCGTCCGCCCTGCCCGCACGTGATGCGCCCCCACGCCCCAAAATGTATCTCATTTTATCCTCCTCGAGATAAAAGGCGTTGCGACCTTGGGCCCCTCGAGAGAAGCACGGCGGCCACGGCTCGGAATTCGCCCACTGACACAGCCCCGCCCGCCCCGCCCGCTCCCCTCCTCCTCCCCTAGCACCGCCTCTGGCACCCGGCGGGGTTGGCGGCGAGCATCCCCGCTGGAGCTGAGCTCCAGGCTCCAGGCGGAAAGGCAAGGTCACTCCAGGACGCTGGACCCAATCTCCAGTGAGTGTGCTTGTTGTGTGCGGCGCAACACCACCTACCTTCCTGTGACACCCCTACTCCTGTAACCCTATTTTTTAACCGGCCAGTTGTCGTTGGGAGGTGATTTTATCTCCTGCACTGATTTTCCCCCTAAGATAACATGTTATCTTCTGCATTAATTAAAATCGAGGGGTCCCCCACTCTCCAAAAGGGTGTACAAAGAGTTACGCGAGTATTCGCGAGTATTCGCGAGTATTGGCGAGTATCGTGCGAGTATTTCTTGATTTTTTTCGCGAGTATTTGCAAGTATTCGCGAGTAACTCGCGAGTATTCGCAAGTAATTTGCGAGTAATTTTTTTGGTACTATTTTAGTGGGGGCCCCTCGATTACAACCCTAACCAGATGCATAACTTACGTTTGTGTTTTAGAAAATTTCAATGTAAGGGCTGTGTGGTACTTGCGGGTTAAGCTTGGCTCGCGCCCTCTTTGCAACCGCGTTTGCCAAATCGGGCGAAGCGTGGGCCTCGCCATTAGGTTTTGCGGAATAAAAGCACGCCCCTCCCCCCCCCCTCCTCCATGGCCTTTTCCCTTGATATTTTCCCTGCCGGCTGGCCGCCGGGTCAATCAGAACATTCAGCGGCAAGTGGGGCAGGGCAGCTGGGCGATAAAACTTCTCTGCCATTCGGCATGAATATATATAGATATACCGCCCGGCCCGCCCCGCACTGCAGCGCACTGTGTAACCCGGCCTCGCGCGCCACGGGGTAGTTTGGTGTGGCGACCCTTCCGGTGCTGGAGGCGGGGCGGGGCGGGGCGGGGCGGGGCGGGGCGGGGCGGGGCGGGGCGGGGCGGAGGTGCAAGGCGCCGAGCGTGCAGATAAATTAACCAGCGCGGTGAGATGTGATTGTCCAGGCGGCACGCGCGGCTCCTGACAGGCGCGGCCACGGGGCTCCTCGTCACATCCCTTCACGGGAAAAAAATGAATTAGCTAAAATAGCTGATGCATTAGCTGGTATGGCCTTAGCTAATAATATTAGCTGCCTTATCTAATTATCAGCTGTAAAATATTTTCCCTCACAGCTCATGCGTTTTTTCCTACGCAGCTGTGAGAGCTAATATCTCAGCTGTTACAGCTGATAATTAGCTAAGGCAGCAATATTATTAGCTAAAGCCATACCAGCTAATGTATTAGCTATTTCAGCTAGTCCATTTTTTCAGTGTTGCGTGGCTGTCCAACCTTTACGCCAAGTGGTCTTGCGACAGCAGTATGATTAAAATGAACAGTACTCTTTTTTTTCGCTGCTAATTTTAGGGTTTTCGCTATGCCCAGTTTTATTATTTAAACTCAGAAGAAAAAGTCTGTTTGAAGTTTATTTGACCTGAAACGCAAATTTTGCCTAATTGAAGTGAGCTATTGCAGTTTTGCACAACGGATTTGAAGCTACTTTTTTAATCGTTTTGGTATACCACTGGTACCGCCCGGGCCGGGCACTGCTGGGCTGGTCTCAACGCAAGGTCCAAGCTGGTTGACTGTGCACTGGCAAAAATATTGTACCAAAGTACACTTAATGTACAGTAAGATCGTAAAGGAGAAGTACATAATCGTTGTACCTTTTTAGTGTACCTCCCATGTGTACTTCGTGCCTAAAAATTGTGTCCCGTGCCCAGTACAATTTGAGCAGGCAAGGACTTGACCAGTCCGTATCGTGTTTTTTTAGGCACGAAGTAGCCTTATGGTTTTGTCGCAGGATGCGATTTTTTTAGGCCCCCGTTAGGGGTGCCTATTGCACACGCCAGTGAGTTTTTTATTCTTGACGATTGCCCCTTATGGCCGCAGCCGATTCTGTCTATACGATTCCCATCAAATTTAAATGAAAAATACTGCGAAAAATTAGGAATTTTTTGAAATAGGTCTGATGTCAAACTGTTCGGCCAAATTTGCATAAAATTAGTTTGCATCGTCTGTTTCTATGGCAATGACGAGCTGAGCAGCCAGGCCGAGTCGAGCCGGCGGGAAGCTAACCAATAAAATTATTTCGCGGTTTTTTCCGACCAATGAAAAAGATCACTTGTTGCTTTGTACCTCGATGTCCAAAAGTTTCTAGGCGGGAGTGGTCACGTCAGAACCGCAGCAGTTTCGCGCCGTGCAAAAGGATGCACCACCAGGACAGTTTTGAACGCGACCACTAGCTGCCGGCAGTGGCTCCTGATTGTTGGCAGGGACTGTAATTCCGCCTTCCAATAATTTTATTTGAAAGTGGGCGGGGCTTCTAACAATACCGCCAACCTAAGATTCAGACCTAAGTTCATGTTTTCAGTAAATGGTTTAAATTAGATCGCCTATGTGTCCGTATGTTTGTGCGTAAAGGCTTTTATAATTGTTTGCTAAACGCCTGCAACATCCTTTGACTTCTTTTCCAAATTTAATTTTTTTAAAGAATATTTTACGTTGGATTGAGTGGCCAGCAGAAAAGCGTTGTTGATAGCCGGCCCGCTGGGCGACATTTTGTGTGGCAGATCTATGGCTCACGAATATCATGATTTATTGACTTTCACAAACAGTTTTGACATGATATTTTAAAATTCTATCGTATTTTAAGGTAAGTGTTAAAACCTAGGGGGCCGTTTAACGCGTTAGCGTTAGAATTTTTTTTTTTTATTAGCACGGCCCCTTATGTGAAACCTAAATTTTCTATACGATTTTGATAAGAGTTGGCAGAGAGTTAGAACTTAATCTGCTCATTTCACCGCTGCAATGCCATTCCGAAGTTATCGGCCAATTTTGAGAAATTTGGAGCTAAAATCTTTGTTTCTATGGTAATACTCGACTCGTCATGGAAAAACAAACGTGGAAAGGGGAGCCGAGTCGGCTCGGCCAATATTATTTCGCTTCTTTTTCCAACCAATGAGAAAGTTCGCCTGTTGCTTTGTACCTCAACGTCCAAAAGTTTCAACGCAAAGAGTGGTCACGTCAGAATCGTTGCAGTTTCGCGCCGTGCAAAAGGATGCACCACAATGACAGTTTTGAACGTGACCACTAGCTGGCCGCCGCGGCTCCTCATTGTTGGCTAGGACTGTCATTCGGCATTTCCTCGGCCAAGTCTGCCACGGTCGTCGGCTGACGGCGTCCACCTCGCGACTTTAACTCATTGTTAAAAGTCATCAAAACGTTGACAAGGGGAACTGAATGCGGAAATATTAGTTTTATATCTGCGGAAATCGTTTGGCAAAGTTTGACTTCAATCTAGAAGGAACAAAACTCATTCGTGAAATGGTGTCCATCTACGTGTATCTTTACGTAAACCATTTTACGAATCACTTTTGTTCCTTCTCGACGAACCTACGTGAAACTTTGCTAAACTCTTTCCGCAGGTCCAAAACTGATATTTACACATTCATGTAGACTGTCCAACATTTCGTTCACCTAATATAAAGAGTCAAAGTCGCGAGGTGGACGCGTGAGCCGCCGAGCCGTCGGCCTTCTTTTGTCGAGCGGAGGCCTAGAACTATAGAAGGCACAGGACTGGGCACTCCCATCTCAAACGCGCTCCGCGGCGCCTCCCCGGCCTGCTGCGGGTTGCCTACCCCGCAGGATAGTGCCAGGTGGCCGCAGGTCCGAAAGGGAGCCAAGCCGAATCGGTATTGTTGCAGGTGCTCAGCTCGGCCCCTCTGCGCGGCTCGCATGGGAGGAGGACCGTGGCTAGGGAACTGTTGATTCAAGTACTGCACAGTAATTCATAAACTAAAAATTGAAAGAACACGTCAGAATAAAAATGTGAATTTAGTGTTCTAGCGCTCATTGCACATCGAGCCTACACTGGAAAAACAAAGGTAGGACACAACACCCTTTTAGGGGTGCTACTCATAATAGTGCCTTTCCCAAGGCATTATTCAATCAGCACCCCTACAGAGGCACTAATTTGACCGAAAGGTGCTATATTATAGTGCCTTTGGACAAAGTCGCGCCTTTATAAAGGCATTAGAGAATAGCGCCTTTTAAAGGCATTAGGTCGCACCTTTGTTTTTCCAGTGTAGAGTTCAAAAATCAAGCTGATCGGATAATTCGTTGCTAAGAACCTAACTTCTAAGTCGTTTGAGCTAGAGAGCTTAAATTTCGCTTGTTACCTAAACTTATCTTAAACTAACATCGCTTATCAAACATTGAGGGAGGAAAAAAATTCAATACTTTCACTCAAACGGTTGGAAATTTTTAACTAAATTTCTACATGAACCATCCACCCAAAAATCTTATGAAACCAAAACATACTTCGTGCCTACCAGGATTTCGTGAAATCGTATTTTTTTTTTTCTGGCAGTGTGGGAGGCAGGAGGCAGGGCAGGAGCCACTGTCTCGCCACAGCCCGGCCCGGCCCGGCCTGGCCGCTAATTTTAGGGTCGAGATCCAGGAGGGTTTCAAAACTTAGCGGCCTGGCCCCCGGCCCGCCCGCCTCTGATGACGACTAATGCGCACTAATTGCGGAGACGTCGCGTCGCGTCACCCGCTCCTGCTGGTGTCGGCCTGCCTGACCTGACGTCAGCGGGCACAACCTTCAGATAAAAGTGTCAACAAAACAGCCGCCGTCGCCAAACTCAAGACACGACCCGGCTCGCTGAAGATGAGTGTAGCAGCGGCGGGTGCCCACGAGCACACCGCCCCGCACACTAGCGCGACCAGGACGCAGGCGCGGTTTGAAGTCCGGCTGACGGAAGGGGCGATGTGCTGTGGGTTGCCTACATGCAGGGGGTTTTCAACTCATTTTGCCTACCTTTCAGGCGATCGCCCCATCGCCCTCCCCCCCCCCCCCTCCCCCTATAAAACCGCGCCTGCCAGGACGAGGCATAACGCCCAGCGCCCTGCGGTGGCCTGCGGTGGCCTGAGGTGGCGCTGCGTGGCCTACGCTTTCCCCCGGCCGGGCCGGCTCTCAAGTGAGTAGCACTCACTGAGCACGTATCGTATCGCTGCTTTGTTATACCGACACACACTCAGTGCTGGTTGGCGTCCGTTTTTCGTAGACACGCTTTAGTCTAAATGGAGGAGTTGAGAGCGGGAGGCGGTAGGGGAGAGAGAGAGAGAGAGAGAGAGAGAGAGAGAGAGAGAGAGAGAGAGAGAGAGAGAGAGAGGGTCGAGAGAGCGCGCCGGGGCGATGGTGAAGGGCCCCCTCCCCGCTCGGCCCCCCAGCCCGGCCCCTGCCTCTGCCCCTCGCGCTCAGCGCCCGCGCGGCGCGGCGCGGCGCGGTTCGGTTGGGCTCGGCTCGGCTCGGCTCGGCTCGGCTGACTGGCTGCGCCGCTGGAGTGGCGGGGCGGGGCGGGGCGGCCGGGCACTGGCACTGGCAGTGTGGGTCGCTAGGCGCGCGCGGACGGTCGCGCCGTACTCCGCGCCGCTGTCAGCTCCGCTCCGCCCCGCGGCGAGTCGCGCCGCTCCGCGACACGCACCGCTCTGTGTGTCCGTGCGTGTGTGTGTGCGCGCGCGTGTGTGTGTGAGTGAGTCTCCTGGAGGAGAGAAGTGCCCTGTGAGGATTACGCCCGCCGTGCTCATGTGGTCAGTGTCCACGAGCGTTGTGTTGTGTTGGTCGTGTTGTGTTGCCGAGCGAGTGTTGTGTTCTGTACCAGTGAGGTGGTGTTCTGTGCCAGTGAGGTGGTGTGTGTCCCTTGAATGACGTTCCCACGCGGAGGGGAGGGGAGGGAGCGCCCAGGAGCAGCAGGCATTAGGTGCACCTGTGCCGGTGTCCCGTCCGTCCCGCCCTGACCCGCCCGGCCCGGCCCGGCGCGGCACCACTTCAGGTGTTCGCTAATTAGACCGAGACCCGCAGGATGGATTATGCCAATTAATTACCAGTGCTGGCCGGTGCGGCGGGGGCCGGCCTGGCCCGCGCCGGGACCCCAGGCAGCAGGGTCAACAACATCTGGTATCGGCCGCGACCGCACGGCACCTGCCCCTGCCCCTGCCCCTGCCCCTGCCCCTGCCCCTGCCCCTGCCCCTGCTCTCCTGCCCCTGCCACGGCCGCCGGTAATGACGGAGTCCCGCAGGCCGCCCAGCCCGGACCGCCGTCAGACACGCCCCGCCCCGCCCCGCCCCACCCCGCTCCTGCGACTGTCAACCTTCGGAGCGGTCTTGTTGCGACCCTGAACGCCCCGCCCGCCCCGGGGCTTCCGTCCCGTGTGCAGCAAAACGCCGTGCTCGCCGGCCTGTGATCGCGGCACCCGGGCCTCGCCCTCGCCTCGCCTCGCCTCGCCTCGCCCCGCCCCGCCGGACTCACGGAAAGTTTTACCTGAAGAGGAGGGCGCTTTATAAATTTTTGTTTTGGCCTCGGAATCTACTGTACATACAGGATCTTTGCGACGCGCGCCTTGTAGTGGTTGTCCCGCGTGGTTCTGTCTCGACCAGCGGTGTGCTTGGCCAGCTGTCCGCGCTCGGCAGACCCGGCCCGCCGGCCCGGCCCGCCCCGGCCCGCCCCGCCCCGCCCCGCCCCGCCCCGCCCCGCCCGGCGGCTACGGCACGGCCGGTGGCATGTGTTGCGTCAGTGGCGCGGCGCGGCCGCCTGGCCTGGGGCTGGACTGGACTGGGTCTCTGCGGCCTTGGTCTGGTTTTGTATCGAATCATCCCGGAGAAAACTCAAGCGGTGCGGCGTTATGCAAAGTCCCTGCCCCCTCCCCCCCCTCCCGCCTCCCCGGCAGTCGTTCAAAGGGAGTTGCTGGTGGCGCGCCAGGCGTACAGGTGTGCAGGTGCTGCTTGGGGCGGGCCTGAGTTTGTCATACCTCCCGGCTCGGCGCGGCCCCGCGCGGCCCGCCCGCCGAGGGCCCCCGGCCCCCGTAAGCGGGGCGGCTTTGTGTTCGACATGCTATATGCGCGGGCCTGCCAGTCTTAACGCCCCCAATCCCCCCCCCCCCCCCCGCCCCGCCCCGCCCCGCCCGCTGCCTGTACTCTGCGCTCAAGCGCGTGGGTTTTGTAAAGTTGGGGGATTGAATGGGATGAGCTTCGCGAGTGACGCCTCCTCTCCTCCCCGCCTCCCTCTCCCTTTTCCACCAGGCCCGCTGCGCCACCCATGCATTTCCCAAGCAGATCCTCGCGAGATTGTGAAATTCTTTGGTCCAAGTCGTGGCTTTGTGGGAGGAGGGGGGGGGGGGGGAGGCACACGACAGGGCGCGATGCGGCGAGGACTGAAACCTTCCCGCTGTTTGCCTCGGAATCGGTAACGCGACCCCATATGTAAAAGTCTGCAAAGTTTTATTCGGCCCGCCATTCAGATAAGACAGGTTTGTTGAGTCCCCTCCGGTCCCCTCCGCGAGCCGGGCGGAGAGGGGGAGGGAGGGAGGGAGGGAGGTCTTCAGGCCGGCGCGGCGCCGGCAGCTTTATCCAGGCGGCTTTATTTTTGATGCGTGGATAAGGTATATTCGGCTGCCCTTGTGGAAGTTTTAATCCCGCCGAGAGGGTTGGGTGCCGGTGCTGGGCTGTGCGCTGCGCTGCACTGTGCTTCGGTGCTGCTCGGGCGGGGCGGGGCGGGGCGGGGCGCGGCGGGGCGGCGGGCTGTCGGCCCTGCCTGCCAGCCTGCCAGTCGATATGCGAGAACTCACTGCTCATGTGTCGGCATGGGGCCGGGGCCGGGGCCGGCCGGGGTACGGGGGGTAAGGGTTCGCCGTACCAGTGATTGGCTCAGAGGAACTATACGCGGGCGGGAGGTTCGCTATGTCGCGTGCTTTTCTTTTTCTTTCTCTTTTTTTTGCCGATCGGGTATATACTCTCCTGTGCGGCTGAGGGGCTTGCAGGCTCAGCAGCGATGGCATTGTTTTGTGCCGACGGGAAGTAGGGAGGGGGGTGGGGGGGTAGTCCACCGCTCCGCCCCGCTCTGTGCTGCCGCTGCCCGTGGCGGCCCGGCCCCGGCCCGGCCCCGGCCCGCAGGGCCCAGTGAGCTGTGAAGCATCAGGAGGGGCCAGCCATTAGAGCCGGGCCGTGGTGCGCAGCGCGGGGGCCCGGGAGCGAGGGAGGGAGACAGGGACACTGCTCGACGAGCAGCGGGCAAAGTGTCGCTGTTATTCTCCACGCGGCCGCCGACAGTACAGTCGCGCCCGACATGAACGTCTTGCACGTCCTAGAGCGGGCTGTGGCGGCAGCGGCTGGACCGGGCGGAGTGCGGCGTGGCGCCTCTGTAGGGTGATTCCGCACGCTTGGTTTCCTCTCTCCGTCCCTGTCGCACTCCTGGGGCACGGCCATAAGGAGCCAAAGAGAGAGAGAGAGAGAACACTACTAAACGGTGTTCGGAATCACCCTGCAGAGTGGGTCGGGTCGGGCCGGAGGAGCCATGCAGCTCAGCTCGCTGTTATGGTAATGCCCCGCCCCGCCCCACCTCGCCCCGCCCCGCCCCGCCCCGCCCCGCCCCGTGCGACCGTGACGGCTCCGGCCGTGCTGAGCGCGCCAGGGCGGTGCTGGTGACAGGACGTGGAGACTTGCGCTGAGTGAGGTGCAAAGTGTGCTGTAATACTGCTCAGCAGCGCTCAGCAGTGCTCAGCAGTGCTGAGCAGTGCTCAGCAGCGCTCAGCAGTGCTCAGCAGTGCTCAGCAGTGCTCAGCGCGTGCGCGTGTCCTCTCTGCTCCGCCGCCGCGGCCCCGCGACCCAGCTGCGCCGCACTGCCGCTGTACCAGATCGCGGCCCGGTGCTGCCTCGTCGGCCGCGACTTACTTGTGACTCTTTAAGTCATTGCGCCGGGCCGGCCGGCTGCGGAGAGCGGCGTGGCGCGGCGCGGCGCGGCGGGGTCAGCGACCAACAGCGCCGCGCCACGTCTCACCGCCCCGCCCCGCCCCGCCCCGCCCCGCCCCCCCTGCCCCACCCCGCCCCGCCCCACCGCGCCGCGCCGCGCTGCGCTGCGCCATGGACCTTCTTCTTGTTCCATCTGACCCGCATCTCTCTGCTCCCTTCCCCCTTCCCTCCGGCTACAGCCCGGCTTTGCGGGCGAAGGGAGCGGGAGCGGGCGGGAGCGGGCGGGAGCGGGCGGGAGCGGGCGGGAGAGACGTTCGCCTTGGCTGTGCCTGGCTGCTGCAGCCTGCGCGTCCCCCTTTCTCTCCCTCTTCTCCCCCGTCTTGCCCTTCTCATACTCGACCAGACCAGACAGCCTCACGCGGCGCGCGCCGAGTGATGCCTCTCCCCGCCCCGCCCCGCCCCGCCCCGCCCCGCCGCCCCGCCGCCCTGCCCGTTCCCGCTTTTTTTCCTCTTTTCGTTGGAATCAGCTTTGGGATACGACTTTGAAAATGTGACGAGGCTCCCGGGGAATATGACTGTTAGCGGTCCGTCACGTGAGCGGGGGCGGGGCGGGGCGGGGCGGGGCGGGGCGGGGCGGGGCGGGGCGGGGCGGGGCGGGGGGGGGCGGGGGGGGGCGGGGGGGGGGGGGGTGGGGTCTGACCGAGATGACACAGGGCGCCCGGGGGCCTGCGCTCCGCGCCGTGTTCGGGAAGCCGTATTTATGACCTTGACGGTCGGCGCGGCTGGCGGGAGGCCGGTGGTGCCGGTGGGCGGGGGGACGGTGGGGGTGCGGCCCGGCCCCGCGCCGCCCCGCGCCGCCAGCGCAGAGGCCGTGCCGGTGACGCTGCGGCTAATTGAGAGATGGCCGCGGCCGCGGTCTCTCTAGCTCACGGCCCCGGCCCCGGCTCGGCCCCCTCCCCGGCACACAGTGCCGATCTAGTCGCGTCTCCGCTAAGGGCCTAAAAGCCTTCCAACAGGAAGCGCGACATAATGCTCTCATTCACTATTGGCTGCACGGAGATTGGACGGCAGCCAGGAGGTCGCCCCGCCCGCCACGCTCCGACCGCCCCGCCCCGCCCCGCCCCACCCCGCCCCGCCCCACCCCGCCCCGTCCCGCCTCGCCCGTACAGCGCTCTGCTCCGAGGGCTGCAATGGCCGCAAGAAACCTTTGCGCGCGGGCGGGGCGGGGCGGGCCGGGGCGGGGCGGGGCCGGGCTAGTCCGTGGGGTACACGACCGTGCGAGCCCAGGTCAGCCCCATCCCCATCCTTAGTTCAGGTTCCTGCCCTGTGTTTTTGGCGGTCACGCTGCCGCCCCGCCCCGCCCCGCCCCGCCCCGCCACGCCCCGCCCCGCCCCGCCACGCCCCGCTCTCCGTGCTGCAAGGCCCTGGCTTGTGTATTTACGAGTCAAAGGGTTAGGTTAGCTTTGGGCCGCGGTGCCCTACCTCGCTGAGCCGAGCCGAGGCGGCCCTATGTCACATCTTAGCCTCTCGCCGCGCCCTCCCGGCCCGGCCTCGTCCTTGTCCAGGCGAGGCGCCGTCTGCAGGGGACCTCCTCCTTCTCTCGTCTCGGCGTATCGCCTGGGGCCTCGGCCGGGCCTCTCCTTTGACCCGCCGTGCCGTGAGCGGGGCAGGTCGTCCGTTCGGCTCGGCCCCGGCCCCGGCCCCGGCCCCGGCCCCGGCCCCGGCCCCGGCCCCGGCCCACCGCATTCAGGAGGGCCACTCGATTCCGCACCGCAAGTTTCGCTGTCGTCTCGTCTCTCGTGTACAGAAGAGTTACATGCCTCGCGGTTTTATATAAAAACGGGCCGGGGGGAGGGGGGGGGGGTCGTCGCTTTTGCCCGTACCGTTTTTCTCCTCGCCTCCCTGGTGCTCCATGCCCACGCCTCCCGTACGCAACTTGTGTTTTTAATAACGAGCGCTTGTACGCAGAAGTGATTGAGTCATCTGAGTTGGAGTGTTGGAAACGAGTGATTGAAATTGATTATTCATTCCCCGCTGGGCGACACGGCGTTTGCGGGGCGCGGGCACGGCCGTGCCCCTGCAGTGCCTCAGCGTATT
Source organism: Frankliniella intonsa (assembly GCA_033675135.1). Taxonomy (NCBI): domain Eukaryota; kingdom Metazoa; phylum Arthropoda; class Insecta; order Thysanoptera; family Thripidae; genus Frankliniella; species Frankliniella intonsa. The sequence goes on from CM066253.1 coordinate 657,043, forward strand.
GCGATAGGCATACTGTTGGCTGTTCCGCAAGGGGGCGGGGCGGGGCGGGGCGGGGCGGGGCGGGGCGGGGCGGGCGAGGTGCTCGGCCCCGTGCGGCGTGGGCCGGCCCGGCCGGCTCAAGGCTCGTCGCCAGGACCGCGCGGCGCGGGCTGGGCTGCAGGGAGTGCGTGTCCCCGCACCAGCCTTCCTACTTGAACGGAACGTAAGAAAGGCATACCTCCATACTAATGTCCGTTGAGAAACTCGTGCATCCACAATAAACCGTAATGCACTTTGTTGTGCATAAGCCTTGCAGAATTTTAAGCAACCATAGTTAGGATGCACAGCTTTTTCTGCATAACTATATTGTCGTATAAAATTGTGCTTATAACTATGCGAAAATCGTGCATAAGGGTTTAATGTGTTGTGTTGTTTCCCCAGTTCTGCGCTGTATGAGAATCAAGTCATAAACCGAAATTGGCGAGATGGTCTCTGAGAGATCAGTAAACAAATGTTTTAGTGTATAGAAATCATGGCGCTCTCCCGGGTCATGGAGGTGACCCGTGTGAGTGTCGGGATGCTCTGCTCCACGGCGGGGCGGGGCGGGGCGGGGCGGGGCGGGGCGCGCGGGCCGGCACGGCACGGGACGGGACGAGACGGGCCAGGCGATGACCCCGGAAGTTTGTCATCGCTGTGACCACGGCCGGGGCGGCGCGGGGCGGGGCGGGGCGGGGCGGGGCGGGGCGGGGCGGGGCGGGGCGGGGCGGCGGGTCAGAGGTCAGCCGGCGCGGCGCGCCCCACGCTGATCGCATGACGCCCAGCTCAGCGCAGACCGTACTTGTTGAGCCAGAGGAGGGAAAAGGTTCCGATACTGCCCGGACCCGGCCGGACCCGGCCGGCCCGCGCCGAGCCGAGCCGAGCGGGGCGTGGAATGCCGCGGCCCGGTCACGGCACGGCACGGCACTGCCGCGCCGGCCGCGGCGCTACAGAGGGGCGGGGCGGGGTGAGGCGGGGCGGGGCGGGTTGAGGCGGGGCGGGGCGGCCGGTCCCAGCCGCGCGGTGACTAGCGGCGCGGCGAACGGCGCAGAGACACGCAGGCTGCAGCTCGTTGTTGAATAATAAATTATGGAGAATACAGCGGGCGCTGCTGAGTGTCTGGGCCTGCCTGGCGGAGCGGGGCGGGGCGGGGTGGGGTGGCCGTGCATGGTGATCTGATTGCGAGTCCTGATCCGCCTCATGCGGCATCGGAAGCCGGCGTGCGACTCTATCTCCCTGGGATCGGCCGCCCAGCCCAGCCCAGCCCAGCCCAGGCCGGCCGGCACGACGCCCGCGCTGTGCTGCGCTGTGGCGCGCGGAGGCGGAGGGGCCTTGGGACGCGAAACATTGAAATTTAAAACTGCGGGTGGACTCGCGCGCAACAGGCCCCGCCGGCCCGGCCGCTGTTATGCATACTGCCATTCATCGTTTGCAGTGGAACGGATGTCTTACTTTTTAGAGTGGGAAATAAAATAATCGTCGCCACTAAAGGGGCACTGCTCATCGCGAATCCTCGCGTATTTAACAAACCTTCCTGCTTCTTTCATTTCTTCAGATAAAGCCCCTCTACTGTGAAGCTACACTGTAAAAAAAGCTTGTTGGAGAACAACCTATTTTGTAACAACCATGTTGTTGACAAACAACCATGCTGTTCAAGAACAACAAAGTTTGTTGAGAAACAACAATTATTGTTTTCTAAGATAAACAAGAACTTTTATTGTTCCTGGACAACTATTGCTGTTATTGGACAACTTCTGTTGTAGCTTTACAACATTTTTGCTGTCACTTGACAACTTTCGTTGTTACTGGACAGCTGACGTTGTTGCCAGACAACAGCCGTTGTTGTACTACAACACGAGTCAGTTAAAAACTTAACAACAATTTGCTGTTAATTCACAGTTAAAATTTTTACAGTGTAGCATCCTGCAGGGACAGAGGAAAATTTACGCGCAGTCCCCAATATCACGGGGGAAAAAAAGTTGTTAGAACCTAACGTAAGCTACATTAGCTTACGTGTCGGCTGATACCGTGACAAGCAGCATTTTAGGCTACTGTAGCGATCGAAAAGTTTGCTGTGGTAGTCACACATAAGCTCCGAGAGCTAATGCGTCGCTGCAGGAGTTGATGTGACATCGTCTCTAGCAACAAACGCCTTTGACAAATCCAGCTGGGCATTAGTTGTCATAGCTAATATTTGACTATGAAAGCTAACTTTTTGCTGAGGTAGCTTATAAGCTGCTTATCACGATATCAGCCTATACGTAAGCTATGGTAACGTCAATATTTTTTTCCGTGATAAAATTCTTATTTTTTTAAGAATTTATATGGCGATTCTTCAGAGGACAGGAAATAAAAATAGTGGAAAAATGTGTTACATAAAGTTTCCCGGCCTGTCCGACGGCTATACATCGTGTCACAGGATCGCGCCTGTTCCCCCCCGAACACTACGGTTACCTCCCATCTTATTAAAAAAATAAAAATAAAGGAAAACACCTCGTGGCGTGGCCGGGCGTGGCTAGTCAGAAACAGCTGCTCCAAACGGGTTGTGATATAATTAAGATTCAGCCGCCGCGCCGCGCGTTCAGGTGGAACGCCTAACGCAATGTCACGTCTCAAACTTTCCGGACGTTCCATGAAATCTTTTGTCAGCGCCCCATTCTCGAATTATTCCTTGATTCGCAGTTTCCCTCCCTCCGTAACGTAAAGTTTCCTCGAGTCACCGCGGCACGGCAGCGCGGCGTTAGCGCCTTCGTTAGCGGGCGGTGCGGTGCAGCCGCCGCGCCGGTGGAGGTGCGGTGGGCTGTATTTAGAACGGAAATGCGTGCATGCATGGCCTCTTGGAAAAACCTCGTCCCCGCCCGGTCGTTGTCAAGCCGTCAAGGAAGCGGCGGGGGCCGGGGCCCGGCCGGGGCGCCGGTGAGAGAAAATAGAAGCCGCGTGTCGCGCGGGGCGGGGCGGGGCGGGGCGGGGCGGGGCGGGGCGGGGCGGGGCGGGGCGGGCAGCGCGCGGCGACAAACTGAAATTTAAACCACCGGATGTGTTTCCCTCTGCTTGAATGGCACAGGTTGTGAGTGAGTGAGTGACACGTGTCGCCCTCATCCAGAACAGTGTCTCCCTGACTCTTGAGAAAGAGGTGTTAAATAGTCTCGTTTCTTACCCATAAAATTATCTTCCGAGACTGGCTTTGGAAGAATATTTCTTAATGCTGTAAGTTGAAGCTCACCCAGCAAAGTGGTTTTGATTGTCGGGTAGGGCGTGGCGGGGCGTGGCGGGGCGTGGCGGGGCGCGGCGGGGCGCGGCGGGGCGGGGCGGGGCGGTCCCTCCAGGCCGCGCTGGTCGGGCGTGCTCGCCGCGCGGCTCGCCTTGCATGGCCTGTATCCTTGGGCGCGTCTTGTCCACGCCCAACCTCTCAGCTTCCGGCCCGATGGCAGCGCTACCAACAGCTAAACCGTCCTGGCCAAGGACACTTGGCTAGAAAAGTATCATCGTCTTAACAGGTCAAATATTGGTACCTTTCTTTTTCCATACCGTAAAAACGATTGAACGAAGTGTGAGACACATGTGCAATAGTGAGCATCAGACCAGGAGTCACACGAAAAAAAAACAGCTAAAATAGCTAATAACAACTGATATTCAGGAAAGGCAGCTAATATTATTGGCTAAATCCATACTAGCTAATGCACTAGCTATTTTGGATGATTCTTTTTTTCACTTGCAGCTAAATCCGGTCGCAAGGTTCACATCATGCCCGGGGTGGTGCACCGCGCAGGCTGGCCTGGCTCCGGCCGGGCTGCATGGGCCTTCTGCATGCCCAGCCTCCGTCGCGCACACGGACGGCCATGTTCCACCCGGCCCGGCCCGGCCCGGCCCGGCCGCCGAGCTCGTCCTCCTTACTTTTTCCGCGCGGTGCTGCGCGGTGCGGCTCGGCGGCTCTCGCACGTTGCCGCCATAGTGGGTACTTGGGCCCTGACATGTGGGTCAATTGCACAGCGCCGCGCTGGCCGCCAGCCCTGCCTGCCCCCCCCCCCCCCCCCCTACCTCGAGCCCGCCCTTCTTGATCGCGGCGGCGCAGTGCTCGTGATGAATGCGGCGATCGTGGGGAAACTACGACAAAAGACTTCAGCAGCGGGGCGGAGGCTGCGAGGTGATGGGCCGAACACATGTTCAGACATCTCCGCCCCGCCCCGCCCCGCCCCACCCCGCCCCGGTCCTACTACTACATCACATCACCGATTCTTATCTCTCGAGAGATTCCTTGGCGCGGCGGCGGCCGCCCCGCCTGTCGGGACCGCTCCTTCTTGCTCTCGTTTGGCCCCCTCTCCCCTCCCCCCTCCGCTCCCCCCTCCCCTCCCCGCGGGCCCCCCAGCGCTGCACGGCACTCATTAGACCACTATTAGCAGCGCTGGGCCCGCCCTGCCCCGCCGTGCCCCGCCCCGCCCCGCCCTGCCCCGCCCTGCCCTGCCCCGCCCTGCCCTGCCCTGCCGTCGCGTCGGGCGGGGAGACCGGCCTCGTGGACGTGTCCAGAGAGCTTCAGCATGTACAGCGTGCTCGCTAAGCTAACTTCAGTCCGAGGGGGGAGGGGGTGGGTTCGCGGTTTCTTCGTGTACACGGTATTTCGTGGTATTACACCGAATTACGCGATATTACAGCCGTATTACAGTGGTACTACGGTGAGATTTCGGTGGTATTGCGCCGGTATTACGCGAGTGAAAACCCCCTCGCCACTGTATTTGTGATAGTCATGTTTATCGCTCAAAAAGAGCGACGTTTTTCTACATCGCTCCCTTAGCGATGTTCGCCAAAATGAGTCGTATCTATCACTTAAATTGACTGATGTTAGCAGAAACGACTCAAAAAGAGTCATAGGTATAGCCGAAAATGTCCTCATAATGACTCTAATTGAGCGATGTTACTCTTTCTCGCTCTCCTGAGAGTATTAAAATTTGGGTCACAATCTCGCTCTCCAGAGAGCGAGATTCATGACTCCACGATTTACAGTGGCTTCAGTCCAACCTCAGCTGCCCTGGCGTTGGGATGCGGTGCGGTACTCATGTAGGCTAGGTTGGGTATGACTCATTCCGGTCAGGGAAGCCAGGAAAGTCATGGAAAAGTCAGGGGATTTTGTCTGGGTCAGCGAAAAAAAACGAAGGTTGGAGCAAATGCTGTCCATAGTTCCGTACACTAAATCCTTATGCATTTTGCTGTGCATAAACATGCTGTACTTTAAACAACCACAAGAGTATGCACGAATCTATGCATAACTATGTACAATTTGTGCATTGTTATGTATAATGCGCCCTGGTTTTGCTACTTTAAACGTACAATGGACCTCTCAAAACTAAAAAAATAGTCATGGAAAATCGCGATTTTTTTTGTCTGGAAGTCATGGAAAAGTCAGGGAAAATGAAAATTGGGATCCGGTATGAGCCCTGTTGGAGGTCCCACCACCACCACCTCGACGGCACAGAACACATCCTCGCGAGGCTCGACCGCGTGCCTAATCCCGTTCCTCTCCTTGCAGCTCAAAGATGCTCGCCGCCGCCGTCCTCAGCGCCGTCCAGCCCGCCGCCCGCTGCGCGCGCCCCTCCGCCCCTGCCGTCCAGTGAAGCCTGTGTGTGTGTGCGCGCGCGGGGCTGTGCGTGTGTGTGTGTGTGCGTGAGTGTGTGAGACTCCTGTGATGCCGCGGGCGCCGCGGCGGTAGCCAAGGTGTTCGCCATCAGCTCCTCGGAGGCGGACGCGGGCCTGGGCCTCGGCCAGGGCCTTGGCCTGGGCCGCGCTAGCCTGACGCGGGGCCGGGGCCTCCCCCCGGGCCTCCCCCCGCCCGCCTCGACAGTGACGCCGCCGCCCAGGGCCTCGCCCCCGCGGGGCTCCCCGCGCTCCTCGCCGCGCACCTCGCCCGCCCACGGCCACCAGGCCAGCAACGCCACCTTCATGGTGCAGCCGGGGAGCAACAACAACTACACCACCGCCGACATGGAGTCCCTCGACGACCTGCTCAACAAGGTACGGCTGCCGACAAGCGTCACATTCTGTTTGTCTCACTGCGTTCTATACCTTCATACTCTTTGAAATATGTATGAGAAGTCCCTATGGCGTCGCAGCTCTGATATTTATTGGCGGAGATAAATTTAAGTATAGATGTGGACAGGCTTGCCAACCACCAATGCACAACTACCACTATAAGTTTCTTACGAAGAACTGCTCTTCGTAACGTACGTACAAAGAATCTGAGCCACTGTAATACAAGCAAATTCTTTGTATTACGAAGAGCCTGGCTTGTAGTACAAACGAGGCTCCTTCGTAGTACGAACTAGGGGTCTCCGTAATCCGAAGGAAAGTGGTTTGTAATATGGCTGCTTCAAATCCTTTGTACGTTACGAACCAAATTCTTCGTACACCCAGAAAAATGTTTTCTTGTTTCAAGTACATTTTGTACTATGAGTGACCCAAGATTAACTTTGTTCCTGATACAAAACTATTTTCCTTAATCGAAAGGTAATATCGCCTTGCGTCAAGAAAAATTTAATCTTGGTTCACTTTTAGTACAAAATGTACTTGAAACAAGAAAACATTTTTCTGGGTGTAATACGAACACCGCTGTTTGTATGGAACTAACAGTGACCAGTTGTTGAGTATCCAACTTCAGCGCGCCGTAGGCCACTTTTAGCTCAGCCTGACACGGTTTTAACGTGCGTCTACCTTGTAGTGAAAGCTTGGCGTTGAGGGAGCAGTCATGCAGCCGTAGCTGGCCCGGCCCGGCTGCGGTCTGCTCCGGCCGCGCACAGCGCTGTGGCTTGGCTACCCGCCCCGTTGTAGCTAGACGGCCGGCTCTTACCACGTCCGGCAACAAGTTTTGAGTCTCGTGGTCAGATCTCTCCCCTGTCCTTCCCCCAACTTGTCTGTCTGTCCGTCTGCCTGCTGTCTGCCAATCTGTCAGTCGCGGGCGGAGTCTTCATTAATTTGAGACAGCTCCCCAACCCGTGTCACAAGGCCGAATGGGTAGCAGTGTTGTCAGAAAAGTAGGCAATAAGTAGCCCAAACTCAATGGAGTAAGGCGGGCTGCATCTGCGCCCGCCTACTAGGCAACACGCATGCACCTGTGCTCGGTAGCTGCCTAGTAGGCAGGCGCAGATGCAGCCCGCTTTACTCCACTGTGTTTGGGCTACTTATTGCCTACTTTTCTGGCAACACTGTTGGGCAGTGCGCTCCCACACATGTTCGCTAGCAGTGTACTGGCCGCCCCTGCACGCACCTGCGTGCGTTAGGGACGGTTCGGGATCAGTTTCGAAAATGAGTTTAGTTTTCTACAAGGTTCTAGCCTCTCTCCGCCAGGGCCGCGGACCGCCTGCTATCTTATCCCGCTTTTCCGATTGTTATAGTGTCAGTAAAGAGGGAAGTTTGCGCCTCTCAGCCTGATTTGGCGCCAACAGAGCTTGGGGAGCCAAGAGGCACAAAATGGAACCAGACTCGCATTTTTCTTTGGCAGACGGACGGACTGTCTCTGTGCGCTGCGGTTCAGCGGGCTGCGGATAGATATTCCAAAGCCACCCCCCTCCCCTCTGCATCGCACTCTCCATTTAACTTTTGTGGGGGGCGGGATGGATCCAGGGCCTTGCGCTGGCAGGAGTCCAGTGCGGCAGTGTGCATCCTGACCGCGGGCCGGGGGCGGGCTGGGGTGGGCTGGGGGCGGGCTGGGGGCGGGCTGGGGGCGGGCTGGGGGCGGACGGGGTGGGGGGCTGACTGGGGGCGGGCCGGGGGCGGGGGGGCTGCTATGGCTTTTGGCGAGCCTAGTAACTTTGAGCAGCGCCCTACCCCTCCGCGCCCACCCTCAGCAGGTGAGTCCATCAAGACTTCGTCCAACAACTCGCTCCCCTGAGCTGGCCGAGTCCGGGCCGAGGCCGGGGGGCCGCGGGAACGCCCCGCGCCGCCCCACGCAACCCCGCGCCCCCGCACCGCCCCCGCGCCGCCCCCGCGCAGCCCCCGCGCCGCCCCCGCGCCGCCCCCGCGCAGCCAATCGGGATATGTCTGGCGGCGCAGTATGCTCCGAGCAGGCGGGGCCGGGCCGGGCCGGGCGCAGCGCGACCCCCCGCTGCCTTTACCCCCTTTTGGCAACGGAACCGCAAGTTTTGTTTCCGGCGACGTTAGTGACTTTGTTCGCTTTCCCGCTCCGCCCGCCTCCTTGAGCGCGCCCCGTCCCCTCTCTCCCCACCCCTCTCTCCCCTCCCCCTCCCACTCTTACTTCCTCCCCTCCCTGCTGTCCTGCGCCCCCCGCTACCTTAGCCAACGTTTTGGGAGGGCCGGGAAGTGTTCCCTTTGTTATTTGAGGACGGCAGGGGCGCCGGGGCCGAGGGCGGGGCGGGGCGGGGCGGGGCGGTTGGACCTCCTTGGCCGGAAGCCGGAACGGGGTGGCGCTGCGGTAGAGGCGCCGGGCCTGGCCTGCAGTGGCCTGGCCTGCGTCCTGAGCCCTTGCGCCTGCGGGCGGGAGCCTATACGGGCCTATAGGTGAGGTGGGGTCCCCGGCCCGGCCCGGCCCGGCCCGGCCCCCGCTCGGCATCCGCCGGATGGGCGACGTGTATCCGACCCGTGTCCGTGACGCTGCGGGTGACGCTGCGGGTGACGCTGCGGGTGACGATAGGGTTCACACAGTGCGCCGCCGGCCTGCCTGCCTGCTGCACCTTGAAATAGAATGGAGCGGAGAGCAGCTCATCTCTAAGCCTCAGCTTCTGCAGACATACTCACACGTGCAAGTGGCGGGGCGGGGCGGGGCGGGGCGGGCGGGGTGACTCACGAGGTGAAAGGCCCGCGCGACGACACGCCGCCTCGCCGCGACCGCACGCCGCACCGTCCGTGTGGGTGTTCGAGACGCTGATGTTGGTTTTGGTCCACCTCTCTGCCCCCCCCCCCCCCCCCGGTGCACGCGCGGCGTGTGTCGCTGTCCTGAGCGCGGCCGTGAATGGCGGCGCTAAACTCCCGTGTGTGGTCCGGACTGAGCGTAGCTAAGCGTGGCTAAGCGTAGCGTGCGACCTGACAGCGCCTCCCCCTCCCCTCCCTCCCCCTCCCCTCCCCCTCCCCCTCCCCTCCCCCTGCACCGCGCGGACGTGCCCGTGCACATGAAGGGCCGCCATTGTGTATGGGCCCCGGCCAGGCCAGGCCTAACTAAGCCTATCAAACCCGACCGATGCACAAAAGCTCAAAGCGCTCTGCCCTCCCTATGGCTCGCACTGTGGGAGCAGCTCGCATTCTCTCTCTCACTCACTCACAACTGGCCCCGTACGTCCCGTCACACGCACTCGTGCCCTAAGTGCGCTTACGTAAGCCCCTGCCTGCGTGCGCGCGAGTGCCCTGCGCTGGTGCGGTACGCGGTACTTCCTCTGTACGTACACGCTTGGCAGCGAGGTGGGTTTGTGTGAGTGCGGGGCGGGGCGGGGCGGGGCGGGGCGGGGCGGGACCGGGCCGGGTCCGACGCGACGGCCGGGTGCTTAGCTTCTATAAATAGCCAATAATTGTCCCGCGCTCGGCTCGGCTCGGCCCGGCCCGGGGGTCAAAGGTTATTGCGGTGCAGCGTCAGCCGTGGCGCGCGGCCTGGCCTATCTGATGCAGGCGGCGTGAGGAGCGGGCCCCCTCCCTCACACTGGAGACCCAAGTGTGTGAATGTCACACACTTGCTGCTTGGTGTGCGACTCGCCACTAGTAGTGTAGCGTACACTAATGGCAAACGCGTAAAGATGTGACTGTATGAATATCACCCACTCGATACACTAGTAAAACTAAGGCGTAACATTGCGTACAAGAGCCAATGCGCTCCTTTTCTCCTATCTAAATGCATGGCGGATGAAGCGCAGTTGTGCGCTTCGCTTTAAGAAGGGCGTAAGGCCTTGTACGCTTAAAAAGGCGTACAGCTACGCTTTAGCTTTACTTTTACCAGTCATGGGACATGTGTACGAAAAGAACATTCACACCCCTACACGGGAGCGGTACACGGGGAAAACGATTTCTTGGTTTCCAAGCAGTTTTGGAAAAACCAAGCAGCTGTTATGGAGAAAATACACAGGGTTTCCGGGGCTGCTTGAAAACCAGGACGAAGTTTTTTCCGTGTAACTCATTTGGGTTTCCAGTGCACACCAGCTAGAGTCCTACAGAGCGTCACCACTGTGTGTGAGCGCGCGCGCGCGTTTCAGCGTCGTTGCGCGCTTGCCATTCTTCCTCATAAGCTGTTTTAGTAATTTCTCACAAAGTATTAACTGTCGTTCACCTTCTGATCCGCCAACAACTGCCAAAACGTATTATGCATCGCTTAACGTGTTTGATGCTCTCTCTAGCTAGAGCCCTACAGAGTAGGAAAGGTCTGTAGGTCTCTAGCTCTAGCTAGAGCACACACGCTCCCGCTGTGAGAAATCGCGCGCTGCGCTTTAAGAAAGGTATGACAAACCACGCGCTCACATGCCTGGAACGCGGTGGCGCTTCTCTCCTCTGTAGGACACCAGCACGGCGCAGGCTCACCTAACCTAACATGACTCAACCCGACCCAACCCGACCCGACCCGACCCAACCCAACCCGACCCAACCCGACCCAACCCAACCCGACCCAACCCAACCCAACCCGACCCAACCCAACCCAACCCAACACAACCCAGCCGCCGCCCACCGCACCTCGCTGCAGCTGCGCTGTGCTGCAGTGTTAACGGCTCGTCGACTCTCCGTCTGTTATCTGTACTGGGGGCTGACCGGCCTGGTCCGGCCCGCACACCACAGCCCACACATCGATCGTGTCTGTGTGTGTGTGTGTGTGTGTGTGTGTGTGTGTGTGTGTGTGTGTGTGTTTGTGTCTGTCTGTGTGAGAGGGGGGCGTATGAGGCACGCCGCAGAGGTCGCCACGGGTCACCGGGCCCGCCCGCCCGCCTGCCCCGTCGGCGTGCCAGTGTACACGTCCATGGGGGCTGCGTGAGGAAAAGTGCAGAGGACCCCCTGGGCGCCTCTTGGCGCCGGTGCGGTGCTGCGCGTCCGTGTGGGCCTCACACGCCATGCCCCTCCCCTCCCTCCGGTCTGTATCGTACACCAAGGTCAGCCTTTCTGTGTCCCTCCGCGGCAGGCTCCGGCCCGGCCCGGCCTATATAGCGGTGTCAGAGCTTATCAGACAGACACGAAGACTCACTTCAGTAGGGTGCTGCGTCTCTCTATCTCCCTCTCTCGCTCTCTCTCTGTCCCTCTCTCTCCCTCACTCTACCTCACTCTCCCTCCCCCTCTCTCTCTCTCTCTCTCTCTCTCTCTCTCTCTCTCTCTCTCTCTCTCTCTCTCTCTCTCTCTCTCTCTCTCTCTCTCTCTCTCATCTTTCTCCCTGATTGGAGGCAGCGATGACAGGTGTGGCGGGGCGGGGCGTCGCTCCCACGGCATGCAGGCAGGCGGTGCGGTGCGGTTGGAGTGGAGGCTAGGCTCTGTTATCTCGCTCAGTGCGCTCGACTTCACAGCAACAAGCACCTGCCGGGGAGAGGCTGGGCGGGGCGGGAGGGGGGCTCCAGACGCTGAGCAGCGTGTCCCTCGTCACTTTGTATGGAAATTGAGTAGGCAGCGGCAGCGCGTTATAACGCAGCGTGTGATGCGACGTGGGCTGGAAGGCCGCCGCGCCGGGCCGGGCCCCGCCATGCCCTGCCTCACAGGACGCACAGTGTGGGCGAGCAGCAGGAGCCCGCCCCGCCCCGCCCCGCTGTGCAATCACTGCCAACTGCTCGTCACTGGAAACACAAGTGTTTGAGTGTCGCGCCCAAATGTTATTGGTGTTTGAATGTCGCCCGATTGGCGTTTGAATTTCAATCGTCGTACTTTTATTTGTCTCTTCAAAGTACGTGAAGAAATTCCTCCTCTAATGTTTCCTATTTTAGTGAAAGGACTTTCATCACACACTTGTGTTGCCGTTTGCTCAGTCATGACGACATCCCGCCCGCGCCGCCCGCGCCGACATCTGACGGTTTATATCGGGCCGCGACGGGACGCGCCGCGGCGGTGCGTCTTACAGCCGTGCGCACGCACGCACGCACGCAAGCACGCACGCCCGGGCAGGCCGGGATCTCATTGGGGGCCTGCTTCTGCTTCTCAAAATAGAAGTGTGTGGCAGGCGCTGCTATCACCGCGAGCACCGCCTGCCGGGCCGGCCCGGGCCATTCAGACGCAGTACATTCCCCGACAAAATGCCCGACCCGACTGCAACGGTAACCACCCCGCCCCACCCAATCCCGCTCCGCCCCATCCCGCCCCACCCCGCCCCGCCCCGCCCCGCCCCGCCCCGCCCCGCCCACTCCCTTTCGCCCGTGTCAGCTGCAGAGTCAGCGCGCGCAAGGTCGCGCCGCTGCATCTGAGCCCCTGCCGCTCAGGCCGGCTCCGGCGGAAAACGGCGACAGTTCCGTCTTTTAAATGACTGCAGTCCTCGGGTTCTCGGAAAGCGCAGCGCGCGCTGGCGTGGCGTTAGACGTCGGGAGGCCCGCCTCACCCCGCCGTCCGCCCCGCCGCGCCCCGCCGCGCCCCGCCCCGCCCCGCCCCGCCACCACCGCCCTCTATACCCTCTTAGCCCGAGCCGGTGGGGCGCGGTGTAGCAGGGGCTCTATGCGGGGCGCTGCTGCCGGCGCTGCTACCCGTTTTGTTGTTGGCACAAAGGGCTGGCTGGCTGGCTATGGCTGCCTTTCTGGTACCTTTCGCCCGAGGGGGAAAACTCGTTCTCGTCAGCAGTTCAACTTTGTGGCCGTGGCGTGTATGCGATGCATGCCGCCGTCGGCCCCGCCCCGCCTCGTCCCGTCCCGCCCCGCTCACCCCGCCCCGCTCACCCCGCCCCGCCCCGCCCCGCCCCGCCCCGCGCACCCACGCCCTCTCACTGACGCAGGCGCGAGTACCCGCTCGCAGAAGGAGGTGTTTTTGAATGATTTTGCTTCGTTTCAAATATACACTAGAAAGATGATACTAAGGACGCTGTTAGGACTGTAGTGTGGGCAAAAACCCATTTCTTGTAAGATATAGTTTAAATGAAAATCCGCTGAAATCAATTGGTTTTACCAGTTTTGGTCACACTACGTAATGCGACCTAAATTTACGTCACACCATGTGATGCGACGCCAACTCTAGTTTATACGGCATTCCACGTAGGAGGTCGCATCACAAACGTGACAAAAACGACGGTGACACCTCATGATGTGACGTCTCCAGGCGTCACACTTACAAGTGTGACGCATGTCACATTAGTGTAAGTATACTCTAATTTCACACCGGTTTAATCACGCTCTAAGTTCAACTAATTTCCAGCCCCTTAGGGCGGCGGGGCGGGACACCGGCTCACAGTGTGCGTGCAGAATATGCCGGCGATTCCGTAGAGTTCAGTCCGTTATGAGGGGAGGGTGTGCGAAGCTACCGGGAGGCTCCGAGAGTGTTTCGCAGGTGTGTGCGTGTGTGTGCGTGTGAATGAGTTCCATGCAAAAGCGTTTGCAATCTCGTTGGGACGGCGCCAAGAGCAATAGTCGTTTAGCCCTTTCCTGGCTAACGCGGCGGGTCCCGGTGAGCCTCTCTGGGCCCTCGGGCGGGGCTGGGGCTGAGCTGGGCCCGTGCTGAGCAAATGAGTATCGTTCATACGGGCCGTGTGTGTGTGTGTGTGTGTGTGTGTGTGTGTGTGTGTGTGTGTGTGTGTGCTGCGCTCCTCCACCCAGGGTGCAATGCGCCCCTTTAACTTTTTGCTTCCTGAAATGGACAGAGTAGGAGGCGCGCTGTGCGCCGCTGTGCGCCGGGCCGCGCCGGGCCGGTGCCGGTGGCCCCGTGCCCCCGGGGCCCTACATAGCACGGCTGCCTGTCGTGCGCTCTCCCCGCCGCTCCCCCGAGCTATCGCCGCAGCGAGGGAGAGAGAGAGAGAGAGAGAGAGAGAGAGAAGGAGAGGGGGGAGCGGGCGAGTGAGTGGTTACCGTGCTTTCGACGCAGCCAGCCACATTATCCGGCCTGGTGGAGGCCTTCCCTCCCCGCCATGCCCTGCCGCTGATGACTTTGGGCTGGCTTTGACCTGGCTAGCTCTGCTCTGCGTTCGCATTGACGTGGCCACGGGCTGGATTTGGGTGATTTTCCGCTGATTGTCAGCCTCTTTTGGCCTCCTTCCGATGAATGCACGGAAAACAAGAAGTAAAGGCAAAAGTGAAAAAAGAAAGCCTTATTAACATCAAATGTGTTTTTGATATTAAAATCTACAACTCGTTCTTTACATTGTTGTGGGGGTTCATCTCAATACAGTACTGAAGCGTAAAGAAGAGGAGGAGAAAGACACCATTTCTTAATACTTTTATCATAAACGTTGAAATATTTTTTGCAAAATTTGATAGTATTTCTACTCAGTTTTTAATGATCTTTTCAAATATGTAATTGGTTTTTATGTAGGTATTGTACATTTGGAGATGAACCTTATCACACCATTACAGTGCTGAGCACAATACTCGTTCTGAACACAGTAGCTTTTAAAAGTTAGCGTGTAAAGAACGAGTAAAAAAATATATCGGTTAACTTCGAGACAATCGACGAATTAATCGCGACAGCTAATATAAACGTGCTGGCAAATAAAACGTGTCTGTGTTGACAGAAATTTCATGTTGTCACACCCCGCATATGAGTTGTCCCGAATTTAATAAATTTGGGCGCAACAACGGACTTATTTTTTTCCGTGTGTGCGTGGTTCAACTTCTGCAGGTGCACTGTTAAACCGAAATGTCATGTGACGGTAAATATTGCTACGAATATTTTGTCACAAGAGCCGTGATGAAACAGTCATCACTTGACATGCATTTTTCGTCACGTGACATGCAAAATTCCTCACACTGGGTGATGAACCATTTGTTATTCAACATTTATCTCAACCCCTTGTGACGAACCTTTTCGGCCTGACATACATTTCGTCACTTGACACGAATCTTTCGTCACATGACATGAATCTTTCGTCACATGACATTTATCTTTCGTCACACTGTGATAAACCATTTGACATGTGACGAACCTTTCAAAAGTAAATTTTAGCTCTGACTTTGTCGTAATGTGACGCCTTAAAATTTTTCAGTGTGACGTTTTGTTTTATTCCATTTGTACCAGCTTACTACCTCCCCTCTCGCTCTCACTCGAAGTGTTTGTGGTTTGAGAAGACAGTTGGTATAATTTAACTTTGTACGTAGGACTCGGCCTGCCAACTCCCCACTCCCCTTTCCTCCTTTCGCCTTTCCTCCCAGCCGCCCCGCCCCGCCCCGCCCCGCCCCGCCAGGACCGCAGACATGCCGGTGACAGGATGTGCCTCCGCCTTCACCCGTTCCTCCCGCCGCTTCCCGCCCCCCGCCCCCTCACCCCAACCTTACCCCACCCCACCCCCAACCCACCCCACCCCACCCACCCCACCCGTACCGCCCTTGCCGTGCAATCACGCGTATCGCCCATAACGATCGACGTGTACCTCAAGCTGTAGTCGCCTGTCTGACCGCGTCCGTGCCTGCCGCGTCCACCTGAGCTGTGCGACACACAGTGCAGTGCAGACACACCCGCGCCCATCATGGGCAGTGTCGCCAGAAAAGTAGGCAATGAGTCGCCCAAACGCAGTAGAGTCAAGCGGGCTGCATCTTCGCCTGCCTAGCCTAGTAGGCGCAGCACCCTAGCACAGGTGCGTACCGGGTGTTTCTTTGAATGCGTGCGTAACAGTGTTGCGGGTTTGCCTACCCCATTCGACGGTAAGGCGCCATGGCCCCTGCCTGCAGCGCTGGCGAGTATTCAATCCCGCAACACTGTTACGCATTCAAAGAAACACCCGGAGGGGACCAAAATTTTAGGCCTTAGCCCCTGAAAGTAGGCAACTTGACATATGGGCCCCTGTATATAGGCAACATGTCATGCAATCGCCCCCTCCTTGCGGCCGACCTAATTACGCCCCTGGACTTATTGCCTGTACTTTTCTGGCATCACTGCCCATGGGCGCATGCATTCAAGAGATTTCTGCATTCCTTCATTTTTCGCCATGTTAATATTGCACGCAATGCCGCTGAGGGTGCACTCGCGCCCCGCCCCGCCCCGAGTAGGTCTGAGCAGCGGTCAGCTCGGCTGGAGCCGGCAGGCCGGCCGGCCTGCATCCCTGATATGAGCTCGCCGAGCGTCCCGGCCCGGCCCGGCCCAGGAGGAGGCGCGGAGGCAACAGGAAGCAACAGGGCGAGGTGTAATTGCTTTTGTTTTTGCGCGAAATGAAAATAGTTGGTCCGCAGCAGCAGTTCGCCTGCGCGGGGAATGTCTGCAATTAGTGGACTGTTTGTGATGAAGCCATTAGAGCGTAGCCGTTGCGCCGCCCCGCCCCGCCCCGCCCCGCCCCGCCCCGCCCCGCCCCGCCCCGCCCCTGCCCCGCTGCCCGGCCGGACCCGACCCGACCCCACGCTGGCGTGATTTTTCCGCCGGGTCCGTGCGCGGTGCGTGGTGTGGGCGGGGCGGGGCGCGGGGCGGGGCGCGGGGCGGGGCGCGGGGCGGGGCGGGGCGGGGCGCCTGGGATCCGTGCCGGCTGGCGGCGAGGCGTTGCGCGTCTGCCTATACTTGGCCACAAGAGCGACCAGGAGAGCCTCAGCGAGAGCCGAGCCGTTACTGTGGGGTTTTAGTCGGGGCAGCCTGCCCCCGCCCCCGCCCCCGCCCCCGCCCCCGCCCCCGCCCCTGCCCCCGCCCCTGCCCCCGCCCCTGCCCCCGCCCCCGCCCCCGCCCCCCCCGCGGTCCCGCCCGGCCGTGTGTGCTGTGCTGGCTCTGGGCCGGACGCCGCCGCGGAGGCGTCGCGTAGGTCAAGGCGGTCCGCGGCCGGAGCCGGCTGCGACGCTCCGCCCCGCCCCGCCCCGCCCCGCCCCGGCCCGCCCCGCCCCACCCCACCCCACCCCACCCCACCCTGCCCCGCCCCGCCCCGCCCGCAAGGTCACCTTGCATAACGGCCCCCGCCTGTCCTGTCCAGCCGGCGCGGTGGGGACCGCTGTGGGGACACCACCTGGCCGGCCGGCCGTAGGAGGAGAGGGGCGGTCCTCGGGACCGAAATAAAAGAAAGACAAAATGTGTAGGCCAGGGGGATTTTCTGTAAAATGACCTCTTGTCGAGTTCGCAGGACAATCCTCCCAAAGTGCCTGGTCTGCTGTTTCGCAACGCGTCCTACCGCTGCCTTACGCGTCAACCTCAACCTCCCCGGGGAGTTTTATTAATAGCAGCACGGCCGCGAGAGGGAAGACGAGCGAGGCGGCGCGGAAGAGAAAGCCGGGAATAAAACACAACGCTAATCCATGAGATTCGCCCTTATTCATCGCTCTGCCCCGCCCGGCCCCGCCCCCCGCGCCCCGCCGCGCTCAATCTCGTAGTTTTAATTCTCTCCTCCAACTTTTCTTCATTTTTCCTCCTGGCGTTTGTTTTTTTTCCCCGCTCTTCGTTTATATTTAGTGCGACGGTGTGAGGGGCTGGCGGCGGGGGCGCGCGGCCTACAATATTCATTGGCGAAATTAACGGGCGGAAGAGCAGCGGCCGCCCAATGATTGGGACAAACAAAAAGGGGGTGTCGCGGGGCGCGGCGTGCGACCGGTGGGGCGGGGCGGGGCGGGGCGGGGCGGGGCGGGGCGGGGCGGGGCGGGGCGGGGGGGCCGGGGCGGGCTGGGCCGGGGCTGAAGAGTCGCCATGCATTGCAAATGCGGCGGTTCCCAAGGATGGGGCGGGCCGACCCCGAGTGGAGTCGCGGCTTTGAGGGAACCAGGCCATAGCCGCGATCGGCATTATAGAGTTTGGCTCAGCATTTTTCTTTACCGTTTCCAAGATGTTTTGTGTCGTTGGTTTTCATTGGCGTGGGCATTCACTGTTTATCAAGAGAGGCTATGAAACTAAGACCTTTTGCTTCTCGTTTGTTTTGGTATTCCAGTAAATCTTGCAAAGCACCTTACTGTTTTGACAACTAAATTCAATTTCTGGAGAGTGTCAGTGGTATACGTCTCAGGAATTTCTTTTTTCATCAAAAGCCATCTGGCGAGGGGTCGACCACTTGAAATATTTGTGTTCATGGAATATATTCCAGTTGGAATATCTGAAATATTTTTGGAATATCTGGAATATTTTTGGAATATGTAGAACAATATTTTTGGAATATCAGGAAAACGTGGGATAATTTTTTTGGAATATCAGGGCTATGTTGGAATGTTTGGAATATTTGGAATGTCTTTGGAATATTTGGAATATTTGTGGACTGGAATATGTTGGAATATCTGGAATATTTTTGGAATATTTTTCAATGTGTACATGGAATATCCAAGTGGTCGACCCCTCGCCATCTGGAAACCAAAATTGAACATTGTGTTGTTAGTTCTTTCTTACTCGTTGGCGTTGAGCTCTCTGCTGCACTCCGGCCCCAGCTCTCTTTCTCTTGTTCAAGTTTCCCGACAGGCAGGCAGGCAGGCACTCACCTCTCGCTCCGCTCCGATCACTGGCTCCGATCTATTGCGGAGTTCGTGCACGCGCCGGGCTTATGGGGTAAGGTCAGGGCACTGGCGTCGGGGGCGGGGCGGGGCGGGGCGGGGCGGGGCGGGCGGTGTCTCGTTGACCGATCTGCCGGCCGCTGGCCACTGCCCCTCCCTCCCCCCGTGCGTGACCCCTGCTGGACTAGTTACCCGCCGGGGAGCGCTCACGACCCCCACCGCCCTACCAGCCCAGCCTGCACCCGCCGCCCCCGCGCCGCCCCCGCGCCACCCCCACGCCGCCCCCACGCCGCCCCCACGCCGCCCCCGCGCCGCCCCCGCGCCGCCCCCGCCAGCCTGCGGTGTTGCCTCGCCTGACGGCACTTGGCCATCGCAGTACTTTGGGGACCAGCAGTTGAAGCGCCTTCCTATATTGCTGTTGACTTTGTGGACTGAGGGCGAGAGTGTCCGGCCCGGCCCGGCCTGGCGGAGCTGGCAGGGGCGTGAGGGCCTATCGCGACCTTGTGGTCCCGGCCGGCCCGGCCCGGGGCGCCCCGCTTCCTGCCGCTCTTTACGCCCCTGTTATTTGGGCCGGCCCGTGTCGGCCACTTTTCTGGATTTACGCGACGCGACACTACGGCGCCGTGTTCAGTCGTCTCCGCTGACGGCGAGGCCAGGCCAGGCGACAAATGTGGAGCGTGCAAAGCTTTTACCGAGTTGGCTGGGGCTTGAGGGGGAGGGGGCGTGGGCGGGCGCGGGCGCGGGGGCGGCAAGGGCGGGGGCGGGGGTGGGGGCTTGGATCATCCGTCAGTCGCGTGTAACCTGTTTGCCGCCACCTGCGACGCGACGCGCTGTGACCCCTCTCCCCCCTTCGTCCTCTCCCCCGTTCCTCCTCTCCACCCTCCACCCCTCCCGGACCACCCCATTGCAAAGCGTGCCTCTTGTTTTCCGAGCACGTTTTGAAAATCAATACAATAGAGGAAAAAACGCCGTGAGCCGCATCAGACGGAAGATAGGCCTGCGGGGAGGGGGAAGGGGGGCTGCCCGAGCCGAGCTGAGCGGGCGCCCGCGGCCAGAGATTTGTGGGTTTCCGCGCCGCTTGGCCCATTTCGGTTCATTTCAATTCCTACCCTCTGATTGGCGTGTCTTGTGCACTGGGGCGGTGCTGGCGCGGCCCTGTCCGGCCCGCGGCCTTGGCGGGGCGGGGCGGGGCGGGGCGGGCTTCAGGTCGCAGAGGGCCGTATGCGCGCTGCTGGAGCTTAATGTCAAGAGGGTCGCGGACTGGGCTCGGCTCGGCTCGGCTCGGCTCGGCTCGGCTCGGCCCGGCTCGGCTCGGCTCGGCTTGGCTCGGCTCGGCTCGGCTCGGCTCGGCTCGGCTCGGCTCGGCTCGGCTCGGCTCGGCACTGCCCGGCTCGGCTCGGCTCGGCTCGGCTCGGCACTGCCCGGCTCGGCTCGGCTCGGCACTGCCGGGGGCCGCGCAGCGCAGCACCGCTTAGCCCGCCACGTCCGCCTCCTGAATTTAAAGTCGGCGCAGCCATCGTTCCTCGCTCGGCTCCATTTTGTGATACTGGCAATCGAATAATGGTTTGCTTGATGGCGTTTTGATTCCTCTGGGCCTGGCCTGGCCTGGCGTGCAGCAGTATACCCGGCTGTGAGGGGGTTTGGGGCGCGCGGCGCGGAGGTGGAGGTGAGGGGGGGGGGCATTATCACTGCAAGTTGAAATGAGATCCAGGTCATTGATTCTGTCCTTAAATTATTAGGACGGTATTTTCAAAGTGAATAACGTCGCCTGCCCCCCATGGTTTCGTTTATCTTGTCCGGTGTCGGGTCGGGGGCACGAATGGCGTTCTCCAGGGCTGGAGACAGTAGTGGGGAGATGTGTGTCGTTAAACCCTCCGGCTCTGATAGGAGGGCATTCCAGAGATAGCTCAGGTTAGGGACTGCAGGCCGAGCACCGGACTGTGCAGCAGGGCGGGACCTACACCTGCAGCAGGGCGGGGTGGGACCTACACCTGCAGCTGAGCAGGACCTACACCTGCAGCTGAGCAGGACCTACACCTGCAGCTGAGCAGGACCTACACCTGCAGCAGGGCGTGGCTTACACCTGCAGCAGGGTGGGACCTACACCTGCAGCAGGGCGGGACCTAGCAGGGCGGGACCTAAACCTGCAGCAGGGCAGGGTGGGACCTACACCTGCAGCAGGGTGGGACCTACACCTGCAGCAGGGTGGGACCTACACCTGCAGCAGGGCGGGACCTACACCTGCAGCAGGGCGGGACCTACACCTGCAGCAGGGCGGGACCTACACCTGCAGCAGGGCGGGGTGGGACCTACACCTGCAGCAGGGCGGGACCTACACCTGCAGCAGGGCGGGACCTACACCTGCAGCAGGGCGGGACCTACACCTGCAGCAGGGCGGGACCTACACCTGCAGCAGGGTGGGACCTACACCTGCAGCAGGGCGGGACCTACACCTGCAGCAGGGCGGGACCTACACCTGCAGCAGGGCGGGACCTACACCTACAGCATGAGGGGTGGGGGGAGACCTCCTGCAGGACACCCTCCAGCAGGACACTCTCCTGCAGCAGCAGCGCTATTCCCCGCTGCGCCGCCGGCAGTGACGCCACGCCGGCGCCCCAAAGTTATGCAGCCCCGCCGGCCACAGGCAGGAGTTTGTTGTGGGATTGCATAACTTTGTTGCCTCCCGGGACTTGCCTGCTGTGCCCGCGCCTCTGTGTGTGTGTGTGTCAGTGTGACAGTGTCTGAGAGTGCCTCCGTGGCGCTGTATGCAGCCGCCTCGCAGTGCAATGCTTGCTTTTGCTGCTGGGATTATCGCCCCCCCTCCCCCCCCCCTCCTGCTCCTCCTGCCCATTCAATTGTCCCGAGACCTAAATAGCGCGGTGTCTGCGGCGCGGCTGCCTGCGGTGTCTGGCGGCGCCGCCAACGCACCCTGCCAGAAGAAGAGAACTCAAAGTAAAATACCATGAGAATGCGATAAGAATAAAAAGCAAGATCTTTTGCGTCTTGCGTGCCGGGGCCCCCCGGCTGATGTCGATTTCATTTCCTGTGCGTGTGCTCTCGGCTGACACAAAGCAGCCTGCCGGCGCCTGGCGCCTCACTGCAGGCCGTGGTGCTGGACGGGGGTGCTCAAACTGTTTTACGCCCGGGGCGTGGCGCGGGGGCCCGGCGGGGCCTGTAGGGCCCTGCTGGGAGGGGCCAGGCGCGTCGTACCCCTCGGGGGGCGGGGCGGGGCGGGGTGGGGGGCGGGGGCAGGGGCGGGGGCGTGGCGGTGTCTCGGCGCTATCGCTCCACGGCCTGTTTATGTCGGTATGCGTGCCAATCGCGACGTGAGGGTTGTGCGTGCCCGCCCCGCCCTGCGCGCCCCGCCCCGCCCCGCCCCCGCCCCCGCCACGTGTCTCCTTCCTTGTCGCGCTGCTGATGGCGGCTGCGTGCCCCCCGCACGCCAGCTGTCCTTGTCGCACCCGGAGCCCGAGTCCGACTCCAGCGCTCCCCCCTCCGCTGTGTGTGTGTGTGTGTGTGTGTGTGTGTGTGTGTGTGTGTGTGTGTGTGTGTGTGTGTGTGTGTGTGTGTGTGTGTGAGGGATCGCTCGTAACTTTGGCAGTGGAGAGTCGTTGGCTGCATATGCCGCTCCGCTCGGCGCCGCCCGCGTCCTATTTGTCTGGGTCGTGATTCCCTCCGCCAGGCCCTGGCCGCCCTTATGGCCCGGGCGCATCGCGTCCTTTATTTAAGGCATAGGGGGTTGTGGGGGGAGCGGCACGCAGGACTCCGCCTGCTCGGCCAGAAGTGGGGACAACCGACATGAGCCCCGCCCGAACCTGAGCCCGGGACGCGTAGGTCCACACCTAGGTTAGGTGCAAGCTTGACATCAGTCCGAACGTGGGAAGGGACCTCGGTTCCCCAACCTCTTGGACTCATATTTGGCCCAGGTCGCCTCTGAAGCCTTCCGGGCTCAGGTTCGGGCGGGGCTTATGTCGGTTTTGCCCAGAAGTGGGACCGAGAGCCCTGTGCGTGCGGGCGGGCGGGTCACCGCGCGCCAACCAAGAAAGCCATCGCGAAGAGATAGGCCAGGATTGCAATCTGGCGGCGGCGAGAGGCGGCCCCCTTCCACCACTCCGAGGCTAGCGTGCCTTCGGGTGGGGAGTAGCGCCGTGGCGACTGGATGGCCTCAGTTTTGGGGTGGGGGATGTTAGGACCCGCGGCCGCCCTCGCGTAACCACGAGCACCCCTAGTGATTTCGGGAGCACCCCTCGCGGTTTTGCGAGCACCCCTCGCGGCTCCGCGAAACCGCCAGGGTTGCTCGCGGATCCGCGAGCACCCCCCGCGATTTCGCGAGCACCCCTCAGGGATCCGCGAGCACCCTTTGCGGATCCACGAGCACCCCCGGCGATTTCGCGAGCACCCCTCAGGGATCCGCGTGCACCCCTCGCGGATCCGCGAGCAACCCTGGCGGTTTCGCGGAGCCGCGAGGGGTCCTCGCTGCGCCGTGAGGGGTCCTCGCGAAGTCACGCGGGGTGCTCGCAAAACCGCGAGGAGTGCTCACGAAATCGCCAGGGGTGCTCGTGGTAACGCGAGGGTGGTCGTGGGTCCTAACATCCCCCACCCCAAAACTGAGGCCATCCAGTCGCCACGGCGCTACTCCCCACCCGAAGGCACGCTAGCCTCGGAGTGGTGGAAGGGGGCCGCCTCTCGCCGCCGCCAGCACGGCGCCTGCAGCCACGAGCGTAGGCAACCCAACTGACTGTCGTGTGTTCGTCTGGACACCCTGTACGTGTCCTTCCTATCCGACTCAGGTGGAAGATGCAAATAACTAGCCAGGCAAGCCTTCGGCTTGAATGCTGAGCTCAATCCCACCTTACGAACAATATATTTGTAAGATCGGCCTTTATACTGGGTGCTCATCGTTTGTCCGACCTCTTTTTGTCCGAACTGGCCGTATTAATTTCTGCCCCTGTGATACGATCAAAAATGTTGTCCGACCTCCGTTTTGTCCGAGGTTTTGTCCGACCCGTGTACACCGCAGAGAAACTTTTGGTAGGTCATCTTACAGTGGCTGCTCACTGTTAAATCCCTACAAACAAAATAGTTTGTAAGCTTGCAAAGCATTTGGATGCTTTGTATTACAAAGCATTTTGTTTGTAATACAAAGCATTTCGCAAATGCTTCGCAAGCTGCGAAGCAAATGCTTCGCAAGCTACAAAGCAAAAGCTTCGCAATACAAACAAAATGCTTTGTATTACAAAGCAGCCAAATCCTTCGCAATTGCGAAGCATTTTGTTTGTAATTGCGAAGCATTGCTTTGTAAGGTTTTAGCAGTGTGTAAAAAGACGCGTATTTACGCACAGATGTGATGTGCATGACTTACGGGCACATTAAAGTAATGCATAAATGTTTAGTGTGTACGTTAGAGTTCAAGAGAGGAGCTTGGAAAAGAGGAGGGTACAAGGAGGAGTCTGATGGGGAAGTGGGGGGGGCAAAGTGTAGGCCATCAAGTGAAGGGCGCTGCGCGGCGCGAGGCGAGTCCCCGCCGCTCGGCTCGGCCAGCAGTAGAGGCGCAGGGCCGAGGCGTTAGGACTTCCGGGGTTGTGGCCGCGCCCGGCAGCGCCCCTGAATGTCCCCGTGGAATAGCCACCGGCACCACCGTTAGAAGGGCCTAACTGCGATGCGCCTCCCTTATGCCTTACACCCTTTACCCCCCCCCCCCCTTTACCTCCCCCTACGCGTCCCACTCTAGACCCATATCTCCAACGAACTTCCCCCGCCCCCCTTTGGCCGCGTTTCTGACTTGGAGGGCACGTTTTGATTCCAGACGTGTGTACAAATAGGCCGGGGGCGTGATCCTCTGACTGCACGCCCTGCCCTCCCTAGTCCCCATCCTCCCTCCCTCTCCTCTCTCCCTCCCTCTCCTCTCTCTCCCTCCCCCTCCCTCCCTATATCCTTCTCCCTTTCTCTCGGTCTCTCCTTCCACTCCCCTCTCCTCTCCTCTCCCCCTCTCCCTCTCCCCCCTCTCCCTCTCCCTCTCCCCTCTCCCTCCCCCTCTCCCCTCTCTCCTCCTCTCCTTCCCTCTCCCTCCCCTCCCCTCTCCCCTCTCCCCTCTCCCCTCTCCCCTCTCCCCTCTCCCTCTCTCCCCTCTCCCCTCTCCCCCTCTCCCCCTCTCCCACATAAGGGGCCGCCGGAGCCTGGATCGGATCGCACGGCGCAGTAGTGGGAGCGCAGCGCATAGGCAGTAAACGCGCTTAGGATCAAATTATGCAAAATGGTGTCTCTTCCTTCCCTCTTCCCTTTCACACTCGCTTGCGGCCCAAAGAGGCGGGGCCCGGCCCGGCCCGGCGCGCTGCAAGGAACCGTAAAGAAAAGTCACCCACTTGGCTGAGTCGCCAACTTTTTATCGAATTTGCGGTGACTGCTTCGAGTGAGCGCGGTGCGAGCGGCGGCGTGTCATGGAGGAGGAGGGGGGGGGGGGGCTGGAGTTGTTACAGACTGCCTCTGTTCGCTATCTAATACTCTTAGGGTTTTTCCCTTTTTTTCCTGCCCGAACTGTTTGACTGATAGAAACACTTTACTGGCGCAGAAAGATGGCTTGGATATTTTTACCAATAATGCAAATTTCGCTAATGATTTTTTGTAACGCTTTGTTGCAGGTTTGTTTCCGCGAGAGACTTTATCTACCTCGACCGTGGCAATGCTGTTCGGTAAGCGCGTCCAGGCAGTGACGACGGCATTCTTTGAGATTGTCCGCGCGACGCCGTCAGGTCAGGGTGGTGGTGCCGGGGCGGGGCGGGGCGGGGCGGGGCGGGCCGGACAGGGGCGCCAGGACGGGCGCCGGGCCTCGACCCATTGAATTATGTGGCTAAACACTCCGGTTATCATGTAGCTGTGATGGGCCGGCCCGGGACCACTCCCATTCAATTGTCTGCGAGGGGCGGGGCGGGGCGGGGCGAGGCGGGGCGGGGAGGGGCTCGGGCGGGCCTGGCCGCGCTGCGGGGTGGCGGCGCGTGGCGCAGCTCCGCACCGGAAATGAAATGAAATGAGAGGAGAGGAGAGGAGTAGGACCCCCTCGGACCCCAAGCACCCTCGCAGCCCGTGCGTGGAATGCAGTGCGCCCGGGCCGGCGGGGGCGGGGGCGGGGGCGGGTCCCACCCCCTGCTTGCGCACTCTCCGGCCCGCCTGTACTAACTCACCCCTCTCTCCTCCCCCCATCCCCACAACAACCACCCCCGCCCCCGTCTCTGGTTAAACAAGAACCGCGCCGGCAAAATATTTCTGCGGTCGCTGTTCCAGAAATGCCAGTCAGTAGACTCTGACCGTAAAATCAGGAACGTGATACGCCCCTCCAAGTTTTGTTCTCTGCTTGGGCCTGTGCGAGAGCAGCGGAGGGGAGCACGGAGCGCGGACGGGGTGAGAGAGAGAGAGAGAAAGAGGGAGAGGGAGAGGAGAGAGAGAGAGGAGGAGTGGGGGCGAGGCGAGGAGCGCGCACGAGGCACGAGTTATAACAAGAAACTTCCTCGGCGAAGCAAATGATAAAAATTGCGCTCGCTTTAGGGACACGCATTGCGAGGGCGTTTCTAAACAAGCCCCATCAAGGTTGCGTGTGTGTGTGTGTGCGCGCGCGCTCGCATGCCTCAGCGACCCGCCACCTGCCACCTTGTGCACTGCCGCCCCAACCACCCCTCTTCTCCCATTCAAGGGTAGACTGCTGCCCCCTCTCTCTCACTCACTCCATCTCTCTCTCTCTTTCTCCCTCTCCGGTCCGGCCGGTGCGCGATATATTGCCCTGTGGAGAGCTGGGGGACGCACAATGGCTGAACGTACGGCGGGGCTGCCCCGTGTTGTCTGCTAATGCGTTATTTTTCTTCCGAGGAGTTGAGGCTGCGCCGCCCGTCGGGGCGGGGCGGGGCGGGGCGGGGCGGGGCGTGCGGGGCGGGGCGGGGTGGGGCGTGGTGGGCTCCTCTCAGGCCCGGGGCCCCTGTTCCTGTTGGCTCTAGAAACCGTAGTGTGTGCATGGCATGCTCGATTTGGAGTCAACCTCGTGGCACACTCTCCCATGGGAGGCATGCACTTAGTGCACACAGAGTGCATACACAGTGCACTTTGTGCATGCCTCGATGGCATGCTTTAACTTAGAGCATGGAGCATGCCACGCAGACATTTCGGTTTCTAGAGGAGTTCCAACTGCACTGCCGCTTAAACTCGTACCGGGTGTTTCAGAGAACGCGTAACGGTATTACGGGTCTGCCTACCCACGGACCATGCACTGTGAAAAATGTTTGTAAGAGTTACGGGAAAATTTTTCATGAGAAATGTCATTAAGTTCCATAACATTACGCTTGAAGAAAAGCGTACTAGTCGTACGCCCTTCTTAAAGGGTACTGAGGAAACTTCTCCATGCGTTTAGATAGGAGCGGTCGGGTCGGATATGCTCCTGTACGCTTGAATAAAGGCGTAGGCGCCTATACGCTTGAAGAAAGGCACAATGTTACCCTTTTGTTTTACCAGTATAGTCGTAAATTTACAAATATATTTTTTTACAGCGAGGTGCCTTGCAGCTCGAGCGGGTAGGCAAATTCTGTTACGTGTTCTGAGACACCCGCCGCAGTAACATGGAAGTTAGGTGTGAAGTGGAGGGGTGCGCCCTGCTGGATTGGGCCCCTTTGTCGTGTTCCATGGGGGTTTTCAATGGGGCCTAAAACACCCCAGCGGGAAGCGGTAGCTCTGAGCGCACTCCGTACGCACCAGTGCGGCAGGATGCACTGCGTTGCAGCCTTGCATGCCGGAGGCTCCGGAGGCCCGGAGGCCCCGGGCCCGCAGGAGGCACGGCCCCGGAATTGAATCGCGCTGAGTGCATCTTGGTGCCCGCCTGGGCTGGACCAACTGGACCCGAGGAAAAGCCACTTCTCGATCTCGGTCCTGAAATCCCTATGCGATCGGGCGGGGCGGGGCGGGGCGGGGCGGGGCGGGGCGGGGCGGGGCGGGGCGGGGCGGGGCGGGGTGCTCCTCATGGCCTTGTATTATTCAGCAGACTGGCGCCCCTGCTGGGGGTCCCGCCGGCCGGGCGGGCGGGCGGGGGGCGCCCCGGGGGAGCACCGCAGGGGGCGCGAGAGAGGGGAACAGGTGGGCTTATAAAGGAGTGCCGATTTTGGGTTTTAAAAGTGTGGCGCGCGATGCTCGACACGGCACTACACACACTGTTCCCCGTCATTCTGGTCATGTTTCTGCTTGTGCGCGCGCGCGCCTGTGTGTGTGTGCGCGTGAGTGTCTGCGTGTGTGTGTACTCGAAGGGTGAGCACGCAACTGGCGAAGTATCCGGGTGCGCTTGTGTCTACACGAGGGTTAAGTCCGGTGATTTTACATGAAACTTTTAGTAAAGATTGGTTGATAAATTGACTAAAATCAGCATGTAGGCCGCACTGTAAAAACCATGCTTTGTTCGTAGTACAGTACGATGAAAATACAATCGTTTGCAATTACAAAGTCCTTCGCGATGGCCTACAAATTTCTTTGTTAGCTTAAGAAGCAGCCATATCCTTCGCAATGCGAACAAATCCTTCTCAAGGATTTATTAGTGCACTAAAATCCAATCTCATCAAAAATTACCGTTTTTGCCGTATTTTACCAGTATTTTACCAATTTTAGAAAATTAAAAGTCTCATATTTTCATAACCCGAGTCCACACCAGGCTGCCCTCCCGCCTGGGGTGCAGTAAGGGGCCCGTGTGGGTGAGCCTGTGCGCGCCGCGCATGAACAGACCGCCACGCGTGGACGAGCCCGCCCCGCCCCGCGCCGCCCCGCCCCGCCCCGCCCCGCCCCGCCCCGCCCCGCCCCGCCCCGCCCCGCCCCGCCCCGCCCCCTGCCTGAGTTTTCCTCCCCCAGCTCGCTCTGGTCCCCAGCACCTCTCCCTGTCCTCCCTGCCCGCCCCGCGGAGCCCCAGCCCGGCCGCGCCCGCTGCTAAATGCTGCGCTCCACTCAACCGGGGCGGGGCGGGGCGGGGCGGGCGCAGTGCACCCCGTCGGGGGCAGTAGGGGAGGTGGATGTATTCCCCCGCCCCTCTGCACGGTCCCTGCTCCTGCTGGAACAGTGACACTTGTCACTCAGCTCAAGTGACCCTCGGAATCACACCGCACCACAGCCCTCATGTAGTGCATGTGTGCTGCATGTCGCACAGCACTCTGACACACGCTGCGCGCGCCCCTCCTCCTCCTCCTCCTCCTCCTCCTCCTCCTCCTCCTCCTCCTCCTCCTCCTCCTCCTCCTCCTCCTCCTCCTCCTCCTCCTCCTCCTCCTCCTCCTCCTCCTCCTCATGCCCCGCCGCAACCAGTTGCTGCCATATCTCGTCCTCAGAAACAGATTTGGCCAATTTGTGGGTCTGTGGCGGTGCGGGGTGGGGCGGGGCGGGGCGGGGCGGGGGCGCTTGTTCTGCCGCCCGGAGCCGCCCGGAGCCTGGCCTGGCTGCTGAGCTGAAAGGCGCTTCTGGCTTTGCTTTGACGATGAAAAATTCATCAGCCCTATTTCTCAGGCGCACGCACCGCCGCCGACGCGTATCAATTTTTCCAAGCCAAAGCCCAAATTAGCGTGGGGCTCCTTCGCCTTTGTTGTTTTGGGGAGCTGCAGAAGGATGGATGGTGAAAGTAGAGAGGGAGAGAGAGAGAGAGAGAGAGAGAGAGAGAGAGAGAGAGAGAGAGAGAGAGAGAGAGAGAGAGAGAGAGAGAGAGAGAGGGGAAGGAGCGAGGAGGTATGCTGCGTGCTCCAGCCTGGGTAATAGGCAGGCGTGTTCCAGGATGCGACAAGGAGTAATATTGTCACTGGAGGAATCTCTAATAATGACAGCCTGCGTCTTAATCTTGTGCTCTAATTAGAGGGGGGGAGGGGGGATACGCGGTGCTTGTGCGGGGGTGGGGGTTGACCCATTCAACATGGTAGTTGTGCGTTCCCAGGATCCGGACAGGGTAAAGCTCTGACCTGAAAAAGATCGGCCCGGGGACGCCTGATTGCGACATGATACCGCACCGCCATGCACCCGTGTGGGCGGGTGGCCTACCTCCCCGGGGCCTGTAGCAGGGCCGTTTGGGCTCTTTCAGCTTTACCCACCATATATGCGGCCGTAGTTTCGGAAAACACATCACGTGAGTCACATGGGTAGTTCTACCAAAACGGCACGGGTCCAAGGGGCTTATCTTAAAACAGTAACAACGACCATTAGTGTATTTTTGTCGTAATGTCGATGTCCCCCTCCGCCGCGCCGAGGCTAGGGGGGCAGCGTGACGGAGGGGACAAATGTCGACATTTATGCCGAAAATGCTACGGGTCGTGCGTATCTTTTTTTTTTTCCTTTTTTTTTCGATTGAAATGGATAAAACGATCTAACAGCAAACCTCTGGAGTGGTAAACTAACCGTGATGCGCAACATATTTCAGGTGACTCCCGTGCCATTTCGGTAGAGCCACCCACATGCGAAATGTCACGCGGCGCGCGGGCGGGTCACGTGACGGTGCCTGGCGCACCGCCGCGCTAAGTAATGGCGCGCTGTGCAAGTTGGGACGGCATGAAAAGTGCGGCCGCTATGGCGTCCAAAGGCAAATCGAGTTGGTAACTCCCGGCCGGGCGGGGCGGGGCGGGGCGGGGCGGGGCGGGGCGGGGCCGCCGGTGCGTTATTGATGGCAGTGTCAGCTGGGCTCATTCGGGCCGGGGAGCAGTCTATCAGTGTGGGGTGGGGTGGGGGCGCTGACAAATGTGACGCGGTGCTGACGCCGTGTCATGCTAATGAGAATGAAGGGAAAAGAGAAAGGGGCTGGGGGTGGGGGCAGCCACGAGCCCACAGTTATTGTACGTCTTCTTCTACTTACCGCTTTATCCTCGTTATGAAATGAGATGTCGAAAATGGTTTATAGCATGTTGTAGATGTTTGGCTGTTTTTTTGTCGTGTAATTTCGTACAAGATTATGTGTGGATTTTGCAGTGCACGGAGCGGAGGCTAACCAAAGCTGAGTGCTCCTGCACCCCCCCCCCCCTTCCCCCCGTGCGGCTAGCTGTCCTGCCGGGAGCTAAGCGCGCCAACAAATCATTTACAAAGCCGTGGAATGGAATGGCCCCAGGCTGTGGCCGCGCCGGCCGGGCCGCCTAGCGAGCCTAGCGAGACCCACGCCCGCGCCACCCCCGACGTGAGCCCCGCCCCGCCCCGCCCCGCCCCGCCCCCCACCCCACCACACCGCGCGCCGCCCGGTACAGGTGTTCAACGCCAAACGCACGAGTGAACGGACAGGGGACAGTGTAGTTTCCCCGGTCCGGCCCACACCGGCGCTGAATTTCTCTGTAAGCCACGGTGAACCCGCAGCACTGTAGCTCATACGGTGACTTTCCACCGTGCCTGCAGGGCTCACCGTGGCTTAGTGTGGAGCGGCTCGTCCAGCTGCCGGTGACGACCTCCTCGTGTATGTCTGGTCACCGGACGGCGCGGCGCGGGGCGGGGTGGGGCGGGGCAGCGGCGCGGGGCGGGGCGGGGCGGGGCGGGGCGGGGCAGGGCGGGGCGGCACTGGGTCACCTCCGGACGGGGTAGGACGCACGCGCCAACCCACTCCGGCGCCTCCTCTCTTTCTCTCCCTCCCTTCCTCCCCCTCTCCCCCTCTCCCTCTCCCCCTCTCTTCCTCTTTTCCACCCTTCTCTCTCTCCTCCCGCCCAGTGAGTGCCTCTCCCTCCCCCCCCCCCCGCGCGGCCTGTCTGCCTGGAGTGGTTTCCATCGCGCTTATTGACAGCACCCTCCCATTTCCCCCCTCCCCACCATCACCTTTCACTCTTGCCGACGCCCTCCTCCTCCCCTTCCCCGCACTAGTGCTCCCCCTCCCCCCTTTTCTCTTCCCCTCCCTTCCGCGGGCCGCGTGAGTCTGTATGTGAGGGATGAACATAGACCCTGCAGAGTAGAGTAGAGTGAGCGGTTCCTTCAACCAGCGCGGACCGTACGCCCTCGCACGCGACGGCTGGGCGAGGCGGGGCGTGGCGGGGCGTGGCGGGGCGAGGCGGGGCGTGTCGGGGCGTGGCGGGGCGTGGCGGGGCGTGGCGGGGCGTGGCGGGCGTGGCGGGGCGTGGCGGGGCGGGCCTCGTTCAGCGCTGCAGGGTAACGGAACGGCGCCCTCTGCGCTGATAGCAGCGACGGGCGAGACGAGCACCTCACCTCAGTGCCTGCCGTCGCGTCCCGCACCGCCAAGTGTGTGACACTAGCAGGATATTTGACACCTTTTCTTTAAAGAATGCGTGAATAGTGGGGGTTTTCACTCGCGTAATACCATGTACGCCGTGTCGCGTAATACCGGCGTAATACCACCGAAATCTCACCGTAATGCCACTGTAATAGCGCGTAATTCAGTGTACTACCACATAATACCAAAAATTACGTGCGTAATACCGCGTTATGGCGTAATACCGTGTACGCGAAGAAACCGAGAGCCACCCCCCACGCAACACCCTGAGGTTCCGATGCACCCGCCGCCCGCATGTCGCGTTGCCCGTTGCTTCCCTGCACCCTGGACACAGTCCCCCGCCCCGCCCCGCCCCGCCCCGCCGTGCTCTTAGCGGAGCGAGCCGTTTTTAGAACGTTGTGAGGGGCGCTGGTGCTACACTCCGTGCCCCCCCCCCCCACACCCCGCCGCGGTGCCCCTGCCTGCGGCGTACAAAAGAGTGCTGCTCCCCCTCATGCTAACCCGACCGGACCGCCAAGTTGCGTTTCACAGAGCACAATGCAGAGGCGGCCTTCCGAGCTGCCCTCGCCCCGCCCCGCCCCGCCCCGCCCCGGGGCTCCGCATACTCGCCGGTGTGTGTGTGTGAGGGGGGGGGGGGCAGGTGAGTGGGGGATGCTGTATACTCATGTGGACGAGCGCGCGCGGGCGGGGCGGGGCGGGGCGGGGAGCAGCCGAGGCGGAGAGTGGGTGATGGGAGGGGGTAGAGGAAACCTAGTTATTGAGGCACACTGAGATATACACGGGCAATAGCGGGGAGGCGGGGCGGGGCGCGGCGGGGCGGGGCGGAGCGGGGCGGGGCGGGGCGGGGCGGGGCGGGGCGGGGCGGGGCGGAGCGAGGCGAGACATATGCCCTCCAGGTCGGCAGTCGCATCGGCAGCATCGTGTAAAATAAAGATATCCATGATAAGGAGAAGATACGGGTAAAGTAGAGTTATTTACCTTGTGATTTACTTAGAAAAACATACTTCTTTTTTGCTTTAAAGATTAATTGTATTTTCGCGCGCCTTGTTGCTCGCTGCTCTCCGCTCCTCTGCCGTCATTTGTCAACGTCTTTCCGTGTGTTTACTCACCGCTCGAACGCTATCCGTTAATCTCCCGAGTTACCACCTCACCCAATGCCCTACTCCCCATCTCCACTCGTTTTATTAAACTCGGAATCCTTTTTAATCCGCCGTAATTTTCGGCCCCTCTGTTTTCTCTTTGCTTTTCCGTCCTGGCAATGGAAAATCTGATACTGTTTCGAAAATTTTTTGTAGGGCGTCCTTACGTCGCTTAAATTATCAGTTCATTCTTACTATAATATCGCGTTTACTCGCGGTCACTTGCCGTTCCATCGGGGTCGCATGACACGAGACATTCACAAATTACACCACTTTCAAGGGGGAGGCATTTTTTACGGTCCTCGTTTTTACGGTACATTACCTGCATTTATCACACCTGCCTACTTGTTTCTCTGCGGAAATACGTGGGAGAAAGAAAAAAAAAAGACAAAAAAAAAGAAAAGGAAACAGTCAGTAAAAAGTCCAGGCCACCCTAGAGAGGAGCCGTCACTCCCTCGCTGCGGCGGGGCGCGGCGGCGCGCTTGTCGGCGCGTTCCTGAACCACGTGACAACCCTCTCGGCCGGCGCGACCCGACCCGCGGCGGTGGTCCGCGAGGTGACAACCCTGATGGATAGCTTCTGGTCACGACGGTGAGGGTGGCGCGGCGTGGCGCGGCGTGGCGCGGTCCTGCGCAGGGCCCCGCGAGCCCCGCTTGTGTCTGTGCCCCGCCGCCCCCGCGCCGCCCCCGCCCCCGCCCCCGCCCCCGCGCCACGACAGCTGGTGGGTATCGATCCCTGGCGTGCAGCGTGGCCCGGGGCCCGGCCCCCGGCCCGGCCCGGCCCGTGCAGACCGCCTGAGGGTGTCCTCACCCCCGGGGCCCCGGCCCCGCTGCTGCCCCCCGGGGGATGTTACAGGGCGGCGTGGCCTGGTCGGGCGGGGCGGGGCGGGGCGGGGTGGGGTGGGCGGCCTGGTCTCATGGGCTGCGAGGTGTTCGCAGCTGTGCCCCGCCCCACCCCGCCCCATGGCCGCGCCTGCGCGTGTCCCCACCTGGACACGAGTGTCCCCGAGGGCCCGTCACTTAGCCCGCAGGGCAGTAAGAGAGAGAGAGAGAGAGAGAGGGGGGGGGGGGAGGGCATAATAGCGTGTCGTTTTTGACCTAATATTAGGATAATGTGTTAGTAGTACATTGTAAGGGGCCACGTTTTGTTTCTCTGCGCCCGTTATTGTCCTGCTCTAGGAAACCAAGTGTGTACATGTATTCGTTATTTACTGCATACTTACAGGTATTCAGTTAAAAAGGAATACATGGGGCATGTATGCAGTAAATAGTGTGTACACCAAGGTACACACTATTTGCTGGATACCTTGGCATGTACACACTAGTTGCCTACATGGCCATGTATTCATTACTTACTATACTTATAAGTATGCAGTAAACAATGAATACATGTACACACTTGGTGTGTGGGCGTTGACGTGTCGATGGTGTGTCCTCTTACATACGAGCCTGGTCGAGACTGCGCGTTCCTGTTTTGCGGCCAGTCCCGGGAGGTATAAAGGATGGTCGGGGGGAGCCCCGGCCGCCCCGGCCCTACAGTGAGCCCTTTGGGCCCGCATACATATTCCTTCTGTGACTGGATAATGATGCATGTTGTCGCTAAAAAGGGCGCAGTGGGGCAGAGAGGCGGCCCAGTCCGCCCCGCCCCTTGTAGAGCAAAGCCTTCGCCGCCCGACCCGCTCCGACCCGACCCACATTTC
The DNA here is from genome assembly GCA_033675135.1 of Frankliniella intonsa. NCBI lineage: Eukaryota > Metazoa > Arthropoda > Insecta > Thysanoptera > Thripidae > Frankliniella > Frankliniella intonsa. The sequence continues at coordinate 691,534 of CM066253.1, forward strand.
TTTTCTGCGTACCCCTCGCTTGTTCGCATTTCTCTTTCGCGTCTCTCTCCACTTCCTCTTCATTTCTGACTTGCTCTGCTATTTTATTTCGACTTGTCAAACAACGTTATATTCTCGCCAGTGCCACGCAATAAGGTTCCACGTTTCCCCCTATATCCTATTTATATAAATACCGCCTTTGTCGCCGCACCCCTCATGGCGTCATGTCTTTGTCGACCGTGTCTAGATGGAGTAGAAGTAGTACGTCACGCCGGTGGTTGTGGCGCTGGGGGGATGAGCGGAGCAGGGCGGGGCGGGCGGGGCGGGGCGGGGCGGGGCGAGGCAGGCCCTGGATTATTAATACATATGACGGGGGCCCTGGCCTGGCGTTCACCTGTCAGCGCCCTTCTCTTTCTCTCTCTCCCTCTCTCCCTCTTTCTCTCCCTCTCTCCCTCTCTCCCTCTTTCTCTCCCTCTCTCCCTCTCTCCCTCTTTCTCTCCCTCTCTCCCTCTCTCCCTCTTTCTCTCCCTCTCACCCTTTGCTCTTGCTCTAGCGTTTCTCCGAGTCATTCTCCCTGCGCTTGTTCTGTCTGCGGCGGGGCGGCGGGCAGCATCACCGACCAGCCGGCTGCTTAGACCGCGCTAGTTAACGGTCGCTTTTCCTCCCGCCCCGCCCCGCCCCGCCCCGCTGCGCCCCGCCCCGCGCCGCCACGACCCCGGTACAGCGACAGGACGTGGTTTCGGTAATGAACGTGCCCTAATGAACATTTCCGATCTCCGTAATGAACACGCTGATGAACAGAGAGCGGCGCACAGAGAGAGAGAGGGGCGGGGCGGGCGGGGCGGGGGATTACACTGGTGACGCCACGCCCCATGTCGACAGCACATCCCCGTGATTAATGCTTAAACGTGCACGTTTCCGGTGTACACAAACACACCCACCCACCCCTGCACACACGCGCGCGCCCACTCACTCTCACTCACTCACTCTTACGCACTCTCTCACTCTCTCTTACTCACTCTCACTCACTCGCCCACATGACAAAGCTAGTGCACCGTAGTTTTTTTCGGAGGGCGCTCGGTGCTGCGCTCGGTGCTGCGCTCGGAGCCGCACCGCCAGGAATATTTTCCTCGCTTGTGATTTTCTTGCCCGCGACGTGTTTGACGAAATGAATGAGTAAAGCAGCGGCGCTGCCGCCTGTTTGCACGTCGTGTGTTTGCGGTACGCCCCGCCCCGCCCCGCCCCGCCCCGCCCCGCCCCGCCCCGCCCAGACTCGCCCACGCCACCAGCTAACGTGGTCCTGTAGATGTTGTCCTTCGCTTTATTTACGCACTCCAGTAATGGCAGAGCGCTAGTGGAAGCACGGCAGGGTGGGGCGGGGCGGGGCGGGTGGGGCGGGGTGGAGTGGGGCGGGGCGGTGCACCTGCAGGAGGGCCGAGGTGCTCTGCGCCCGCGCCGGGACGGACCGGCCGCCACGGAGCTGTGCAGCCCTTATCAATCGCCTCGGCAATCAATCAATGTCGCTATCACTTTATCATCTTACACCCCAGCCTGCTCTGCATCTCTCTCTCTCTCTCTCTCTCTCTCTCTCTCTCTCTCTCTCTCTCTCTCTCTCTCTCTCTCTTCCTCTCTCTCTCCCTCTCTCTCTCCCTCTCTCTCTTTCTCATCTTCTCCCTTTCACCAGCTCACCTTCCTCACCAATACCCCCGTGTAGCAGGCGAGCGCCAGTACTCGTAAAAGTCCCATGCTGAACAGGACCTATGCCTTCCAGCGGACTTTGGAGAAAAGAACCACGGTGGATGGGGTTTAGTTAAGAAATTGAATTGTATTATTTCTTTAAGTCGTCGTCATATTCTTCGATGTGGAGGGCACACAGCGGGCGGTCTTGCTCTGTTGGAGCGCTGCCCGGGCGCGGCGGGGCGGGGCGGGGTAGAGGACCCTGAGGGCGTAGGGGAGACGAGCTTTGGTTTCTCGAACACGCCCCCGCGCCAGCAGGGCCGGGCCGAGCCTGTGTCTGGAACACATTCTCGCCCAACTTACGACTCTGCCTCGCCGGCATGCGGAGGCGCCCGCGGGGCGGGGCGGGGCGGGGCGGGGCGGGGCGGGGCGGGGCGGGGCGGGGCGCGCCGCGCCGCACACAAGAGGAGCCCTTGTGTCGCCGCCGCATCTTCAAGAAAGACGACGCCGCGGCGCCACCGACGACGCCGCGCGTCGCCGACTCAAGGGGAAAAATATGCGCATTTCCACTCCTCCCCAGCCTTCGTCATCTCTCTCGCTCTCTTTCTTTCTCTCTCCCCCGTCTTGCTGCACTCTTTTCTCTTTTCATCTCGTTTCTCTCCGCGCAGACACTTGAGTTGTCGCCGCGATACCGTTGTGGCAGTCCCCCTTTCGATGCGACATATACGGCGTTTTTGTCGTGAGACTGGCATTCGAGGAAATAGCTTTGGAGGCGTTCCACTCAATATTGGGAAGCAAAGGAAGTAACATGATGACTTCTCTTAGAAATTGCTGGTTTGTTTGAAATAAAACTTCCAGCGGGGGGAAACGACAGAAGCGCGATGGACAGCTGAAATCAGAACCACACAAAACGAAAAGTTGCACTGGAAAAACAAAGGTGCTAAGCCCTACCTATATAAGGCACTAACAAAATTTTGTGCCTTTGGAAAGGCACTAAGATTTAGTGTCCGGGGAAAGACACTAAATTTTGTTAGTGCCTTTTAAAGGTAGGACTAAGCAAATTTAGCTGACCAGCTGCGTATACTCCATACTAAGCTAGTGCCTTTGCAAAGGCACTAAGATTTAGTGCTCCAGGAAAGGCACTAAACTTAGCACTTGATTTTAGCGCCCCAGGAAAGGCATTGCTTAGCACCTTTGTTTTTCCGGTGTGATTCCGATTTTGCTGACAATCCAACAGGGACAACCTTAAACTTACACGAGAGAGAGCGTGCGTTTCACTACGTTTGCTTGTGCGTCCGCAGGTGCTGGCATTTACACCTACGACCCCCTCCCCTCCCGTCTCCTCTCTGCCCTTCCCCCTCCCCCCGCTACCCTCTCTTCTCAAAAGGGCACCCCCTGCCCCGCGTGGTGCGTCCCAGTTTATGAGCAAACTCATAAAAATGTTAATTGTAGACTCTTCACCACTCGGGTGTGAAGGAACGGCCGAGCTAGGAGCGGTGTGGCAGCGTTGGTCGCAGGTGGTCGGAGGTGGGCGGCAGTGCGGGGCGGGGCGGGGCGTGGTGAGGCGGGGCGCGGCGGGGCGGCTTGTATAGCGACCGTCGCGTTGTACCGAAACCAGAAGCTTTGGAAACCAGGTAAAAATGGAGATGAAGAGGAATATTCATGAATCCGACGGCGGGGCGGGGAGGGGCGGGGCGGGGCGGGGCAGGGTAGGGAGGGGCGGGGCGGGGCGGGGCGGGGCGGGGCGGCCTGTGGCGGCAGCGCCTCGCCTCTCGTGTTCCCGACCCGTCCCTGCAAGAAGAGATTTACGTCACTGATTTTATTTTCTCTCTAGACTCTAGGCTCTAGGTCTTTCTTGGGGAGGGAGGCTTGTCCCTATCGAGGTCTCGCGGTGTGTTGAGATTTTCACCAAGAAGGCGTTGGCGCCCTCACACTGTAAAATCCTTACGAAGAAATTTCTTCGTAACGTTGCGAAGCATTTGGCTGCTTCGCAATGCTTCGTAATACAAAGCATTTTCTTCGCAAGCCCTGCCTTGCGAAGAAATTTGTTCGTACACTACGAAGAAAAAGCTTCGTAATACGAAGCAGCCGAATGCTTCGCAGCTTACGAACGCTTACGAACGCTTACGAACACAATTTCTTCGCAAGGTTTTCACAGTGCAGATTCACTTTTACATTCCATTGCATGGCTAGAGGTGTAATAAAATATCTAAACCACCATATAGCGCCTCGCCAAAACTCGTCGTGTTGAGGTGGGGCGGGGCGGGGTGGGGCGGGGTGGGGCGGGGCGGAGCGGGTCCTCTCCCCTGCTGTCGCTGCCACTCCTCATTTAGTTGGGCGGCGCAAGGCGGTGCGAGTCGCGCCCTTTGTCTAGGATCGTCCTGTAAAGTGACAAGGCTCCGTAACATTCTCTCTGGAAACGCAATCAATTTTTTTTCTGCGTATGCAGGCATGAAAATGACGCCCCTGACTGACGGTCTTGGCTCTCTCTCTCTCTCTCTCTCTCTCTCTCTCTCTCTCCCCTCTCTCTCTCTCTCTCTCTCTCTCTCTCTCTCTCCCTCTCTCTCTCTCTCTCTCTCTCCCTCTCTCCCTCTCTCCTCTCTCTCTCTCTCTCTCTCTCTCTCTCTCTCTCTCTCCTCTCTCTCTCTCTCTCTCTCTCTCCTCTCTCTCTCTCTCCTCTCTCCTCTCTCTCTCTCTCTCTCTCTCTCTCTCTCTCTCTCTCTCTCTCTCTCTCTCTCTCTCTCTCTCTCTCTCTCTCTCTCTCTCTCTCTGCTGCAGCCCATTCGCCCCAGGGGACAATAATGTCTGCTTGCCGTCCAGTCCTTCAGGTGATGCGCGGAGGGGGTGGTTTTGGTGTTGTGGTCCGGGCCGGCCGAGGGGGAGGGACCGGACCAGGCCATGGTCATCTCTCCCGTGTTTTGGTGTAAATATTATTTTTTTCTTCCTAAAATATAATTCACGGTATATGCGTTTTTTTCACACGTCCACGCAGTTTAAAATATAAATTTGTTTTAGGGTGTCACTTTCGGTGAACCCTCTCTTCCGATTCACCACAGTACTTGATGTTATAGGAAAATCATGTGACGGGTACAATGCCTCCCCCGGTGCCTGTTTTGTTGTCATCCTTTACATGCTGAGAGCTGGGTGGGTAGCGGTATTATATTTCTCGTTCGCGAAGGTGTGCGAAAAGAGCGCTGCGACGCGGCGAAGGGTGCAGGCCGCGACACCCGCCCCGCCCCGTTCTGCCTTGCCCCGCCCTGCCCCGCCCCCCCGCCCCGGCCCGCCCCTCTCACACCGCAGGGAAGGACCGCCTCATGAATACCAAATATTCACTTTGGTTCAGACAATATTTGGCGCGCAATGTGATGATACTTATTGTGTCTCGGCGCGCCGCGCTCGCCCACGTTTTCTGTTCCTTCCACGTCACGCGACACAGTTTTGAGTCTGTTTGGCGTTCTATGCGCATGTTTGAAAAATTTGAAGAAATTGTATACAGCTGCGGTATTGTTCGCGCGTTCTCGCATGATGAGAACTGCTAATGCTGCTGGGCGAAACCTCCGGCGTCCCCCTGTACACCACCACCCCGTGCAACCGCGCCCCTACCCCCGGGGACTCCCCCCTTCCCCTCTCCCTCCTCCCCCCCTCCCCGCTCCCACCGCAGAGAGTTGGGGAGTTAGAGGGGGCTGCTACCCCTCCACGCCGCAACAGTCGTAAGTCGCGCTGCCGGCTCTACTTTCTCTTTCGGAAACTCCTCCGCTCTCCCTCCTCTCTGTGTTTCTCACCTGCCCCCCCCCCCCCCTCCCGGCTCGCTGTGACCCTCCCCCTCCGACCCGCTCTCCCACTTGACTACGCCACGCCTCCAGCATCCGAGGAGAAATCAATGTCAACGCATCATGTAGAGCGCCAAGCCCCACTGCCCCTCCCTCCCTGGGGGGCGCTGAGGTGCGTTCTGTCGGAGACCTGGGGTCGGACGGCCTTACACTACTGTATCTTCGTTATAAAATAATATATTTTCAAAATGAATATGGGGACAAGTACAACAACAGTGCAACAGTGCCAAAGTCCTATCGTGCGGTTGACGGGAGTACGTCCGAAGTTTTTTCCCCCATGCTACGCTACTTTCCCGGAGTTGTGTTTTTCTTTGGTTTCCCCGGCCGCCTGTCACCTGCAGGCCCGGCAGGACCCTTCAGGGCGGCTAGGCTCCCCCGCTGCTTTGAGCCGCCAGGACCTGGTCAGACCAGGTTTTATTACCCGTCGGGCCGAGGCGCGGCGGAGAAAGGTTTTAATTAAAGGCCGCTACTTTTCACCCTTGTATTTCGTCCTCCTTTTTTTTTATACAGCCTAGTATACCGTAGCCTGACCCCCTAGATTGAAGGCTTCATCCTTTTCTTACAGTACTGCGGAAGAATTAATTTCTTGTGATTTATTGTCGGACTACTTTTTCAAGTTTACTTTCAATTTCCTCTAGTTGGGATCACGTTTGGAGCTTGTGTCATTTTTTATGGCTAGCTTACAGGAGTTAGTCTGAGAGGGAGAGAGAATGAGAGAGAGAGAGAGAGAGAGAGAGAGAGAGAGAGAGAGAGAGAGAGAGAGAGAGAGAGAGAGAGAGAGAGAGAGAGAGAGAGAGAGAGAGAGAGAGAGAGAGAGAGATCCTCCCTCCCTTTTCGCGCAAGCCAACGTGCTCAAAACGACAGTCACGTCTGGCAGAAATCTCTGCGAGAACAATAGCGCGACAGGGAGTTGTCGGGGCGGGGCTGGGTCTCTAGGGGGGGGGGGGCAGGAGTATACATCAAGTCGATTGTACGCTCGCTCAAGTCTCAAGTTTTAAACATGTCTTCCGAATTCTCTCTGAACCGTTTTTGTCACTTTTTGTTACTTGAGCGGTTATGCCATCGACCTAAATTTCTATTTCAGAAAATTCTCATTTGCAAGGCGAATAATGGTGTATTTGATTTTTGATAAGGAATCGCCAAGTGCGTGGCCCAGTCGTAAGTAGTGGATAGCGTGTTTGAGGGGTAGCGCCGCAGGGTGCAGGGCGGGGGTAGCGAGGTCACTGACTGGTCCGGCGTGGTGTACTCCCCCTCGCTCGCTCGCTGGAGCCGGCGAGACGCCGCGGCGGCGCCGTCATGTCAGCGCGGCATATCGCGGCGCGGCGCTACCCCGCGCGGTGCACCGCTACCCCGCCGCGCCGGTCGCAGTGAGCCTGCTGCACCCCCCGCCAGGGGGCGCACCCAGTCGCAGGCCGTCGTCCCCGCGACCCATGCCACCCCCAGGCCCGTGGGGTGGCGGGGCGGGGCGGGGCGGGGCAGGCGGGGAGGGCCTGGATGCACGCGGCCGCAAGCGAATCGATCGGTCGGGGCGGGGTGGGGTGGGGCGGGGCGGGGCGGGGCGGGGCGGGGCGGGGCGGGTTGGGGCGGGCCAGCTGGTGGGTGGCGGGGCGCCGCGTGGAGTGCAGGAGGCAGGAAGACGACCGGCGGCCCGGCCCGGCCCCCCGGCCCCGGCCCCGCCCGCGGCTCTAAGCTCTGCCCGCTCTGCCAATGTGTTGCTACCCGGCCCGCCCCATACCCCTGCACTCTCATCTCATCGCCAAAGCTTGTTTTCATGCCAAAACCTTGCCATGTCCCGTTATAATTCTAGCTAAAATTCCAAGTAGTTTTGGTGTTGTCGTCGTTTTAACTCATACATCTTAAGCTCCCGCCAATTAATAAATTTGACATTTTTAGGAAATCGTCGGGTTTTACACTCGAAAATTTTTACAAAAGGAAACTCATTAACCTGTAGGTTAGGCAATTAAAATAGAACGAAACTCTTCAAACATTTAATTAAAATGAGATAGCGAAATGCTTTTATTTGCCTTTTGGACTCGTTTTAATGATACTTTCTTCCTATTTCAGTTGGCGGAGTTGGAGCAGCGCGTGGTGGAGGCGGAGGGGCGTGCCGTGGAGGCGGAGGACAAGGTAAGCCCAATCTAAAACGCAAATTCCCCAAGTAGGTATGAAGTCTCCTGCGGGCCGGGCCATGCAGGCCGCAAGGTCCTCGCGGCCGTATTTCATCTCCCTGCCTGGCGAGCATCTGTGCGGCCCGGGGGGGTATACACTCGCGTAATAGTCGGGTCACTCTGTCCGTAATAGCACGCGTAATAGTATGCGTAATAGTGGTGTAATAGCAGAAATTCTCCGAATTTTTCCTATCTTGGGGTTGTTTTGGTCTGTTTTGAGCTGAATCCCGATATTTTTGAGGCGTAATACAGCGTAATAGACGTAAGGGTCGGGTCACAGGTTTCGAGAGTGCATACCCCGTCGGTCCGGCCCTGCCCTTCCCCCGCGACCAGTCCAGTCCAGTCGCCCCAGCCAACTGTGTCGGGGCGCTCCGTGCCGTGGGGGCCGCGGGGGCCGCAGGCCAGGCGGACGCCAAGCTGGCCGCGCCAATGCTAATCTGTATTGAGTGTCGGGTCCTCGTTAGTGCGGGGGGCAAGCCAGGCCAGGCCAGGCGCGGCGCGTCGAGAAGGGATGCGGTACCAAACTTACCCCTGCTCCCGTGGGCCCCGCCCCGCCCCGCCCCGCCCCGCCGTAGCCCGGGCCTGCAAATACACATCGGCCCCCGGCTGGCTGGACCACCCGGCCCGGCCCGGATACCCACAGCTTTGGGCCTGAGTTACTACTGTTACTACTGCCCGGCCCCGCCCCGCCCCACCGGCTCGGGCGGGGGCTTGTCGTGAGTAGTGGGAGTGGGAGTGGGTACGGGAGTGACCGCCGGCGTGCTCCCGCGCCCCCGCCCCCTCCGCTACAGCGCGCCGTCCAAAGTTGGGCCCCATGAACTGAAGTTGGACCTCAAACTGTCTCGCCTGCCCCTCCCTTCCATCAGCTGGTTTGCAAACTTTATACTTTCGGCCGTCAGTGCGACGCGTCGCGTCGTGTTGTCGGGACGTGGGGACTCGGCTGGCTACGAGGAAATACCTCTCCCTGCCCTTTTGTATTTGTCTCGCCTCCCTCCACCAGCTCCATCTGCCGCAGAAAGTTTGCATCATTTCCTCCGGTGACCTCGCCCTGCCTCACTGCGGGCCGCGGCGCCACGGCCCACCTGAGCGCGCTCCTTTACACCCGCAGGGCTCGAGTTTCTTGCCCTGTCGTTGCATTTTTTAAATGAGCTTCCCGAACGCAGGCCGCCTCCCAGCAGCCATGGGGGCGCCTAGGGGGAGGTAGGGCCCCCCGGGAAGCAAGAGAAAAGTGTCGGTCAGGCTGCCGGAGGAGAGAGAGAGAGCGAGAGAGAGAGAGAGAGAGAGAGAGAGAGGGAGAGAGGAAGGGAGGGAGGGGAGGGAGGGAGGGAGGAGGGAGGGAGGGAGGAGGGAGGAGGGAGGGAGGAGAGAGGAGAGGGAGGGAGGGAGGGAGGGAGCGAGAGAGGGAGCGAGAGAGGGAGCGAGAGGGACCGAGAGGGAGAGAGAGAGAGGGAGCGAGAGGGAGAGAGAGAGAGGGAAGGGGGAGAGGGGAGTACGTTTGGGGGCCTGGCCTCCTGCGTGTCCAGTGGGTTTGCGCAATGTTCCAGAACACACAGGTCACCTGGGAACACTCCGCTGCGACCTCACGTCGCTGGCTGCGGCCCAGGGCCCAGCGGCCCAGCCCGGCCCGGCCCAGCCCAGCCGGGCTCCCAGACTGTCTCACTGGAGGTCCGACTGGACCGAGGCCCCCCCCTCTCCCCCTCCCCCCTCCCCCTGCGCCAGCAGCCTTCAGGGCCGTAGAGCTCAACGCGGTAGACGTAAAACGAGCCCGTTCCGCCTCCTTACATTGGGATCGTTTGACATGGTTTGTGGGAGTGAGGGGCGTGCGTCGTGCGTCCTGCGTACGTATGCTTGCTCCTCAGGTTTGCGGCCTTAATCACCTCGGCCGAAATCTAGGCTACAGCCTTGATGCGCTCAAGACCCATGAACTTGAAACAAGTCCTTAGACTTCAGGCATCAAGGCAAATATACTTATCTTAAGGTGATTTAAGTCTTGAATTAAGTTCTTAATACAAGGCCAAGACTATTGTTTTCTAGGCAGGGGCGTAAGGTGATTTAAGTCTTGAATTAAGTTCTTAATACAAGGCCAAGACTATTGTTTTCTGGGTGTGGTTGCTTAAAATCCTGCCAGGCTTATGCACAACAAAGTGCATGAGTGTTTAGTGTGTGTCGTGGCCGCGTCTCCCAGTCTACAAGTTGCGCGGCCGCTGCTTCCAGCCCGCCGCCTCCCCGCCCCGCCCCGTCCCGCCTCATCGCTTGTCGTTAAAACCGCTTTAAAGGGGGACAAGGTACTTTGCTCTCCGCGCCCGTGCCGTTGCCTTGTCCCGATATTGCTTGTCTCGTTGGGGGAATAAAAGCCCCCTCCCCCTACCCCTGCCCTCCCCCTCCCCTTCTCCCTCCCCCTCCCCCTCCGACGAGAACAGGGGGAAGAGAGGGGGATGCAGCGTAGAGTCGGTCGGGCGGAGACAGTACCCGCGACACAACACGACACGCGTGAAGGAAGGTGGGGCAGAGGGAGGCAGACGGGCGGAGCTCTACAGACGCCCCCTAGGAGTTCCTCGAAGGCCGATAAAAAGTGTTCGCCGAATAACGTGCCGTGAGCCTGGCTGGCGGCGGCGGCGCTGCGCGGGCGGGCGGGCGGGGGGCGCGGGAGCTGGGGTGGCTTTTGGCACAGGTTATTGACGGTCGGGGGATACAGTCGCGCGGCGCGGAGCCCGGCGGAGCCCCGCCGTCGTTTGAGCGCGCTGCGCTGCGCACTTTCACCGCGTGTGTCGGGCGCGGAGGGGCGGGGCGTAGGAGCCTATGGGGCGGGGGTTAAAATTTTACTTTTCTGTTTTTCTAATCAACGAGAAGCTGTGTTTTGGATGCACTTTTTGGATTTGGATGTCGCTCCTAGTACACTGTAAATTTTAAGTCGTCACATTACGACGCAGTCAGTGCTAAATTTTACGTTTGAAAGGTTCGTAACATGTCAAATGGTTTATCACAGTGTGACGAAAGATAAATGTCATTTGACGAAAGATTCATGTCATGTGACGACTGTTTCATCAGGTTTCATCACAGCTCTTGTGACGAAATATTCGTAGCAGTATTTATAGTCACATGACAATTTGGTTTAACAGTGTAGCCCAGTGGGCGCCCACTTACGTCCCCCCCCCTCTCTCTCTCTCTCTCTCTCTCTCTCTCTCTCTCTCTCTCTCGCTCTCTCTCGCTCTCTCTCTCTCTCTCGCTCTCTCTCTCTCGCTCTCTCTCTCTCTCTCTCTCTCTCTCTCTCTCTCTCGCTCTCTCGCTCTCTCTCTCGCTCTCGCTCTCTCTCGCACTCTCTGCTGGCGCTGGCGGGCTATCGAGCCGCAAAATAAATTCTGTGTGATTGGCTGCACTGGTGTTGTGTGTTGCGTCAGCGATATTGCCAACTTTGCAGCTCCCGGACAGATGGGTGGGCGCGCCGCGCCGCACAAGGCCTTATGGGGAGCGAGTTTGGAAATTGATAAAGTTGTGGCGGCAACCCTTTCACGGCGCTGCGCTGCGTGAGTGGCGCTGGGCTGGGCGGGGCGGGGCGGGGCGGGGCGGGGCGGGGCTGCGGCACCTGCTTTACGCGACGCGTCAGCGCGCGCTCTCACTCGCTCCCACTCGCTCTCACTCGCTCTCACTCGCTCTCACTCGCTCTCCCTTCCTCCCTGCACACACCGAAACATGTCCGTGTAAGCAAAGGCATGCATCAAAACATGTTCAATGTTTCACTAATTTTGCTCTGAAAACTAAAACGTGTACATTGTACTCTGATTAATCAGTGTACATCAATGATCACTGATAAATCGGTGTGCATGACAATGATTACTGATTAATCAGTGATCATTGTCATGTACCGGGCGTTTCATAAAAGACGCAGGTGCGAGCGGGTTTAACAGTGCCTCCGATCTCCCCGTAAGGCGCCATTGCCCCTTGGGTAGGCAAACCCGCCCGCATCTGCGTCTTTTATGAAACGCCCGGTACACCGATTAATTAGTAATCATTAATATAAACTTGGTAATCAGTGTACAATGTACACGTTTAAGTTTTCAGATTATTTTCTTGTGGCCCCGACACGCGTTTCCTTTTATTACCGACAGCAGTGAGTATTACCTACTTGCACTGCAGGTCACTGTACACCTGTGCGAGGTGTGCAGGAGGTGAAAATAAAACAGCGAGCACAGCGCTCCTGGAGTGCAACGGTCGCGTCGTAACAAGCGCACCGCCCCCGCCCCCGCGGGCAGGGGCTCATGTTCTGTTCGCAGGGCGGCGGGGGCGGCGGGGGCGGGGGCGGCGGGGGCGGCGGGGGCGGCGGGGGCTAGAAGTAGGCCGCTCCTGGCGGCAGGCCTGCCTGCTGTAGATTAACCCTTTGAGACGTACGAGCCTGCCGGGCTGGCGGCGGGGCCTGGCGGCGGGGCCGCAGCGTGACACATAGGCCCCAGGAGCCCTAGGGTCCCCGAGGCAGCCCCGGCCGTGTGACGCTGCGGTGCGGCGGCACCCGGAGCACGGCCCGGAGCACGGCCCGGAGCACGGCCCGGAGCACGGCCCTGAGCACGGCCCGGAGCACGGCCCGGAGCACGGCCCGGAGTACGGCCCGGAGTACGGCCCGGAGCACGGCCCGGGGCACGGCCCGGAGCACGGCCGAGCACGGCCCGGAGCACGGCCAGCACGGCCCGGAGCACGGCCCGGAGCACGGCCCGGAGCACGGCCCGGAGCACGGCCCGGAGCACGGCCCGGAGCACGGCCCGGAGCACGGCCCGGAGCACGGCCCGGAGCACGGCCCGGAGCACGGCCCGGAGCACGGCCCGGAGCACGGCCCGGAGCACGGCCGAGGAACTACTGCCGGTGGACTCTGTACTGCCGGAGCACGGCTGCCGCAGGACTACTGCCGGAGGACTACTGCCGGAGTATGGCTGCTGCAAGAGGACTACTGCTGGCGCACGGTCCCTGCTCCAGGAAATTGAAATGGAGCAGGTGCGAGGGGGAATTTTCCCCCGGGGCGCGTGGGGCGCGCTGTGTCGCGCGGATCAAACACGCCCAGAGCGGGCGGAGCGGGGTGGGGTTTGGCATGGCGGGGCGTGGCGGGGCGGGGCGGAGCATGGCGGGGCACTTCCTCTACGCCCCGCTCCGCAGATTGAAACACATACCGTTGCTGCCCCGTAGGTCGCCCTCTGCGCCTCTTGGCGCCCCTGCTGTCCAGTCCGCCACCCAGATGCGTTCTTCTCCCACTTTTCCTGCTCTCCTCACCCTATCGCAACTCGTGTCGCTGTGTGTAGCTGCGCGCTGCGCGCGGGAGCGGGAGGCCCTTGGCCCCTGCGGCCCGCCGGGGTAGGCCACCCGCTCCTCTGGCGCGCGCGGCGGGCTGGCCTATGCTGCCGTCCGCAGGCGCACTGGCCGGCCCGGCCCGGGGAGGTTGCGTTGCGCCCCGCCGCCCCGCCGCCCCGCCCCTGCTGGCCGTGCCCGCTGCCCGGCTGGCGCCGCGTTTTCTTTGCAGGCTTGATTTCCCCCAGCTCCCTCTGATTCCCGCGCTGGCCTGGCCCCGGCCCGGCGTGTCCGTCTCTGTCGGCCGCCCCGCCCCGCCCCGCCCCGCCCCGCCCCGCCCTGCCCCGCCCACAGACACTGCTCAAGTTTCCTCGCGCCGCTGCGCTGAGTTGAGCGCGCTGCTGCCCCGCTCTGTCCACCGCTCGCGCGGCGCGCTCTGCTGGAGGGAGGGCCATAACTCTTTCTCATCACGGCCGCGCGACGGTCGCTCTCCCGCGCTGCCCCGCCTCGACCTGCCCCCTGCCCCGCCCCGCCTCGCCCTGCCCCGCCCCGTCCCGCCCCTCCTCTGCTCGTGCTTTTTCACGCTTGCGGTGGGGCGGGGCGGGGCGGCATGCACGGCGTGAAGCCCCGCCAGGCTCGCCCCGCCCGACCCAGGCCTTGCCGCCCGCCGCGCCTCGCCTTCTGACCTAAATAGTAATTGGCCGCCGCCCGGCCGTGGCCGCCGCCCCGCCCCGCCCCGCCCGCTCCGGATGGGATGGGGTGAGTGCTTGCGGTCTGGCTGGGTTTGATTTGCTATTCTCCCCCCACCGCTTTGCCCGCGTGTCTTAGCTGCCCCTTCCTTACTAAATACATTAGTTTGTCTGGTAACTCGAACGTTACGTGACGACATGTTGCTGGCATTGTTGTGTGCGGTAGTGCTTCTTTCTAACTGCCATGAACTGAGGAGATATTCCTGGTTTTATGTCGAATATAAATAATTTTGCAGTTTGACTGCCCTGGAAGTGAACGCACCGTGATCGGTAATATGCAAAGCTCATATAAATGTGCTGATTCTAGTCGAACAGCCGCGCAGGAGAGAGTACGAGGGGGGGGGGGGCGCCCGCAGCACAGATGCATTACCGTAATGGCGGCAACGCGCCGCTGCTCAGGATTTTCCTTAATCTTTCACGCGCGCGCGCGTTTCCCTGTCAATTTTTTATCGCAGGACAGTAGAGAGGAGAGAAAAGGGCGGGGAAACAGAGTTGACAAAAAAAAGAGGGTAAAAAAAACCAAGAGCAAGGCCGTGTAGTCGCCCGTGTCGCGCCGGGCCGGGCCGGGCCGGGCGCCGGGCGTCCCGCCGCCGGACTGAAAAGGGGAACAAATTCCCTGCCCTCCCGACCCATTGATTTTTGTCGCCAGCGAAGGATTAGCGAGGCGGGAGAGGAATAGCGCCGCTGCTGCTGCGGAGGGAGAGGGAGGGAGGGAGAGAGGGAGAGAGGGAGGGAGGGAGGGAGGGAGGGAGGGAGGGAGGGAGGGAGGGAGAGAGGAGGGGAGGAGAGAGAGGGAGAGAGAGAGAGAGAGAGAAGGGCAGGGGCGCTGGAGGGTGAGGGGAGGGAGAGGCGGGGGGGGGGACCCCTTGCGCGGGCTGGACCGGGCTCAGATATGTATGAGGCCAAGGTGGGAACACGGGTGCGGGGGCGGAGAGCGGAGCGGGGCGGCTGCTATAGGGGTACGTTATCCGACTTTAAAAAGGGTTCCTCGCAGAAGGGCCGGCTTGGGGACGAGGGGAGGATGGAGTCGTCGCAAGGTCCGTAGGCAGACTCTCATTGCGGCCTCGTGAGCGCGGCGCGGCGCGGCGCGGGGTCCACTGGCCGCTGCCAGGAGGACGTGTAGTGAAGCTCAGCTGCTCAGCGCGGTATGACGCCGACGCGTTCCGGATGACGGAGTAAACCTTTGGTTTAAATTCTCGGAAAATTCTGCTTTTGATTTTTTGGCCAACTTTTTCTTCCAACTACGATAAATGTTATCGGTATAACAGAGCCCAGATATGCTTTCTGTTCAATGTCAAGTTTATTGAAAAATAAAGAGCAATTGTACTACAATATGAGATTCTGCGTGAAGGTTTGAGCCGCTCGTGCTGTGCGTTTGTCAACGACTCGGCCCCGTGCTCACCCGGGCGGGGCCACGCTGGGCCAGGACCCCGCCGAGGACACGGCTCCCGAGGGAGGACTTTGCGGCGCCGCGCGCGGCCTGGTCTGACCTGGGTGCCGAGTGCCGGCGGGCGGCGGGCGGGTGCCATGCAGGGATGAAAAATGTATGAGTGGCGCGTGTCAGGCGAGACAAGGGGCCGGGCCGGACCGGGCGCCGCTGCACCCAATTGGCCCGCCACCGAGCTATCTGCTCCATCTCCCCCTCCCTTCTCTCTCTCTCTCTCGCTCTCTCTCTTGCTCTCTCTCTCGCTCACTCTCTCTCGCTCACTCTCTCGCTCTCTCTCTCTCGCTCTCTCTCGCTCTCTCTCTCTCCCGCTCGCTCTCTCTCGCTCTCTCTCTCTCGCTCTCTCTCGCTCTCTCTCTCGCTCTCTCTCGCTCTCTCTCGCTCTCTCTCTCGCTCTTTCTCTCGCTCTCTCTCGCTCGCTCTGTCCCTCCCTCGCCGTGTGCCTCTTGCTCGCCTTGTCTCTCATAAGATCGCTACAAATGGCATAAAGACCAGCGCATCCCTGCTGCTACTCTTCCTTTCCTTCAAGTGGGGAAGCCTCTGAGTGAGAGGGAGGGAGGGAGGGAGGGAGGGAGGGAGGGAGGGAGGGAGGGAGAGTTAGTGCGGGTGCGTGCGGAAGCGGCCGCGGGGCGAGCGGGGCCTACCGAACGACCCACCTCGCGATTCAGGATGTACCGTGTTGTGCGTCGCTGGTGTGCGGGGCGGGGCGGGGCGGGGCCGGGCGGGGCGGGGCGGGGCTAGCGCTGGTCGGCGCTGGCTGAGGAGAGGAGTCAGGAGAGGAAAGGAGAGGAGCGGTGTTGCCCACCCCCTCCACCCTTCACCCTCCACCCTCCACCCTCCGCCCGACTGTTTTTATTTGTTTCTCTGCTTGCTGGCGCGAGCGAGAGAGAGAGAGTGTGGCAGCAGCGGCGCGCCCGAGCGACGGAGATGCAGCGACCCAAGGGGTGGTGGCGGCGGTGGCGGCGGTGGTGGCGGCGGCGGCGCTAGGCGGCGCGTACCGAGGGGGTGGGACCGGGGGCGGGGTGGTGGGGGCGGGGTGGTGGGGGCGGCGCGCCTTGCTCCGCTCCGCTCGGCTCGGCTTGGCTCGGCTCCGGGTCGGTAGTAGCAGCACAGACGGTGCGGTGCGCGTCCGTCCGCCCGGCCGCCGCGTACAGGCCCGCGTCGCCCCGCGTCGCCCCGCGCCGCCCCGCGCCAGCATGTGAGCCAGCGAGCCAGAGCGGACCACCGGCCTAACGGGATAATGTAAAAGTGCAGTGCGTGTCTCCATGTTAATTGTGTGTGTGTGTGTGTGTGTGTGTGCTTGGCTCTAGAGTAGCCCGTGTGTGTGTGTGTACGCGCGTGTGTTTCCTCCCCCCCCCTCCCCCCGGCGTGCGGCGCCTCAGGGTGCACGGAGCGCCGCGGCGCCTGCCCGGCTTCGGCCCGGCGCTCCTCCGCCGCGCCGGTGATGTGGGGCCAGCCAGCCAGCCAGCCAGGGCCCGGGGGTTGGCAACACTGGCTAGTGGGCGAGGGGGCGGAGGGACGCCGGCCCTGCCTGCCCTGCCGGCGCTGCCAGCACCAACACGGTCCTGGTGCGGCCCCGCCGGGCACGACGCGCGGGGCCTGGGAGCTGCGGCTATGTGGTCCACACTCTAAATAGGAAGGGACTGTTTTTGTCCATAGGAAGTTACATTTTTGTGCACATCTTAACCAAGAACAATAATTTACAACCTAGCAAAGGACAAATTTGCATCTTACTAGTGGACAAAAGAAAATGTTGTCCTTGACTAGGATACAATTTTGTCACGTGCCAAATGCAGATTTGCACCTTCTCTTGAAACCCAAGTGTGTGCATGGCATGTGGCATGCTCTATTTGGAGTCAACCACAAGGCACACTCTAAAAGAGAGTGTGCCTGCCAGGCATGCTCTAAATTAAAGCATGCCAGCGAGGCATACACTTAGTGCACTTAATGCATGCCTCTATGGCATGCTTTAAATTAGAGCATGCCTGACAAGCACACTCTTTTCTAGAGCATGCCTGGTAAGCACACTCTTTTTTAGAGTGTGCCTTGTGGTTGACTCCAAATAGAGCATGCCATGCACACACTTGGGTTTCTAGAGTTGTCTAGATGTGCACAAAAATGTCACTTCCTATGGACAAAAAAAGTCCCTTCCCATTTCGAGTGCAAGCGTCCGAACCAGCAGGGTCTGACTCTGCAGTCGGTGACCGACTATGGCGTGGTGTGGCCTATAAGTGCAACCTTCCTTAGAAAGCCATAAAACTGTAATATTCTCACAACAGTTTAGACGTTTGTCCTGTTTGCGGCAACTATTTTGCGGGTGAACCCATAAACTTAGAGGTTATTCGCCCGTCGCACAGACATCATCAATACAATCGGCAACTATGTACAACCCCAAAACCACCTGTGGTATTTACCTCGGTTTCAGTTTTTTACTATACCGTCCCAGGTAGCAAACTCGAACAAAATTGCATTTCGTGTCAAGTCCGACAAATGCATTTTAGGCTATGCGCTCGGTTGCATTTTTGATGTTGCCACTCGGGACCGTGTAGCGGGAGCGGGGCGGGGCCGGGGTCGCATTGCTCCTGTATCGCCGATCGGTATGCAGAACGGCGCCACCTGTCACGTGACACAATCATCCAAATGAAGCCGTGCGGGGGGGGGGGGGGGGGGCTAGGAGCCACGTAACGAGGGCCCTTGTGGTCTCATTGTGTCGCGCCACGGTGCACGGTGCACGGTGCACCGCGAGCGCCCGCGCACAGTGTAACGCGATGACTTTAGAACTATATATAGCATCTATTTCATCTTTATATGATGGTTCGGTTGTTAAGACATCAGGATAGTCTGTGAGAATGTTAACAAAATTGTCGTTTAAAAAGAAACGTCACAATAAATTCCCCTTTAATTTGCCGTCTCATGCTCGTAGCAAATTGGTGGATCTCATTGCAGAGAATATTTTTCTTTTGAAGTGCGCTCTGCTCCAATCCGATTCCTGAACGCAACCCTTCCTCCGCTGTGGACATGTGTGTGTGAGAGAGAGAGAGTAGATGAGTGATTGTGTGGGTGAGGGTAGTGTGAGTGAGACAGAGAAGACAAGAGGATTGACAGCTGGGACACAATTAATCGCTCACTCAAAGGGGAAGTCTAGTCCGCTCCGCTGCCAGGCGTGTGGAATTAGTAGCTGCAGGCAGGCAGGCCTGCAGGCCGGGGCGGGCCGGGGCGGCGTGTCATACCAGGCTGCAGCCCAATCGATACAGTGCAACTCCTATCCGCACCGCGCCGCCGTGCCGCCGGGGGAGCACCGCCCTCCCGTCTGTCTGTCTGTCTGTCTGTCTGTCTGTCTGTCTGTCCGTCCGTCAGGCTGTCTGAGGAGCCCTGACTGCGAGCATGGCTGCGGAGGACGCTGGAGTTGATCAGGAGCTGGTCTGGAGTGGCCTGCAGGCGCTGCAGAGTGTCTGCTGGGCCCAGATTAAACAGAGCCATACACTGCAAAATTTAAAGTTGTCACATGACGACAAAGTCAGTGTTAAATTTTACTTTTGAAAGGTTTGTCACATGACAAATGGTTAATCACAGTGTGACGAAAGATTCATGTCATGTGACGAAAGATTCATGTCATGTGACGAAAGATTCATGTCATGTGACGAAAGATTCATGTCATGTGACGAAAGATTCATGTCATGTGACGAAAGATTTATGTCAAGTGACGAAATGTATGTCATGTGACGACTGTTTCATCACAGCTCTTGTGACGAAATATTCGTAGCAATATTTATCGTCACATGACAATTTGGTTGAACAGTGTAGGCCTATGGCCCTCTCTAGCCCAGATTATCCAGCAGGACGCCTTTGACTTGAACCTCCCGCACTCTCCACATTCAGGCTGACCGGCCCGGCAGCACCACTTGCCGCCCGCAGCGAATGATTACTTAGACCGTCCCTGTATGGGTACTGGTTAGTAGTTCAAATCATTTTCTCCGCTGCTTTAAAGAGGTCGAATCAACGAAACTGCCCTGTATTAGAGTTGGAAAAATGTTTGTACAGAGGTAAACTACCGTTGATTCGCCTTAAAAATACTCCTTGATTTCGATTATACTTCAAAATGGTTGGCAGCTCGCAGTGATACATATTGTCACTACTGCTCGATTGGGCGCGCGGAGACAGCGCAGTCTATATATTTATTTCGACAGAAGGGAGGAGAGCGGTTTGTCGTTCTAGAGGAAGTGGTTTCCTGCGGGAAGCCTCAGCGGTGGGGAGGGGCGAGGTACTGGGAGATACCCGCCCCGCGCCGCCCAGGGAGCTGTGCGGTCCACAGGGCTTTGGTATGGCTGGCGGGGCGGGGCGGGGCGGGGCGGGGGTGCAGCTGGTACCGGCTGGACTGAGCTAAGCCGCGGATATTGCAGGGCGGGGATCACTGCGACCGGCGGGATCAGATTGGGATCAGCTGGCATTCCCTCACCGGGATCACAAGGGCCAGACCGTGCTACAGCGGCTGGAGTCTACTTTTCGGAAGAACAGTCGAATCGAAGCTCCACGTTGTGGCCCTCACGGGCACCGGAAGGCTCGCGGGCCGAGAGCCTCGCCAACGGCCACGGCCTCGCCAACGGCCTCGCCAAAGGTCACGCTAACGGCCACGCTAACGGCCACGCTAACGGCCACCCCAACGGCCTCGTCGGTGGCCTCGGCGCGCTGCACAACGGCCACGCTCGCCGCTCGCAGCACGGCGCGCCAGCGGCGCCAGCGCCTCGGACACCACAGCAGCATGCGCCGCCTGTGACCATGGCGAGGGCCTCGGCCTCGACCGCCTCGGCGAGGACGACTCAGGCCTCCACCTCCAGAGAGCCCTTCCGGTGACACGCGGCCTCGCCCAGTGGCGACGCCACGGGCGAGTCCACGCCCACGGGCACGGTGAGGACCCCGACGAGCACATAGTTAGAGTTATTTTACATCGTGCAAGTACCCCGTACACACAGTAAAATATTTTTATTCTACTTTTTTTACCATACAATATACGTAGTCTTTCCTAGTTCTCTTCGATTTTGATGGTCGTTTACGTCAGTGTTTTCAATTTCACTACAACCTTGGGAATTCGTAAATTATAAAAATGCAGGAACCACTGTTTCTTTTTGTTGGCGCTTAAAGTCCCTTGGCGTCCGGGCGCGAGGAACATTGTGTGACCCTGACCGATCTGCCGGGTGGAATCGCCGCGCCGCGCCGATCGCCCCCCCCCCCCCCCCGGGAACACCTCACCTGCGCTGCGCTGCCGTACCCGGTGACCCCATCCAGCAAAACCTCTCTAACTTTCCTCCTCGCCGACCCGACCCGACCCGTCCCGTCCCTTCACCCCTTACCCTTACCTTCCCTCTCTTCAGACCCCCGCCCGCCCCCGCCCGCCCCCGCCCGCCCCGCGCCCTCCCGTCATGACCCTTGGGCCCCTCAGGGGGGTCGCGGGTCGCGTGTGCCGCCCCCTGCGCCGCCGGCCCGGGGCCGGGGCCGGGCCGGGCTGGGTAGGGGCCCGCTGCCCCCGCGCCACCCCCGCCCCGCCCCGTACAGCTGGAGGGAGGGAGGCCGCCGGGGCGGACATGCCCGGACTCTTGCTGTCACTGGATTTTCAATTCGGAAATGGAATCCGGCGACGTTTGACGATGTCGCTCTCTGCCCTCTCCGAGTGGTGCAGGGCGGGCAGGCTCACTCCCTGTGAGGTGAGCTGAGCAGCTGGCCTGGTGGCTCCTCCTCTACCGGCCTGCTCACGACGGAGAGAGGCCTGGGCCAGGGGAGGGACTTTATGTGGAGAGCGGCGCGGCGAGGCGGGGCGGGGCGGGGCGGGGCGGCCGCAAGCGGGAGGCAGGTGCAGGTGCGCCCTCCTCGTGCGGGCCAAGACACCGGGCCGGGCCAGGGCCAGGAGCCACACGTGCTGGCAGCCGGCCCGCCCCGCCCAGCCCCGCCCCGCCCCGCCCCGCCCCGGCACGCTTGCACACGCGTGGGATGGCCTGGCCAGGCCACCAGTAATGGTGTGGTTTCCATGCAAATCAGGAGGGGGCTATATATGTAGGCCACAAAGCCGAAGAGACAGCGGTGTAGCAGCGGCCCGGCGGGGTGGGGTGGGGTGGGGTGGGGACGTACAGGGTTTTCGCATGCGTGATTTCAACCCCCTCCGCTCGTGGCGCAGCCCCCCCCCCCCCTCACTCTGGTTTAATTAACCAGAAATAGAGGCCGCCGCGCCGCGCTGGGCCGGGCTCTGCTCATTCCGTAACGAGCTGCTATTTTCGACGGCCCGATTCCATTCATTCGCACGTTTAGAACGCGCCATTCTCCCTGCGGGGCCGGCAGGCCCGGCAGGCGCGGCGTGCATATTACAGCCCGCCAGGCTCGCTGGCCGCCTGGCCTGGCCCCGCTGCTGCCGTCCGTCACGCTGCCCCTCCGGCCGCCGCCTCCCCTTCTCCCGCCCCGCCCCGCCCCACCCCGTCCTCCGCTTTTTAACCACCCCTCTCGTCTCTTCTGCTTCTTCCTGGATTGTGCCTTTCATTGAATGCCTCCCCTCCCCTCTGCTCTCACTCGCTTGCACCCCCCTTCGCTCTCAGCGCTACACGAGCCGGCGCGCCCCACCCGCCCCGCCCCGCCCCGCCCCGCCCCGCCCCGCCCCGCCCCGCACCCGTACAAGGGGATTATGACTCAGCGGCTCGGATGGCCTCGTGGCCGGCGCGGCGCGGCCCGGCCCGGCTGCTTGTCCGAATCAGCCGTCCCAGCAGCATCGATCATAAAAAAAAATGTTTACGGCGCAATCTGGTGGTGATGAAGACGTGAGGTCGCGTGGCGTGGCGGGGCGGGGCGGGGCGGGTCGTGGGTCCGCCTGCTGGGACACGCGCGCTGCTCGCGGTCGGAGTGATCAGTCACCCGCGCATCTCCAGGGCGGGCGCCCGGGCTCCCCACCGCCACCCCTAAACGACTAGTTTTGTCTTAATGTTTTCAGCCGCCCAATCACTTTGATTTGCCCTGACAAAGTGGCAAAGCTGAAATGCACTAGAAACGCGCTTTGAATTTTCAGAGGGACATACTGCAAATTAGTTTGAAATTCACCATTGCAGTTTTCATGATTGCATTTCCGGTGTTGGCACGACTATGCGAGTTTTACCGCAACTATACCTGTATAGTTATTGTCCCTCGTCCACCCTACAATGGTTACTAGAACATTCCATTTTTCTTGGTGCTATTACAGCTGCGGGGATTAGGGTCTCCCCTGTTGACTTTTTTAACAGTGTCGCATGGGCCCACCCTCGACGAGCCACACCCCTCTTTACGAGGTGCTCCACTCCCAGATACCCGTGGCGCCCGTCTGGAGGGGGTGTTAGTCACCGGCCGCGACAGGGCGGGGCGGGGCGGGGCGGGGCGGGGCGGGGCGGCGGCCTGGCCGGCCTGCACACTCACCCTGCCGGGCTCAGTCTGCGCGCGGGCGTGACGCGTGCGGTGCACGCCGGCGCGGTGTGTGTCGTGTAGTGCCGTAGAGTAGAGTGATACTGCAGCAGAACACTGGTCCCTTCACTGTCCTCCTCAGCTCCATCCCCCTTACCTCCAGGACATCTTCCTGCGGGCTCCCGCGCTCCTGGTAGCTCTAGGTGGCGGTCTTCCTAGCAGAGTTTTCATTCGGGTACCCGACGGGACCCGAACTGCGTCCGGAAACCACAGGTGGGAGTGAGAGGTTCGAAGCGGACCATAGCTCCATCTCGCTGGCACCTGTCGCTTTCGGACGCAGTTCAGGTCCCGTCGGGTACCCGAATGATAATCTGCTTCCTAGACTCCTTGCCGGCCGTGCCTCAGAAACTCCTGCCCCGCCCTGCCCCGCACTGCCCCGTAGCAGTCCCACTGCCCCACAGCTGCCACGAATCTCTTGAGAGCCCCACTGCCCCTGCTATCGACCAGGCCGAAGGAAATTATTCATTGACAATCGACCGAGCAGGGAGAGAGAGAGAGAGAGAGAGAGAGAGAGAGAGAGAGAGAGAGAGAGAGAGAGAGAGAGAGAGAGAGAGAGAGAGGGACGGGTCCGGACGGACGAGGCAAGGTGCCCTCTGCGGTGTGCTGTGCAGTGCAGCCCCGCCCGTGCCTGCAGCAGCGGGGCAGGGCAATATTCGATAAATTTGCTCCTTGTAACTTACCTCTCGCCTGCGTTGCAGTTTGTGCCGTCAGGCGTTTGTCTGTGAGAATATGCGCTATGCGTGTTGGAAACCTCCACTCCTCCCTCCCCCCCCCCTCCCTCAGCCATCCCCGCGCGGCCAGCCGAGCATGACGGGGGAGGGGAGGGGGGAGGACACATTCTGTAGGGTCAGGACGCCGCAGGAGGGCGCGCGCGGGCTGCTGGGGCGGCGCGGGGCGGGGCGGGGGTGTGACCCAGTGCCCAGCGCGGTCCGAGCTAAGTCGTGGCTCAGTCCCTTAGTGGCACTATCAGTTGCTAAAGAATGGCATCCCTCACTGCCCCCCCAACCCCTCACCCTCCCGCCGTCGATACTTCTCGCGCTGAGAGCCGCACCCCCGCCCCGCGGCCCTGCCCTGCCTGCGGCCCGCGCTGCAGCAGTCTGGCAACGCTGGCGGAAGGACGTTGTCAAGTGCAGGGCCTGCAGCAGGGCAAGCCCTGGAGATACTAATTTTCTCTCGATCTTCGGTAGATTCGCGCAGCTGCTGTATAGCTTTAAACGTCCGTCTTCGTTTCTTTGCCACTTGGCTACTCTCATAGGTAGTCCTCTACAAGATGGGTGAGTTTTTTTTTTTCGTTTTTATTTTTTGTTCGGATTTGTCCTTAAAGGGGAAGATATACGTGATGCAACGACACGAATTTGTCTGCGTACAATAGCGCCAGACTAGTGTGTTTTCCTTTCCTCCCCTTCTCGTGTGAGATGTGTTATTTTTCGTCAGAGGCAGATGGTTTTTGCCCAACGACTCGGACGTGCCCCTGTCTCTTATTGAATGGCGGTCACGCCCCTTCACCTGTTGTTGCTCTGCTGCGGCTGCTATGCCAGCATCCCCGGGCATTCGGATTCTCTGTGCAAAATATTCTTCGGAAAACTCAGAAGATAATTATTTCTCTTGAAATCATTTGTCAAATGGTGGACTTGTAGAATACCTGGATTTTTAAACCCTCTCATACATTAATGTATCAAAGGTATACGCAATTTTAAAAGCTCTAATTCCCGCACGTCTTTTAGGGCTTCCTTTGTTTTCCAGATATGGTGCTAGGCTGTGCCATACAGCGAGTCACCGAGTCACCTGCCCCCATGTTTCTGCATACTTTTCTCGAGCGGGATTCTGACCTTCCTCTCTGTCTGTTTCAGGTTCGGATTATGGAGCAGCGCCTGGCGCAGCGCATGGGGCAACAGGACTCGTGGGACTCCAGCAGCAAAGACAAGGATCAGGCCATTAACAAGCTCGAGTCGCAGGTGGAAGAACAGGTGAGTCTAGCAGTTAGTTACCGATGGATGTGTGTCTGCCGGGGAGCCCACAACTTCGGAATTCGTATGTAGTCCAGACAAATCACCTGAGAAATCATGGAAGTCAGATGGAAATCAGGGAAATCAGAGCAAATCTTTAAAAATCCTTGAAAATCTGTGAAAATCTCTAAAAATCCCCTAAATTCACTCGAAATCTTCCCGAAATCACTTGGAAATCCTTGAAAATCTTTCAGAAATTCGTTGGGTTTCTAAAAAGTCATCACAATTGAACTTTGAAATCAGTGGAATTCATGTGAAATTAGTGGAATTCGTGCGAAATCAGTGGAAATCAGTAGAATTCATCTGAAATCAGTGTAATTCACATGAAATCAATGGAAGTCTTACCGAAATCAACGGAAATCAATCTATTAAAATATCTGTAAAATCGGTGGAAATCTTGTTGAAATCCTCGAAATCATTTTAAAATCTTGAAAATCTGGAAATCAGGTGGAAAAGTTTATGTCGAGTTGTGGGCCTCTCGGTGTCTGCCCGTCCTAGAAGTAGAAGCGAGCGCGCGTCCTCCTCAGTATAATTGCAGTTTACACGCGAGCAATGATTAGTGATTTTGCCAAGGTGACAGTTTAGCGTAGAATGACCATTGGAGTGTTTCCGCGCCACTCGTAGCGTGCTCGCTGTGTCGCCAGTGCATGCCTGCCGGGGCCGGGGCCGCATGTCATCGCGTGCTGATCTCCCTAATGAAGCCGCTACGAGTGGCGCGCATCAGATACCTTGGACAGACACCACAAACGCGCGCATTTATCTCAATTTGACTTGAATGCATTACAAACGAAAGCGCAACGTAAATCCAAACTTGTCATCGCACACTAAATCCTTATGCACTTTGTTGTGCATAAGCCTTGCAGGATTTTAAGGAATCATAACCATGCACAATTTTTTCTGCATTCTGCATAACTATGCTTAACTCTGTCCCTTATGCACAAATTTGTGCATAATTATGTGCAATGTGTGCGTAGTTACGCATAAAAATTTGTGCATAACTATGGTTGTATAAAATCGTGCATAACGATGCAAAAATCATGCATAAGGGTTTAGTGTGCCTCCCCCCGTTTCGAACGCACTGTCCGCTGTTTGCTGAACACTGGGCGTTTCCTCTCAGCGCCAGCTGCGGCTCCAGGAGGCCAAGCAGGTGGAGGCCAAGGCGGCTCGCATCAAGGAGTGGGTCACGAACAAGCTGCGCGAGCTCGAGGAGCAGAACCAGCTGCTGCGGGAGCAGAACCAGAAGTGCAACCACCAGCTGGAGCTGCTGCGGAACCATCTGGCGCAGACGTCGTCTGTGGCGGCCACCTTCCGCGACCGGCCGGGGACCGTAAGTGTTGTCGCCGTCCAGGAGGGGGCAACCACTCGAGAAATCCTGTGTACAAACCTGCGGGAATCCCGATGAAATGAAATCCTCAGAAGTCTCGATGAAATCCTCGGAAATCTCGATGAAACTCTGGGAAATCTCGATGAAATCCTGGGAAATCTCGATGAATTCCTCGGAAATCTCGATGAAATCCTCGGAAATCTCGATGAAATCCTCGGAAATCTCGATGAAATCCTCAGAAAACTCGATGAAATCCTTGGTAATCTAACTGAGAATTCTCATGAAATCTCATGAAATCTGAGAGAAATCTCTCAACATCTGAGAGAAATCTTGTGCAATCAGTAGAAATCCCGTGTACACTAGGATGGGGAGTGGTTGCCCCCTCGCCTGAGCGTGTAGGGAGGTGCTGACCCGTCCCGCTCTCTGGCCTGCAGGCCTCGTCACGGGCCAGCCTCTGCCTGGATGTCGGCGCTGAGGAGGCGCGGCCCAGACCCGAGGCCCGGCCCCTGTCGTCATCGCCGGCCTCGCTGCTGATCGCCAACGCCCTCAACAGGAGACGCTCGGACAGCGGCGGTTCCAGCAGGTCAGGACGAATCTCACACTTTCTCACTCTTGGGCTTTCTGGAATCTAGCTGACGTTTCCAGGCTTGTCTTGTCAAATCAGTCTGCCGGGCCAAACTCCAGTGAATTTGAAGGGGAAAAAATTATAATAAAAAGTAATTGCAGTCCACTATCCTTGTACAACCTGCTGTTTTATCAGGAAAAGCTCCCTCCCCTTCCTTAGCCCTGCTTTACCGTCTTGAAAATGCTATTTTCCAATGCTAAGTCGGATGTTGCGTTCGTAGATGTGGAAGACAGTCCCCTCGACGGTCGCCTCAAGTGAAGCGACACATCGGCGTGCCTCTTGATACGTACGTGGCAACTCATTGCGTAGAACATCGTGTAGATATATCTATACTTTATCTTTAAATGGAACTTTTCGTGTCTATGCGGAACTCTCTTGCACACCTTTCAATAGATTTTTTTCTTCTTCCGCACATTTTTTATTCCATACTCCGGGCACCAAAAAGTCTTTACTCTCGTCCTCATGCACAAATTGTCCCATAGGGACCAAGTTAACAAAAACCATGGATAGCTGCAACAACCACAGCGTAGCTTTTGTAGTTATACGGAACCGCATGCATGGTTATGGGAAGGGCTGCCGGTCGGTAAGGCGCCATACTTGGTGACAGTAGTCAAACCCAACCGTTCGTGTGCCTCCTGTGTGGAAGAGGTCCGCGGGCCATCCTCGGAACACCGAGTTAAAGACTGTTAGAAAATATAGTTGAGTCACCGTGTCATGCAAATGGTCACACTTCTTTCGTCTAACGTGGCTGTGCCGGCCAACGAGCACCCAGAAAATCGTTTCTTTAAAATATTTATTTAGAAATTTTTGTTTTAATTCAAAACATACTTCTTTAAACTAAGTAAAACCACTTATTTGATCTTAAAAAAATTTGCTCGTACCAAAGAAAAACGTTTGATTCGAAACAAGAATTTCTTTGCACCTATATCGATGGAATTATTGCTTTAAATCAAAATAACCCGTGTTGTTTCATAGAAACGATTCTCTGAGTGAGTTTCCAGTCACTATTCTCGTGCCGCGCGCCTTGTCGCTCACGCCCGTGCGTCCTCTCGCAGGGAGTCGGTGGACGAGGGCGTGGTGGGCCCCGCCGCCCTCGCCCTGGGCCCCGCCGAGCCGCTGTACTCCGAGGTGGACCCGCTGCACAAGCGCGCGGCCAAGCAGCTGCACCACCGGCGCCAGCTGTCCGCCAGCGCCGCCATCCCCGCCATGCCGCAGCACGACGCCTCCCCCCGCCTCGCGGACCTCGGGGCCGCCGTCGAGGGCCTCGCGCTCCACCCGGCCGCCCGGGACCCGGCCAGGGCCGGCGCTGACGCTCACGACGACATGTCGCACGACTACGCCGAGATCTACACGCCGAGCCGGGAGCGGGTGCCGTGGGGCGGGCCGGCGGCCGACGGCAGCACCAGCAGCGGCTCCGTGTCGGAGCTCAGCACCCCCAAGCCGCCCACCCCGCCGCTGCACAGGTTCCCGTCCTGGGAGTCGCGGATCTATCAGGTGCGGACCATACCATGGCGTAGTTATGGCATGCATGCCTCACAGAGTTATGACCACTGCTGTAAGGTTATGACAAGGTTAAGTGATTCACGATATTTTTGCGTCAGTCAAATTACAATATTTCAGTTTTTGAAAGTTATAAACACTGTTAAACCAAATTTTCATGTGACGAACCTTTAAAAAGTAAAATTTAGCTCTGGCTTTGTCGTAATGTGACAACTTAAAATTTCACAGTGAACGTCACTCGAAGTGCGACAAGTCTCGTGGAAAATTTTTACAACTTTTTATTTTCACACTCTAAATGACAAGGGACATTTTTTGTCCATTGCAAGTGACTTCTGTGTGCACATCCTGAAAGATGCAAATATTCAGCCTGAAACGTGACAAAACTGTATCTCAGCCCTGGACAAAAATAAAATTTGTCCAGTGACAGATGCAATTTTGTCACGTTTCAGGCTGAATATTTGCATCTTTCAGGATGTGCACACAGGAGTCACTTGCAATGGACAAAAAATGTCCCTTGTCATTTAGAGTGCATATTGCGGGGATCCCTATTCTAGGGGGCAAGATGCCTTAACTGACAGAGCGAGTGGGCAGAGCCGCTTATTACACTTCCTTTTTTTCTTTCTTTTTTTTTCGGACTCCGGGCCTTCTTTATTCATTTGAACAGAAATGTCATGAAAGATGTTGACACCATACGACCCTGGTGTGAAACTAATCGGCATGTTCTTGTTTTTGACACAGGTTGCTGCCGAGGGGCTTCAAGTCAATTCTAGTTGTAGTCACTCAACGGACTCTACCAATAATAATAGCAAAATACCCTCGGGGTACTGTGATATAAGTGTTCCTGTCTATGCCACTGTCAAAGGAGTAAGTTGTCCTTGTGGTTGGATAGAACAAACTCTCAGTCTACTTGGCATTTTTGAGATGAAACAAAAACATTTCTCTTTTTCTCAGCGAGCCAGTCAAATCCGATCCATGCCGTTCACGGGTGACTCTTCGGATGACTCTTCTGATGGTGAGGGCGACCACAACCATTTGCTAATTCAGAGTGGTGGCGGGTTGCATGCCATTGGTCACGAGCTCCGGGCAACAAATAGCTCTAGTGAAAACACGGGTAAGTCAAAGTTGCACGGACCACGTACCAAGGGAAAATAATTCAATTGTCCCGTAACGTTGTACTGTCATTCAAAAATTCTAGAATCGTCGTTATCTGGCGGATCCGGTTCGAGTCCAAGTAAAAGTTTAAAAACAACGTCGAGTCTGTCACCGGCTAAGCAGAGTTCGTCGGGTTCTCCCTCCAAAAGCATCCGGAGAGGTATGTTCGTTGGGCTGAGAATGGCTTGACTCCGCCGCTTACTCTCAACATTATTAATTTTAAACTTCCCTCTTTTCAGATACGTCCTTGGAGTCAGGTCTCTCAGAGGACTATGCAATCCCTCCGGATGCCTTCTCAGGCTGTGAAACTTCCAGTATAGAATCCTCTATGCCTTCCTTGCTTATGCGTGTTTCATCTTATGCTGAAAACACACTAGGAAAAGCACAGTTACCAATTTTCCAAACAACTAATAGACAAACTGAATCACTTGAAAAAGCTGGACATCTTGCCAAGCTAGGAGGCAAATTAAAAACATGGAGAAAACGGTGGTTTGTTCTGAAAAACGGTGTCCTGACATATTGGAAATCACAAGTAAGTAAATAATCAAGGACTTACTTCTTAGATTTTGTGTATTTAATGTGCCTTAATTCGGTGAAATCGCGGTCCAGTCAGCGTCGGCTGCTGTACATTTCTGCCTAGGTTGTGCTTGTGACGAGCTAAGAAAATTTCACCATCTCACTGTGCATTTTTTTTAACAGGGTGACGTTAATAGAAAACCGCAAGGTCAGATTGTTTTGGATGAAATATGTAGGATAAATAGAGCGGAAGGTGCAGCAACCTTTGAGATATCGACCGGCAAGAAAACTTACTATTTGACCGCGGATTCCATCGCTACCATGGAGGACTGGATAAGAATTTTACAGGTAAATATTTTCAGCTACCGTTCGAAAACGGTCGGTTGAATCTTACTGTAAAACACCTACTCGCGTTCCAGAATGTTCAGAGGAGAAACGCCGCAAAGCTCTTGCTCTCGAAGGACGACAATAAACCAACTATTCAGGGCTGGCTCACTAAAGTTAAGAACGGGCACGCCCGCAAGTGCTGGTGCGTCCTGCTAGGCAAGATGTTCTTGTACTTCAAGACGCCGAGCGACACGGTAAGTAGGCTCTGAAGTGTAAGGGGTGGGTGGTCAATGGAATTTTTAAAAAGGAAAACTTATTTCTTTGACTTTCGTTTGTTACTTAATGTGCGGCCCCCTTGCAGAACCCCATCGGCCAGATCAACATGAGAGACGCGCGCGTCGAGGAGGTGGACCACGTGTCGGACTCCGACTCCGAGGAGCACGACACGGACGACGCGGACATGACCATAGGGATCTTCCCCACTCACCAGGGACCAACGTACCTGCTCATGCCATCGAAACAAGAAAAGGTGAGAGACAAGAAGCGACGCTGACAGGCGTGTGTCGCACTGGTCCGAGGGGTACACTGACTAGAAGTCAACAGATTAGATGTGACTGGTAAATGACTGGACGTGACTGGAAAATGACTAGATCTGACTAGAAAAGTGCCTTAATGCAAGGTAAAAAATGTTTATTGACACAAATTACGAGCTATTCTACGTTATTTTCGCTATTTCGGATTATTTCGGGGCGATTTGCGACGAGCTTGCCATATTTTCCCCTGTCTGGAAGTGACTGGAAATGACTGGATGTGACTGGAGAAATGACTGGTCAGAGACCCGTACACTGACTGGTCGGAGCGATGTACCCCTCGCACTGGTCGCACCCGTGCCCGTACCGTGCCTGCGCTGTGTGCCTGACGCGCGACCATGTTCGCAGGACACGTGGCTGTACCATCTCACCGTGGTGTCCGGGGGCGGCCCCAACGCGGGGACCCAGTACGAGCAGCTGGTGCAGAAGCTCATGGAGACTGACGGCGATGCAAGTAAGTAACAGGCGGTGCATGCCGTCAGTGTTGCCAGAAAAGTAGGCAATAAGTTGCCCAATTACAGGGAAGTAAAGTGGGCTGCATCTGCGCCTGCCTACTAGGCAACACCTTTGCACAGGTGCTTGTTTGTTGCCTAGTAGGCAGGTGCAGATGCAGCCCGCTTCACTCCACAGTCCTTGGGCTACTTATTGCGTACTTTTCTGGCCTCACTGCATGGCGCTGCCCCGTGGGCTTACTCACGGCTGCCTTGTCCTCAGACTGCGTGCTGTGGAGGCACCCGCACCTGCTGCACAGCAAGGAGCCCATCGCCTCGCCGCTCACCACCCTCAACTCAGCCGCCCTGCAGGCCGAGGCCGTCAAGCTGTTCAAGGTAATCGCCCGGCTAATCGATATTAGCGAAAATTTGCGATCATTTCGATAACGTAACGTGATTTTGGTCGGTTCGGTATCGGTAATTATCGAAATACCGAAGTTTTGATATTTCGATAGTTCGGTATTTCGGTGAGTATCGTATTTTGTTCGATCCGCTCCCCTCAGATTTTCAAGGTACCCGGCACGGCGACTACCTCCTGGAGGATCATTAGGGAGCTCCCCGGACCAGGCTACTTCCGGATCGATTCGAGTTCGAGTCATGTGTATTTTAAATGGGACTCGACGCCGGAAGTAGCCCGTTCGAGACTATCGCGGGGAGCTCCCTAATGACCCTCCTGTACTCGCCGGGCCGGGCCGGGCCGGGCCCCTGCGCCGCACCCAGGTGTGTGAGTTTGTCTGTGTTTCTCGTTGCAGTGCTGTCAGCTGTTCATCTCGGTGGCCCTCGAGCAGGCCGGCATCGACTACCACGTGGTGCTGGCGCAGAACGCGCTGCAGCAGTGCCTGGACATGCCGGACCTGCAGAACGAGCTGCTGTGCGCGCTCGTCAAGCAGACGAGCCGCCACGTGCACCACAAGGGAGGGGTGCAGGTAAACCGGAGCCTCAGCAAGCTTAAGCACTCGCGTGTAAGTTTGCCTGCTTCTTTTGTTTAGTTCTCGTTTCCTGTTATTGTTTTGGTTAGAAATTTTGGTTAGGCAGTGTTTTATATGGTTTTTATAGACTGGCTAGAATAGGATGGAGAAAACATGAGGTAGTTCTGAGATCTTTAGATGTGTTAGGTTTATTCTACTATTGCTAGTTCTTGTGCAGGGCGATGTTGGATAGGTGAATGCTGTTGTACGGCAGTGTTCTTGGCGACGTTCTTGACGGGTAGTGCACCAGGAATTCCATCTAGTTTTGTTTACCTGAACTACTGTTGCTTTCATACTACATTTGTCTCAGTAGAAATCCCTTTTATAATTTACAGCACTCCCAGAAAACCCGAGCATTAATACGTGCTCTAAGAAATGTAAGTCAATATTTGGGTGGTTATGGGCCTGCCTGAAAATGGTAGAGGGTTTGCCAAAGCCTTGGTGTACATATGGTTTGCACGGGACTAACAAATGATCATATCCATTCAATAATGACGTGACGTGAATTTATTGAATTCCTTGAACATAAATGCTGACCGGCACCTGGTGATTTGCAGACAGGTTTAAGATTTGACTGGTTGTTATAACTTTATAATAATTTTGTTGAAGCACTGCATAGCTTTCGCGCCACACTGGGTGAGATACTCAACCCTCTTAGTTAGCAAAGCATGTTTCAGTACCCTTTTTAGAAATCCACAAACCCATTCAATCATTAGCTTTGTTTACTTCAGTAGAGCAGAATATTGCACTATCAACCGATGTAGAAGGTTTCAGCCACATACATATTCTCTGGATCACACCATGAGACTCCTCATTGTGCACAGTACTTTGCTTGTCTGTTTTTTGTTTTAAATTAGGGTGGCCCCACACTCAGCGCGCGTCCGTCCTGGCTGGCCTGGCCTGGCTGGCCGGGCCGGTCCCCGACTGGCTCGGACAGGCACGGATGCACGTACGCATGCTGAGTGTGGGACACCCTTTATTCGCCCTCCCACATATTATGGCTAGTCTGCAATTTGACTTATAATATTGTTATATTCATGTCAGCTCTAGGATAAGAGAAAACACAAGATGTTTTACTTTGAGATTTCATTTAAAATACTGAACTTACATCATTCTTTTCCATCATAACTACGCTTTCAGCTTTTGGACATCTGTTTCTGCGTTCATGCTTGGTTATGGTTGGTTTTCGGCACCATTCTCCCACAATATAATCTCAACAAAACACTCTTCATGCTACAAACTTAAAGTTTACCACAACCACTTCTGAAAACTTGCAAATGTTGTTTATAATCCACATTACTTCATACACATTCATTTTATAAAGATATATTTGGGGCCAGCTTTTTTCATAGAAATTATGGAACAATCTGTCACCTTTTATATTGTTTATTATTTATTTTGGAATGTTAGTCTAAAATTTTCTCCCTGTAACCAAATATTTGCACGAATAGACCTAGCTCCTAGAGAGTCTATAGGACTCATGTCCGTAGATCGAGCTCTTCAAATTGTTCCACCTCTCTTGTAGTTTTCCTATGTCTGCCTTCTTTTTTAAGATTTAACTTTATCTCGTCAGTTTAATATTCTTGTAATATAGCAGCCCCTCGACCTTTTAATAACCCTATATAAACATATAAAAACAGTATTTTAGTCTACAGTTACTGTGGTGTACCGTCCTTCATTCTGTTACCACAGAGCTTTACCGCCTGCGAGGTAGGCAACTCGGTCGCTAGCCTTCACGCGTGTATTCGTGTTGCCTACCTCCAAGTATCAGGCGCCCACCTCGCACATGATTGTGCCATCAATAACGTCAATGTTCTTGTGCCCCCAATGCATTTCGCATTTCAATATGTAATAGTTTTCATTGAGTTTAATCAAGTTCACATTTGAGAAGTCTATTTGAATGAAAATAACTTAACCTTTCTTGACCATCATCAGATTGGAGGGAAAAAGTAGGACTGTCCGGAATATTTGAACACTGTGCAAACACACACACCTCACCTGCCTTTGCAGCAACTCCTGTTGTGCGCAACCCAGAGTCTCTTCACATGCGACTCGTCCAGCGCGGCCTCCAGCTCCCCCGTGGGTAATGGTGCCAGTGTCGGCCTCGGCCTCAACCACCAGCAGGAAGCGCAGAAACAGGCGTCCCAGAGCGCCGCCCTCTTGGCGAAAGCGTCCGCCTCACCCCCACCCACTCGCCAGGCTCAGTCCGTGGGGGGCCAGACAGGCGGCATGGCCAGGGACTCCGCCACTGGCGTGTCCTCGTCCGCCCAGTCCTCGTCCGTCCTCGACTGCAAGACGAACCCGGCGCCTTTCGTGTTTGTCCAAGGCTGGCAGCTCCTGGCGCTGGCCGTCTCTCTCTTCGTCCCCAAAAACAACAAGTTGCTGTGGTACCTCAAGCTTCACCTCAGGCGGAATGCAGACACCAAGTATGTACAAGTCTCTTATTGCAAAATCGAAGCTGCGTCCTGATCCACAAGGAAATCAAATTCTACTTTTCATTGTTACAGGACTGAATGTGGAAAGTATGCAGCATACTGTGAGAGAGCGTTGGAAAGGACTATTCAAAACGGAAGTCGAGAAGCAAAGCCATCTCGCATGGAAGTCCTATCAATTCTTTTGAAAAACCCGTACCACCACTCCTTGCCTCATGCCATACCAGTCCATATGTTAAATGGAGCATACCAAGTAAGAAGTGTTGCATCTGCATGTCTATTTGCCACTTATGGCGCCCCCAGGCGCCCCCACAATGGACGTTACCGAGGTGGAGCTAACGAGGGCGCCTGCGACTCACAGGATAGGCCAACCTGCAACGCACTTTTGTGAAGCTGGTGGCCTATCCGGAGAGACCAAGCGCAGGAGGAAGCAGGAATGAAATTCCTGGTACCTAAATTTTCGTGCCGTCACCTCCCATAGAGTTCATTGTGGAGGCACCTTCAAGAGATGGTTCTAATATTTTTTTGTCTGTGTTAGGTTGTCAGTTTTGATGGATCAACAACAATTGAAGAATTTCTGTGCACTTTAAGTCAGGAAATTGGCTGCCGTGATACTTCTCATTCTGGATTTACACTTTTTAGTGATGATCCAATTGAAAAAGATTTAGAACATTTTGTGGAGCTCAATTCAAAGGTAATAATTCTAACTCTACGGCGTAATAGATGTTTTCAGAACTATCCAACCCTCTTTGGATCTATAGAAACATTGTCCATACTTTTTGGTTTGTTTCCCCTGAAATTACCTGTGGGAGGTGCAAGGGAAAAAGTGAACTGATTGTCATTGATTTTTTGCTGAAATATATCTAATTGTAATACACCATCTTGCAGCTGTGTGATGTGATATCTAAATGGGAAACAGCCCTCAGGGAAAAGGGTTCCGGTAAATTTGAGAATACACGTGTCATTCAGTTAACATTTAAAAACCGACTCTACTTTCGCTCGTCTGCACAAAGAGAGACTGATCGAGAGAGGTTACTGCTATGCTACCAAGTCAATCAACAAGTTGTTCAGGGCAGGTTCCCTCTCAATAGGGAACTCGCTCTTGAGTTGGCATCTCTAATGGCACAGGTAAAATTCTTTCTAATAATTTTAGTAATTTTTTTTCTTTTGCTGTTATTCTATTTTATTTTTTTTCTTGGCACTATGCAGATTGATCTAGGAGAGTACAATCCAGAGAAAGGAAGGGGGAGTGGAGGAGCAGGAAGTCACCCTCAACACCAAGTTTTGCAAGCACTTGATAAGTTCTATCCTTACCGTTACCGTGATGGACTCACTCAAGATGGCCTCAAGTAAGTTAGGTCTACTAAGCTTTAACTTTGCTGACAAAATTCTTCTGTTTATCATATGAAGTTAATCACATTGCACACAATTCTATGAAAATTTTTCTGACAGGGATTTGCAAGAAAGGCTTATTGAAAAATGGATTTCCCTGAAAGGTAGAAGCACAGGTGATTGTGTGAGAATATATCTGACATGCACTAGAAAGTGGCCCTTCTTTGGATCTGGTCTTTTTCAAGCAAGAGTATGTTTATCTTACTTTCCATTATTCTTTGTTGGATTATTTTACTGATAATTTGTCCCACTTTGTATGTAAAACACAGACTGAATTTTCATGACTGTTTCTGTTTTCTTTTTTTAGTTTCGACAAGCAGAACCTGCAGTTGTTTGGCTGGCAGTTTCAGAAGATAGCATTACTCTCTTAGAGTTAGGGACCATGCAGGCTCTTGCTCGCTATCCTTACACTGCAGTTGTAACATTTGGTGGCTGTCAAGAAGATTTCATGCTTGTTGTCTCCAATGATGATGGCTTAGGGTCACAGAAACTTCTTTTCTCCTTGAGTAAACCAAAGGTAAGAGATATCCCATTACAATCTTTCATCAGCAAGGTTGCTAAAGCTGTTTAGTTTTCCATATAATCTTATTGTTACTACTTCAATATGAATCACCTCATTAAAATGGACCTCTCTTTCATTATCAGATTCTAGAGCTTACCCTTCTTATTGCTGACTACATGAACGCCATGGGGAGAACTCTCCCTGGAACACCTCAAATGGGTTCATTGACACGCAACAGCTCCCATCGGTCACTGCGATCAAGAGTTGCAGGTCCACAAGTTCCAACAAACTCCACCGCTCTCAACACCTTATCATCTGTTGGCTCACATATGCTGCATGGAACACTCACTTCTCATGGCCACACTACTTTGTCATCAATTGGAGCTCATCATCCATTAACAAACTCAACCTTATCAGGTCCCATGAGCCACTCTGGGAACACAACATTATCATCATTAGGAAGTCATGGTCTACATCTAAACCATGGGCCGTCTAGTATGTCTCACCAGCAACCAGATATTCTCAAGTCTACCCCTGACCACTCTCCTGCAGGACTTCATCGAGCAGACTCTAAAAAAAGACATCAGATTGATGGGGGACTAACATGATGTCTGCCGCCAGCATTACTGCCAGGCAAAGAGACAGAATGCTAAGTGAGGCAGTGATGCTGGTGATAATACTATTACTATTAGGAATTGAGATACTAGCGAACAGCATGCAAGTGCTTTATATTTGCAAGTCAAAAATATTTTATGCAAACAAATAAATATCTGAACTGACTGGAATTTCATGAAGTCTACAATTATTCAGCATAAAGTGTGTCTCAAAGTCTTAATTTTTTTTTTCTTTTCTATTTTCAAAACAAACAAATTCTGAAATGATGTCTGTGGTTGTCTACAATGTTACACCTTTCATGTATATTTGTAATTACTAAAAACAAGTACCACAATCTAAACTGTCTTAAACTAATAGACTATAACATGGTGGATGGTGGTACCTTTGTCTTGACTTCTGTATTGAAAAATTAGTGAAATTATTCAAAACTGCTACACCAATTTAGTTGCATTGTTAATGACTTGTTATCTTGGGACAAACCTGAACTAGTTGGTCATTCTTCAAAGTTGCCAAACTAACTGATATTTTAATGTGAATGTGCTTGTGTGCTACTTATTTGCAGATGTGTATTTCTAAATTGTATCTGTTGTGATTCAATGTTATGTTGTTTTGCATATATACACTCTCCACCTCTAAAAGAGATAAAAAAGAAAAAAAACATGGGAAACATGTTGAAATGGTACCACTTCCTAGTACAAAGTGGACAAAAAGTTTATGATAATTTTTTTAATTCTTGATGATGATCATTAAGGTTTTTGCTGTCTTGTCTAGTCTCTGTCATTACTTTTATAGGAAAAGATATTATCAGTATAGTATTTTTCAGAAACCTTTGCCATCTTAAAATGGTCAAAGAAAGATGATGATTCAATTAACTTGCGTGGTGGAATTTGTCAAATTTATTATTCTTAACTAGTCATAAAATGTCCACCTCACAGGAACCCCTCGGTCATGTTCCTGATTTAAAATGTCAAAACACATTCACAATAGCATTGCTTTACTCAGACATCTGATTTGTGTCCATGTAATTCCTTTTATTCTAGAAAAGATTTTTTTAAGGAAAACAAGCAAATGACTGATAACACAAAAACAACAACATCTAACTATCATTAAATCTAATCAAAGAAACAGATAGAAATGTTTGTAAACATCAACTGAGCTCGTAAGTATTGATGTAATACATCAGATGCATTAATGAAATATATAGTTTTTCATATTTAAAGAGATGACTGCATGAAAATTTAAGTTGTTTTGTAACAATGTATTAATAAAAATAGAAAATATTAAAATCTCAAGGTAATGTTTTTGATCAAATTTTCGATCGATTCCGGCGAGCACGATATCTCCAGGCTGTCGGTGATGCGATTAGGGATCTCTATCCACCACCCATTTTGCGTTCCCAGATGCATGGACTGAGACAGTGACAATATCGATGCTCGTCTTCGTTTCTGACTAGCCCATAAAATTTATATCCCGTCTCGCCCCAGGGACACACAATAAAAACAAGTGGGTAAATGTCGCACAATCTTTTAGGTGTGTGAATCTTGGTAATTTGTCAGCTATTGTCAAGTATTGTGATTGAGAAACTGTTGCCACTGCAAGTTTTCCACAAGTTCTCCTGCCCCTGAACAAGAAGAAGAATTCATCAGATCTTTCGAGCCATTTTTAAGGGTCGGGTTTTGATCTCTAAATTATGAATATTATACAAGATAAATATTGCATTAGAAGAACACAAACATAATGATGTTTTTCTGTATTTCTCTTCAAACTATGAATATCACATAAATAAAATTCAGCTATTATCAACACACACATAATCTGTAAGATACATTACAAATAGTATTTTAAAACACAGAAGAATGTGGCAAGTAATCAGAAACTACTGTACTTGTAAGTATAAATTTCCCTATCACAAATCCATATCTTGGGTGCCTACTATTGGGTGAAAAAATTAAACTACGTTAATACCCATTGATGAAAATTAATAAATTGATACACATAAAATATAATGGCTCTTTCAAAGCATGTCAATTTATATGAAAATTTTATGTGTAATCAACTTATTCATTGTCTCCGTTGGATTTTAGTTCAGACTCAAGACTTAAAACTCTGCTATGTATCAGTTTCAACTCTTGCTCTAGTTGTCTAGCTCGTTCCACAGTTTCTCGAGCATTAGATACCAATCCTGTGTTGACACTCAAAGACTCAGTAACAGTACTTTTAGAAGTACTTCCAGCTCTACCAGGATTAGCATTTAGTCTTCTAAAACCTCTTTCTAGGTCCTTCAGTCTTGACCGCATTAATCTAATATCAGATCTAAACCTGAAACGAGGTGGGATACCATTACTTCAAAAGAAAATATACCATTGATACCATATACAAGTAAACAGTTTATAACTCACCCTTCAGCCTCAAGCATACGTCTACGATCCAATTCATTGTATTTGTTACGGAGATAAGTGACTTGAGCAGCCATTTTTTGAACACGAGTCTTAAACTGATTCTTGCTAGATTCTGCTTGATCTCGAAGTCTAGTGTGCAAAGCAATGCGAAGAATCAATTAATTAATAGCAGTTGAGGGAAAACATAATTTTAACAATCTCTTTTACACTAATCTTGAAAATCTTAATACCTTGCTACTTCTTGCTCCATGATGGAGGTCTGCTCTTGATACATAGCTAGCATTCGGTCTCTTTCTGAGAGCTGGCCTTTCAAGACAGACAGCTCTCCACAACTCCGTGCAGATTGGATGCCTCCTCCAGGAATGACTGTTGCATCATGTGTAGACACTTCGCCAAGTTGTTCCTGTAAGACACATAAAATATTAACATGATAATTAGAGAGAACAAGGACTGCAATGACAAAACCAATTGCAAAGAAAGTTTAAATACCTTGCATAAATCTAGATTTTTAATGAGACGGTCTCTTTCTAGTGTCCAGCTCTCCTCATTGCCATGATAATCTTTCTTAGATTGAACTAAAGCTGCCGTTAATTCACATACTTGTGACTGAGATTTTTGAAGCCGCGCTGTTAGTGCTTCAAATAACTGTTCATGCCGAGTTTGCTCAGCAATCCTTTCTGCACGAGCTAGTTCTCGATCCTGAAGAAGCGCAGCAGTTTCATCCCTATGAAGACGGATCTGCTCTGATAGCTGGGCTTGGAGAGCCTGGACCTGAAATGCAGTTGACAAGTACACACGCTGTAGAAGCATGTATTAAACAGGACCCCATGAGTGAAACCCATAGTCACCTTTAGCTTTAATATGTCCACATCATGACATTCTGTTTCTGATTCCACTATCGAATGACTTGATTTCTTATTTTCTTTGTTTTGTTCCACTTTTGATTCATTCTTCTTCAGGTTTTTCCTTGACAGTCGCTGAGGCACTATGGCTGACTTTTTAGATGCCTCAGAGAGAAAAAATGTTACCTCATCCTCAGTTATTCCAGACAAGGAAAGTAACAAGTCAATCTTCTTTCTATCTTCTAGTTCCCTTAGTTTCAATTTATCGTTCTCAGCATAAAGACGTAAAGCTTGTTCTCTTTCTTCAAAGACATACACCTGTAATCAGACAACCGTTACAATATATTGTGGACTAGCAATGTTGCCATGAAAACATTGAGTAGATCTTTTAACCTGAAGGTCACTGACGGCTTGCTGTAGACGAGACACTTCATTATTCCTTTGTACAAGCTCTTGCTGCATGTGACAGTCCGTATCAAACAAGGCTCTACAATCCTCAACACGAGAAGTCAACTCTTCATAATCTCGATTTAGGGACGAAAATTTTGATAGATAGTGAGAAACAAGCTCCTTTGACATTGGCAACTGTCGCATTTGATGGTCTGTAGCGCTAGACAAGTCTGAGGAAATCTGTTTGTGTTTCATCTTTTTGCTTGACATTCTGAGTGTCTAGATGGATGTCCAGTTAAAACACTCGGAAGAGACCGTCACTGTAAAGAGACTGTACAGAACGGCGACTAAAGGTGATTGAACCATCTAAAAACAATATGCTACGAAATAATAATTATTGACAACGGACCCACACAAAATTCTTTAGTAATAAAGATCAATTTCTTTTTCAAAAACAATAACAGACGACATACGTAAGGAATGTAAACAAGTAAACAAGGAGAAAAGCGTCGTAACGTGTTTTTTGAAAACAGTTGTATTACCAACTGCACAGTTCCACAAAGAGCGCTTTTCTTATCCATATGAATCAGAATGTTAAGGTTGATTGGAAGCTTTTTCATTGACACTAAATTAAGTTCTCGTAGCTTCAGCACTTAAAATAAACGTTCGGATCAATTCTAAGGTTATATAGATCTCAGATCCAAAGTGATTTTTTTCTTGAGGTGGTAGTAGTGTTTAAATGTACACTTCATAGGAAAAAATATATACATTCTGCTCATAGTTAACGTGATATTTATTTTCTTCAACTACTTCAAACACTTAGGAAATGTCAACATGCTTGACGTAACTTATCGTCGGATTTACGTCCAACCAGCCCAGAAATATATATTGCAGGCGAAGTGGAGTGACGGTGGTGTGAAATTACTGCTGGTTAGCCGGGACTCTGCATGGTCTGGAGAGGTACATAGCCTAACTGTCGCATAATATCTATCCCAAGACGTTTATTACTATCCGGAAACTGTCAGTCTCGCAATCAGATTGCTTCTTCCATAAATTCTTTGCAAGAATGGAAGCTGCTGTTTCTCCTGATATTGAGCTCTCTAAGAAGCTAATACAACTTGTTAAAGATCAACCGTTTCTATATGACAAAGATGTGGAAGAGTTCAAAGACGAAGCTAAAAAAACTGAAGTTTGGAAAATGATTGCAAATTCTTTAAGTGTTAAAGGTAATGTTATCATTGTGCCATCACATTCTCTATTAAAACTGTGGTGACTGAACTTTTAATGTACAATCTTTATTAGGGAAGTTGTGGTCACTTTTCTCCTGTTCACTTATTTGACAGATGCAGAAGCACAAATGAGATGGGCGCGCCTAAGAGTTGAATTTGGACGACACCGCAGGAAAAAGCAGGCTGCTGAAATTTGTGGAACTCATATTAGAGATTGGCCTCTGTATAACTTATTGACTTGGCTCGCACCATATGTTAAAATGAGAGCGTAAGATCTATTTGAAGACACATTTAAAAATATGTAACTGATTTCTTCTTACTATTTAAAGTTTTTTCTTCATTTTGACAGGAAACGAGGGAGGCGGAAAAAAAGCGATAAAGTTGTGCAACAGGAAAGTTATAGCTACAAACCTATATTACCACGCCCTAATTGGCTTGTGAATGTTGATGGAGGGGTCAGTGTAGATGTAAATCCAAGTATGGTGATGCAAAATAATGAGGAAGATATCACTGAATCATATGTAGTCAGCCCAGATACTGGTGATGATGCTAGTCAAGAAATTTCTCAACCATGCCCAGTACTCAGTAAAGAGCCAGGAACTGTGAAGGTTTGTGGTATTCTAATTTTTCTTTTCTAAAGGAAGAAAAAAAACATTTTCACATACTTCTCTTATACTAATGCATATTCTGTTTGCAGGACCACTCTTATTCAAATAATACTTATGCAGCTGATAGCCGCTCTGGTCAGTTTACTAGTTTTGATGAAGAAAATGAAGATAACTTGTTTTGTCGAAGTGTATGTGCTTCTCTGAAGCGCTTTACCTACCATCAAAAAGCTTTAGCTAAGATTCGCATCCAACAAGTTATGTATGATGTAGAATTTGAGCAACCAGAATCTTGCAATCATGTGAAAGCTAAATGAAATTCGCTAATACTAGAACATTCCAACTTCAAGTATTATGTTTTTCTTGGATTGTAAAGACATTTTGTCACTGTCA
This sequence comes from Frankliniella intonsa, assembly GCA_033675135.1. Taxonomy (NCBI): domain Eukaryota; kingdom Metazoa; phylum Arthropoda; class Insecta; order Thysanoptera; family Thripidae; genus Frankliniella; species Frankliniella intonsa. Next base: position 734,414 of record CM066253.1, read on the forward strand.
TGTATCTCAATGGTTTACATCAGTTTTAACTACTGACAGAAGGCTTTGCTGAAAATGTTTTGACACAGGAAAGTGTCCTATGAGGTGAACCATATGGTAGAATAATTCAAATCTTACAAAAAAAAGTTTTTTGTCCTAAACTCAATTTATAAGCCTTTTTGCCAAATATTACTTTGCCAAATTTACTTGAACTTAAATGTTTTTCAGTTATATTTGATGAAATTGAACTAAATACTCAACTTAGGCCATAGGTCACAGTTTTGGCTGATAAATTTTATTAATTTTCTTGAACTCTAACTGGAGTTTATAAATCTGAGCTGTGTGATTTTTTGGTTTGAGGGTCAACTTTTCCATCTTTTTGTAATGAATTCAAGTGTTATCCATCAATTAGAAGAGGATTGCATTCATAAAATTTCATTAGTATGTTGGATTATCTGTAAGTTTCATCTAATTCACCTGTAAACTGGCCACTAGCTTCTCTTACCTCTGTGTTATGTAGTTTTATGTTATGACTAGAATTAAGTGCCAACTGAAAGATAAAGTTTAAAACATTTTATGGATTCATTTTTTGTTATGAGTTAGTTATTTATGTCAATTGTAGCTGTTTAGTAATTACAAGATCATTATAATCTGAAAAAATTGAAAACAAATGTGAGAAGAGATTTTGTTATTTAATAAAACTCTAATTCTGATCAGAAAATTATATTTATTTCAACCTTACTTCTTTAAAACATATCAGCAAAATATTTTTCTGAAAACAAAACAAATGTCTGATTGTTAATTCCTTCTGTTTACAGCTTTCTTCTGCAGAGACCAGTAGTATTATTCAAGAATTTGGTCTGGAGTTATCCCAGTACAATGAAGAGATGAGAACAGCATTGGGAACCCCGAAACTGAATTTCCGTGAACTCTCCACTTTTACATACAGTCTGCAAAACAATGTTTTCTCTTGGAAAAAGTCTATGGCAGATGGCATTTTTGCCAAGCTAGGTTCTGTAAATGTACAGAAAGTAAGTGACATATTGCTGCTCTAGTTGTATGCATAGTTGTATTTACTGACAAGTATCTCTTGTTCAGGTTGCAGTAGCCCAAACATATGAAGAAATCCTAGATGAACTCATAGAAAAACTCTCAACCTGTGAAGAAAGTATTGAAGAGTTAAGAAATGAAAATATTTCTGTAAAGAAAGGTAAGAGACTGTGGATTTTCTTTCCTTTTTATGTAGACTGTTCAAACTACTTTGTTAAATATGATATCCCTCATCTAGATCGTGACAAAGCCATGGCCAAGGTCAAAGAACTAGCAAATATGAAAGAGCAATGGGAGAAAACACTTTATGGTCGGTTTATTTCTCTTCTCAACACAAAAAAAGAAAAAATTCTGTCACTTGAAGAAGAGCTGGAGTTCCAAAATTCAAAAGATGGAGAGGGCTGTTTTGATACTAGTAAGTATAATTTTACTATTAAATGCTTTCGGTTGTTCTGCTGAGACAAATTTGCATCAGTCATACAATACTCCCTTTTGAATGTAATATTGTCACATGATATGATAAGACCATCATAAAAGTAACAAATTATTCTTTTCTGCATCATCACCAGAGGAACCAAAGAGTGAGGGTGAGGATGAGAGGGAGGACACCTCCACTGATCCCTATTTAGCCCCAACAGACGTCGACTCTGATCTAGATGAGAATATGGAGGAAGATCGCCCCTCGTCGCCGCCACCTTTGTCGTCCGCTACTCTTAGAAGAAATTTAAGTATGCTTGAGAGCTTTGACTCTTCTCCGGGCAGCCCAAGTCCTGCACCAATAATGCCTAAGCGACGACATTTAAGTATGCTTGAGGGTTTTGACTCTTCTCCGGGCTGCCAAAGTCCTCCACTGATAATGCCTAAGCAACGACATTTAAGTACGCTTGAGAGTTTTGACTCTTCTCCGGGCAGCCCAAGTCCTGCACCAATAATGCCTAAGCGGTCCAGGATACAAGTGGCAAGCATTGAGGTTGCAGAGGCAGTACCCTCAGAAGAGGGTCAGGAGCATACGTTGTCTGCAATTGATCAAACAGTAGTTCCACAAGAAGGAAGGAATGGAGAGGACTCTGATGATGACATGCCCTCCCTCACATTGGGAGAAGACACTCAGGACCTTCTTAACGAATTTTAAATTTATGTATTTGAGTATTTGTGATAATTTTACCAAATTTTAATTATATTTTGTTGTAAACTGATCTCGCTCTGAATGCCAATGATTGTTGTCAGTATAGTTGTTGATGTTTCTCATGGTTTTTCAACGTATTTGAGAGTTTAAGTGTTCTACACCTAGTGTATCCACCAAGTAAACTGTAAAATTTGGTGTTTTTAAATTTTTGTAGCATGAGAACTCACATCTTTTTTAAAAATAATATAAAATATGTGTGGCCCAATTTTTACCCCTAAAAATTTTTGAAAGCTATTTATAATGTTAAACACCTTTTGTGTTCAATTTGTCTGTTTAAACCCATATTTACTTTGCACAAACCTTTTCAAAAAAATTTGTTTGAACGAAGCAAATGAAGTAATTCCCCTTATTCGAGAGTTGCGCCCTTCTTATCCTCTATCTTCCTCCCTCCATCCCCAGTCGGCAGTATTTACTGCAAAGTGCTGTGCTCTGGTGGACTGTCTGCGAACTACCGACAGGGCCCTCGGGGCGCGCGGCATTCGACCCGTAGCAGCACTTTGGTCAGAAGCCATACTCGTTTATAAATCGTGCTGGAGTGTCGTTCAGACATATTCTGTTTCCCGAAAATGCGCGAATAATTTGGAATAAAATTTGAGCAGACTTGATTGATTATAGGTTGTCTAAATAGGATATCAGCTCTCCTGCGCTGGTTGATGCCCGAGGACAATCGCATCTCCGAAGGTAAAGTTCCTCTTCTTTGGCCCCTGGTCCCCTGGTGCAGAATTGCAGAATTTATACCCGCGCACGGTCCGGTCGGCTCGGGTCGGTCGGGTCCAACATTTGCCCTTTGCTAATTGGCCCGGCGCGGCGCGGCACGGCGGTCTTGTTGCGTTGTACTCACGCTTATGCATATGAGATGAGATGAGATCCCCTGCTCCTGCATTGATACGGAAGCTGCCCGGCTGGCCTGGCGAGCCTCCTGTGGCGCCAGGCTGCGCCGGGCCGGGCCGGCCGCGCCACACATACCTCGGGTACGTTGGTACGGTGCACAGTGCGGCGGGGCCTTGCCGGGATCCGGTCAGTCTGAAGCCGCGGCGCCATCCTGCCGCGGGGCCGCACCGGGCCGAGCAGGCAGGGAGGAGTAATCCCCCACTGAAAATTAATCGCGGGCATATACATATAATTACGGTAGCCTGAACATGACGTGAACACGGGCGAGGCCCGCCGGCCCGGCCCGGCCGCGCCCATGATGCCCACGGGCTGTCGTCGCGCGCGCGGCCAGGTCCGGCGCGGCGCGGTGCGGCGCGGCAGTGCCCTCCAGCTCCAGGAGTCACTGCGGCGCGGCAGTGCCCTCCAGCTCCAGGAGTCGCTGCGCCGCGGGAGGCGCCATTGCGTAAGACGTGCAGCCGCGGGGCCGTCACCGTCACCGCTCGCTCGGCACAGGCGCAGAGCGGAGCAGAGCGGACATGTTTTCCCGCGCCATCTCGACTTCACAGCCAAGATTCTGGACGCTGGGTCCCGTCGCGTCGCAACCTCGGTGACCTACCCCCTAGTGACACCCGTCAGACCGGTGGATGCCCCCCATGAAGCTACACGCCCAGGGGCCGGGGCCGGGGCCGGGGGCCTACGGGGGCCTTGGCCCAGCCCAGCCCAGCGGGGGGAGGTTGAGCCCCGGCCTGGACCGGACCGGACTGGACCGGGCTGCTCGCCCCCTGCTCTGCTCTGTCCGATTGCATCTGACACTAATCCCGGCCGGGCCCCTGGCGGCCAGGGCCCAAGCCCGGCCACGGATTCGGGCGCGTGGTGCGGCGGGGCGGGGCGGGGCGGGGCGGGGCGGGGCGGGGCTGGCCGTCCGTCGCGTCCGTCCGGGCCCTCCACACCGCGGACGTGGATTAACACGTTGACGGCCACCACCACCAGCACCGTGGTGCGAGGTGGGCGAGGCCTCGCGGGTCTGGCAGAGGCCGGGCGGGGCCGGGCGGGGCCGGGCGGGGCGGGCCGCGGTGGACCTCCCTCACCCCCACCCCCACGCGCGCGGCACATGCCCGGCACGGCCACGTCAGATAATACTCGCTCTTTATCGCCGCGACGCGGAGCGAGCTGATGCCAAGCGGACCCACGTGCAACAACAGCATTCCATCGCAGAAGAGGCTTGTGAAGAAGAAAAAAAATTAAATGGAGAGAGAGAAAGAGAAAAAAATGATGATTGTGCCGCTCGTCCATGTCCACCGACGCGCCGCGCAACGCGCGTCCGCGTGGGAACAATTTCGAGGCGATGTCGCAAACCGCACTTGCACTCACTCCGGCCCGCCACGCCACGCCACGCCACGGCACGTCGCAGCGCGGAGCGAGGCGACACGGGCGACACGCGCCGTTTCGTTGCAACGTCCTCTTTTCTTGCTGCCACGGCCGCACCTGCAGAAAAAGCGGTTCCTGCTGACGCTAGTGCGCGGGTAAGAGGGAGGCGTATTTTTGCGCCTGTCTGGTCCTACAGAATATTTTCCAGAACAGCGGAATTAATTTGCTCAATCTGCTCTTTCCTTTGCTTTCTCAGGTACGAGACATACGCGACGCTGTTCAAACCACTCCGTCTTTGACGGGTGTGGATGGTAGCGACGGTGGCGCACTCTTTTTGTTTCTAAATAGACAGGTGGAACGAACGTTGTTGTAGTTTTAATTTTATTACGTTAGGTTTCTTTGTTGCTTTGCTCGGCTGCTGTGCAACTACATGGTTGAGAAAAAAGTATAAAGGTGCAAATTACAATGTGATGCGTCGTGTTTTTATTGGCATGGGCATTTCTTCTCAAGCCACAGCCGCGCTGCAGACACTCTAGCAGACGTCCAGTAGACGTGTGGACACTACTCGAACGACGCAGTGAGGAGTTCGTGCTACATATACAAAGAAAAAAGGTTAGTGTTTACTACGTGACTATGAGTATCTAGAGAAACTCTACAATTTTGATCATTGTGAAGATATATTCAGAATGATTAAATGTTTCACGCCACGTCTTTTATTATTGCGAATTTGATGCGGTGCCAACCATAACCTGGCTGCGTTCATTTTTTTCCCCTCCCGTCTGGGTTTGGGAAGCAGTGAAATTAAAAATTATCGATCTTCGTTGTCAGGTTAGTGAACCTCATCAGAGGCATAGAAATGCCATGACCACGGTCATGTTCATGGGGTGTAGAGTTTGGTCCCACACTGAAACCGGCCCCCAGCCACGGCCCGAGCCGAGCCGACACGGGCCCATTAAGATTTACCTTTGTGCTCTACAGACCGAAGGCGAGTGGGTCCGGCCCGCCCCGCCCGACCAAACGTCGCCGCCATCTCTCTTTACATATTCGTTTTGGAATCGTTTGCATTTTAAAGAGATGATTGGAGAAAAAATCATTTACAAAAAGAGACGAGATAGGGGACGGGGGTGCGGGCGGGGCGGGAGGGGACGGGACGCGCGTCTCTCGCCGAGAAGGAAGAGAATAAGAATAAAAAGGAGCAAAGAGTTGAGGCGAGGTAGAGGACGATGAGGAAGTCCCCCCCCCCCACCCCCGAGCGCTTCTCAATGCGTACATGACTCTGTAATCAATGCTCTCTCATTTCCAGCCCCCCGCGCCTGACCGCCGCCTGGACACCGCCTGGACGCCGCGCTAGGACCCGGGAGGATAAGGCCGAGGTGGCCGTCGGGGCCTCCGCTTTCATGCCCTGCCGCTAGTTGGACGTAAGTTACTGAAAGGGCAGCGGGTGGCGGGGCGGGGCGGGTGTCGCCGTGCGAGGTATTCGGACTTTTTATTCGTCGTTCCTCTGATCTGGCAGGAGGCTTATTTGTGACACAGACACTGCGTGGCGCGGCGCGGCACGGCGCGCCTGCCCCGTCCCCGTCCCCGTCCCCCTCCATACCTTCCAGGCCTTCCAGCCCGCCTGATCGGGAGAGCGAGATAGGCTTGGTCCAGTGGAATGACCTCTCTCCCTCGGCCCCGCCCGGCCCCGCCCGGCCCGGCCCAGGCCCGGCCCAGCTCAGGCAGTGCTCAAATCAGATCAGATGATTGCTGAGCCGTGGCGCGCCTCATACTGGAACCTCCAGCGAGGCCTCCAGGGCCTTCATGCGCCGCCCGGCGCGGCCCGGCCCAGGGGCTCATGACCAGCCCCCCCCCTCCCCCTCCCCCCAGCTGCGCGAGTACCCGGTAGTTTGTAAGTTAGAGTCGATTTGGAGATGCAGAGGTTATATGATTGTAGTCTCGATGCCGTCTCTAATTTTGTGCGTCTGTTTTTTCGTTCGAGTATTGTCCCTCCTGCTCCTCCTCTCTCGCCCCTCTCTCCACTTGCGCCTCTCCCTCCCACGCTCCTCTCCCGGCCCGGACCCCCGACTTAATCCAGCCGACACTCGCTGAGTTCGCAATCATACTCAACGTCGCCGTAAAGAAAGATTTTGACGTCTGCGGCGGTGGCGGGCGGGAGCGCCGGGGGCAGTCAGGGGCGCGCAGGGCAGGGCGACGCAGAGGGTCGCGGGGCGGCGCGAGGCCCACGGATTAGGACGCGGTAGTGCGCGTCTCCCGCGGTCCTGGAGGTGCAGCCCGCTTCCCACAGGCCCGCCGGCAGGCTGCAGGCGCCGCGACGCCCGCCCGCGCCGCCGCTGGGGCCGTATGGCACGGCACGGCGGCGTACAGGTGCGCTACGCCCGGCCCGGCCCGGCCCGGCCTGCGGTGTGTCCCGCCCCGCCCCGCCCCGCCCCGCCCCGCCCCGCCCCACCCCACCCCGCCCCACCCCGCCTCGCCCCGCCCCGCCCCGCCGCAGTCATGATTTACAAGACAAGCCCCGCGAAGCCCCTCCGTTGATTTACAACGCGGCGCTGTCAATGTCTCCGCCTTGCTTCCCCGGGTTGGGTTGGGTTAGGTTAGGTCTGACCTCACCGTCGTCGTTGCAGCCGAAGCCGCGGCGGTTCCGTCCATCTCCCCCTTTTCCCGCGAGGGTGTTCTGTGGGGGAGAGAGAGACAGAGAGAGAGAGAGGAAGAGAGAAAAACGGAGAGATAAACTGACTGACTCCGCTAAAGGCCGTTTTTACTGCTGGGCTTCGCAGATTGTGGGAATGATGGCGATGGGGCGGGGCCTGACGGGTACCCACACCCGTATCCCAGGCATGGGCGGGGCGGGGCGGAGCAGTACTCAGGCACTCAGCCGGTAACTGGAACAGTGCCGTGGCCAATACCTAACTATAACCGATTCCCGACTGTAAAATTTTAAAAAAGATGTATTTACCTCAGTTTGTTAAACGTTCCCACTCGTAAGTGAGATCGATCAGAATCTATTCCTTATTGGCCTATTAGGCTGCACACAGAACACTTTAATGCGTGCTATGTCCTATGCCCGCCCCACCCTTACGCGCCCGGCCAGCCACTGAGATACGACGCGCTGATACCTGTTACCGATATCTCGTAGCAGAGGCTCCGGCCGCAATATCTTTCAATTAAATCCTCAATTCATTTCAATTTGCAACGGTGCCAAAGATGGACGAGCCGGGCCGGTCGGCAAGTCGGCCGGGTACGCGAGTATTCTGGCTATGCATACCTTTACCTGCGGTCCGCGCTGCGCTAGCCGGTTATAGTGTTACCAACTATATGGAGTATGTCTTTCTCCTTGCAGATGGGTTGTTTAATGATTCAGAAGTAGCGACAGCGGCTACTAATTTCTGCACAGCAGACGGGTGGCGCTCGCGCGGACTACGGGCCATAGTTTGAGTGAGCTTTGTGGCCGGATGAGGAATGGTGGAGGTGAGGCCAGGTGAGGTGGCGTCGTGGAAGGTGCCGGCCGGTGCCATCGGGTCTCCGAGGAATGACGTCTGCGCCGGGTGGGGCGGGGCGGGCCGGGCCCGGTATCGAGCATTGCGCGCCCGACTGTCCGTCTTCTTCGCGCGTCGTAAATCGGACGGGGTAGGGCGAGGCGAGGGGCGGGCCGGGCAGCTAAAGTCGATGTCCCCCCGGCCCGCCCCGGCCCGGACCGCCCCGCCCCGCCCCGCCCCGCCCGACCACTCTCGCTCTCGCCTCACCGGTCTATAAATTCAAGTCTTGTTTCCTCGCACACAATGATGATCTTGGTGGCATCATATGCTTTACGATTTGAATTCGTTAGTCGTATTGGTGCCGTTTGGAGGCGGCGGCACAAGCCGGCAGCGGCAGGCAGGCCCCGCTGTGCCGTGAGGCCCCGCCGGCCCCGCCGGCCCCGCCGGCCCGGCTGCGTGCGTGACTCTGGAACCCAATGGCGCGGCGGGGCGGGGCGGGGCGGAGCGCGGCGGGGCGGGGCGGGGCGGGGCGGAGCGCGGCGGGGCGGGGCGGGGCGGGGCGGGGCGGGGCGGGGCGGCCGTCGCTGCGATTGGGAGAGCGAAGCGCCCTCATTATCGTCATTATCGTCATTATGTCGGCGGACTGTGGCACCTAGCCCCGCCTCCTCGTGCCGGGCCGCGCCGGGCCGCGCCGGGCGCACGGAGACCAAGCCGCCAAGGCCGCGGCAACACTTCTGCGATGCACTGTCGCTACTCCTCGCGGCTAGCGGACCAGGAATACCCCTTTCCACCGCGCCTATGGCCGCCACTTGCCACGCACGGTCCGCCGCCGGGCCTGGGCGGGGCGGGGCGGGGCGGGGCGGGGCGGACCTGGGCCCTGCCGCCGTGGACGGGACGGGGGCTCATGATTGCGCCCCGATCATTATCATAACATGTTTATGATGGGAAAATAAGATTGTCAATAAATTTGAGGTCGGGGCATCACGAGCCGCTCGGAGCCAATCATCGTTGTCCTGCTGGCGTGTCAAGGCGCGGCCCGGCAGCGGGCGAGGCGTGGCAACGCAGGCGGGGCGGGGCGGGGCATCTTGGAGTAGCCACTCCGGGAAACATGCCCAAGAAATTAGCTGGAGGGTTGTTTTTTTTTTGTTTTTTTTGGTGGTAGGTGGTGGGCCCGGGTGGGCTCCGTCGGGCTGGGCTGGGGAGACCGGTCATCCTTCTCCAGTCTGACTGCTGCGTGGGTAGGCAACCACAATGAGGCGGGCACACAGGTGCGCGCCGGGTTGCCTGCCTCCCCGGCGGCCGGGCCGGCTGGGCTGGGGTCAGCGCGGCGCGCTGCGTTGTGTTTTGCGCCCACGCCTTTACTTCTCTGAGAGACGCCCTATTCATTTTTTTAAAACAGGGGCGTGGCTGCACGGGACTTCGGCTGCCCGAGGCACAACGGCGCTGTGCACCCCGCGGGGTGCGTCCCCCGCCCCGTCCCGCCACGCCCCGCCACGCCCCGCCACGCCCCGCTACGTCCGGTCCGGAGGGGGAAGTAGGCGAGTAGCCGCAGGCAGGGCCTCACGGGTGGCCACCACGCCCCGCCCCGCCCCGCCCCGCCCCGCCCCTCGTCGCCGCGACCAGCCTGACAAACTGCTGGCCGTCATGAACGCCGTCAATGTCCTGACCCGGGCTGCTTACGGTCGATACCGGTGGGATTTTTGAACGTTTTCCCCTTTGCAGTCGCCGACGCTCAGCTCAGCCTGGTGCGGAGGCCGGCGCGGCGGAGGGCCGATGGCGAATGGCAATAAGCGACCCCTCGCCCCGGTGCCCGCCCCGCGCCGCCCCGCCCCGTGCGTGCGAGAAAGACAGCCTGCTGGGGCCGGCCCGCCCCGGCCCGCCGCCCGTCCGGCTGGAGGCCCCCCGCAGGCCCAGACCCGAGATATGATTTATGCTGTTTAGGTTTTTGGCGCGCCTTATTCGCTTTCCGTTCCTCAATCAGAGTGGCACGGAGTGGAGCCGTAAAGCACGGCGCGGCCATGACACCGCGCCTGTCCACCAATCACTGACGGGCCGGGCTCGTCCTCAGGCCCCGTGCCGAGCAGCCGCCCCGCCCCGCCCCGCACCGCCCCGCCCCGCCCCGCTCCGCTGGGGAAAGGAAAGCCTTTTACAACGGGCGTTCTCGTACGAACATGGCGCCTCTCGGCGCCACTCGTAAACCGAGAGAGACTGCCTCAGCGTGGCGCGGCGGGGCGGGGCGGGGCGGGGCGGGGCGGGGCGGGGCAGGGCGCGGCGGCCCGCCCCACTGCGAGGCCCCGACCTATCGCATGGCCTGACGTATCGGCCGCCTGGTTGACGAGCCGTCAGCGGCGCGGCGTCTCGTGGCGCACTGCCCGCCCGGACGGATTGGACGAGCGGTCAACTCCCTCTGCCCCGCCCCGCCCCTGCGCCGTGGGCTTTCGCGAGCGTCATGTTACTCACTGACCCTGCGTCACACTGCGCTTTGCAGGCTGTAGTCGTACTCTTACTTTTCTGTGAGGTGTGGCGTTCACCCAGAAAAGGACATTCTTGAAACAAGCGCATCGCGCTTGCTCGAAGCCCCAAACCGACTTAGATTTATCGAAAACTTTTGGCACTTAAAACAAGTCTTCTTGAGGGTTGAAATAAGAACGCATCTTTGATCAACGCACGCGGGGTTGGAATCAAGTCCCTGGAGGCATCGAATCAAATGGTACCAAATGGTACTCGATCAATTTGAGTCCAATGAGCTTGAAACAAGAATAATGCCCTTTTCTGGGCGTTGATTTTACAATATTTCATTTTTCTCTCCTGAGCTCCGTGTCGCGTCGCGCTATCTTTGTCAACAGCCGGCGCGGCGGAAGCTGGCCGCGCTATCTCGAGCAAACTCTTATTATAAGGAGATAAAGCCCCTCACACAGGTATCGCTCAGGTGCTCCTACGAGACGCAGGGTGAGCTGTTTTGCGCGATGCTCACTGTGTACCATCCAGAGGCAGTGTTCTCTTTTATGGGTAGTCCTTTTTTTTTCGGTGAGAGGATATCACGTCTTTCCCCCTCCCCTCTCACTCACTCTCTCGCTCGCCCTCTCTCCTCTACCACCACCTTTTTAGGGTCCATGCAACGCCATGGCTTTGTTCGTTAACTGTGGGAAACTTTACACTATATTTCTCTCCGTAGCAAAGTAAGTAGCAGCAAGTTCTAAAGAGGTACGGCGCAGGGGCACCGTGGATCAGTTTTAGAATCTGGAATAAGTTTTGTAACTTTGAACAACTCTCCGGTCACGAGGCAGAAAACGACCCCTCCTCTTCTCACACAAATCCGTTCCCCAGGGCTTTGGTCGGCGTGGCCGATTAGAAACACGCGTCTAGCTCATGTCGAACAACGTAAATTGAAATGATAAGGCTTATCGTTTTTCGAAAGAACAAAAAAAAACGTTTACCCATCCCTGCGCCGCGCGGCGGTGAACGCTCGCACTAAACGCTGCGCGATTATTGTCGTTTACAATGAGAGTGGAGGTCTTGACGTAAGCGAAACACGTTTAGGGTGGGGCAAACGTGGCAGGGCATGCTGAGTTTGGGCGTAGCTGAGCGGAGTGGGGGGTGCGGGGCGAGGTGCCTCGAGGGGTGGTACAAGAATGGGGTGGGTCGCACGGAACAGAGAGAATGAAGGGGGGGAGTGAGGGACTGGGCATAAAGAAGAACCTGGTGAAATACGGAAATTGGAGGGAAAATATTCAGGGCTTGTCTGCCGAGGGCAACAGAGAGAGAGCGGAAAAGAGAAAGAGAGATAGGGGAAGGGGCATGGAGCGCTCGAGTAGAACGTAGGCTGTGAGAGAGTCAGGCTCTGTAAGCGGCGCCATTAGCGTACAGTACTCCCAAACATCTTGTTCCCCTTTTTTTCACTTTTTTCTATCATTTTTCTCATTTTCGCGCCCTGTGCCCCCTCGAAACTTCCATTAAATGCTAGAAAGCCGTTAACGCATCACGAGGAGCTGTAGGAGAAGCCTTTTCTAGATTCTGTGTTTGCATTTGTTGAAACGCGTTCAGAACCTCCCGTCTCCAATAAGCACACGGCCGGGCTCCCAGGGCGACAGGAAATGGACGCGCGCGCGGCCCGGCGAAAAACTTATCATGGCGGAAACTCTCAAAGGAAAGAAAGGCTGAGGGCCGCAAGCTCCAAACGAGCGGAGAGCAGCGGCGCAAGTTGAAATAATTGGCAACTGCGGAGCATCCGAGAGCTGCGGCGGGGCGAGGCGGGGCGGGGCGGGAGAGAGGGGGTGCGCTGATTGTGTAGTATCAGGTGGGAGAGAGTGACTCGAGAGAAACACACAATTTATGGCGCAATTAGTACCAACTAGTAATTTATCCATGCAATTAAGTGAAAAGGGAACCGACGGCGGAGGCAAGAGCACCGCGCCCAGGGGGAGGAGCGGCGCGGCGCGGCGCGGCGCGGCGCGGGGCGGGGCGGGGCGGGGCGCGAGGAGTGCGGGGCGGTGCAACAGATGCACTGAAATTCGCCACGAACTCATGACTGCCTGCTGTGGTGCGGCCTCTGTCGCGCAGAGCTAGTTCATGGCGGCTCGTAAGTTTGTACCGCGTGGTTCGTGCCGGGCCATGAGGTGCAGCAGGCGTGCCGCGGCTGAGGAAGGGGTTGCCTATCTGCAAGGGGTTGCCTATCTCCAAGGGGTTGCCTATCTCCAAGGGGTTGCCTATCTCCAAGGGGTTGCCTATCTCCAAGGGGTTCCGGCGTCTCCTGACGTGACCAGCGGGGCGGAGGAGAACAGTAAGGTAAAGAAGCAGATTAAAGTAAGGGTCCGGTGAAAAAAAAAACCGCCGTGTTCGGCTAAAAATTTGAATATGCTTTCTGTATTGAAATATTGGTAATATCTCACTGTTTAGACCTAGAGAAAGGTTTAAAAAGAGCAAATTTAAAAGCCTATGATTATACTTCAAAATTTGTTGCGCAAAAAGTTCTACAAAGTTGGGTCATTTTAAAGGTAAAAAGTGTTATAACTTTGGAACGGCTTGACCCACAATGGTCAGTCTGTGCTCAAAATGAGTTTTTTTTCACCGCCTAACACATACTTAAATATGAATTATTTTCCTCGAAATTTGCCGCAAATCGGGATTTTACTGGACCCTTTACCTTATAATAACGATGAGTACCCGTGCGGATCAGTCCGCGCGGCGCGGCGCGGCACGCCGAGGGGGTTGTGGCTGGGCTGGGCTGGGCTGGGCAGGGCTGGGCTGGGCTGAGCTGGGGCTGGGCAGGTGGAAAACCAGAACTACTCCCCTGCTCCCTCGCGCCTCCACCCGCCCGCCCGCCCGCCCGCCCGCCCGCCTGCCCGCCTGCTGCAGGAGAAACAAAACTGTTCGGAAGAATGCACGAGGAGGCCGAATAAGGAGAGGCAATGGAGATTGCTGTGATAATGCGAAATGCTTATGCATGGAACGAAAATACGTAAAAATAAAAAAAAGCGATTAAATTGCAGGATTCCTTCATGTCCATCTTCTAGCCGCATCGCGTGAGAGCAGTACGCGTCGTAGGAGCCTCTTGAAGAACAGAGGCAGAGGAGGGTGTGAAGAGTTTTGTACATTTACGGAGGGCCTTTATAATAGTGAATCTTAATTGTGTCGCATGAATGTTGCAACAGGCTATTTTATTGTTGTGCGTTATCAACTTACAAATAGTGGCGCAAGTTATGTTATTCCTCATAGCTGACGTTTCAAACAATAACGTTTAAACCCGAATGATGAGACGTGCCTGCGCACGCGCGCGCGCGGGGCCGGGGCACTTGTTCCAGTTCTGAATTCCCTACACTCGTCCCTCGTGAGGCGTGTTCTCGTCTGCCCGTGCCAAGCCCTGCTCCATTGTTATTGTCCGCAGAAGATTCATCGCTTGCCACTCGCCGCGGAGTGATGGCAGATAAATCGAAAAGTGTTCAATCTGTCGTAAAACCTTTCAGCGCAGTCAGTTTTATTTTATTGGCTTGCCTCTGACTTCTTTCTTTGCGAATAACGCGCCGTTGTTAGTGAATTCTAGTAGGGGAGCATGTCGCAGGCGGATAGGAAACGACCCCGTCATGCCACCCATGTCCCCGATAAAAAGAAATACGCCCTTAATTAAACGTGTTCGGTGTGGCGCACACTGCCTGGTCTTCCCGACACTTTTGCTGGACGCGGCACGGGGCACGCCGCGGCCACCGAGGCCGAGGGGGTATGCACTCGCGTAATAGTCGGGTCACTCTGTCCGTAATAGCAAGCGTATTAGTATGCGTAATAGTGGCGTAATAACCGAAATTCTCCGAAATTTATCTATTTTGGGTTGGTTTGGACTGTTTTTAGCTGAATCCGTCCTACGAGGCAGCGCGGCAAGCCGCGAAGAGGAGGAAGGCGGAGCGGGACGCGGCGCGGGATGCAGCTCGGCAGCTGGATTTTGGTGACCCCATCTAATGGTAGGACCAGCTCATCAAAGTGCCCTGTCCGGGAGGCCCCCTTGCCCTGGGCCTTCATGAAAAACAGATTTTTCTGTCGCCGTGCATGGCCAAGGGTAAGGGCTACTCCCACATAGCTGCCAACGCGTTAGAGTGGGGTTTTAACTGGAAACCAGACAAGCACGCTGTCTCGGGCACGTGCCCTGGTGGAAAGGCCTCGCTAGTAGCCCACTCCGGGGGTGAACAACCTTGGGTCAATTGTGACCTGGTTCTCTCAAGTCAAGTATATATTTTGAGGCGTATTAGACCGTAATAGACCGTAATAGACGTAATAGTCGCGACTATCTGACACGCGGGTCGCAGGTTTTGAGAGTGCATACCCCCTCGGCGGCCACGCGGTGCGGTGCGGTGCGCTGGTGAACTCAGACTCGGGGTTCGCAGACGTGATGGGGCGTGGCGAAGCGCCAGTGGGGTCGCGCTCTGCTCCGCTCCGGCGCGGCGCGGCGTGGCGCGGCGCGGCGTGGTGGAAAGGGTTGAGCGCTTATCAGATGGCGACTTTGCTATCTGTTTCGAGGCATTGTCCGTAGAGCGACGCCAGAACGACGGAGCCGTGGCGACGGTCGGCTGGCGAGCCGTACACTCCCAGCGGAGCGGCTGGCTCACTCGTGACTCCCCGCACGATGACAGGTGCAGGGTCGACGTTGTTTCCACCCTCAATCCGATACTGACTTTTGCGTTGGTAATCTATCAACGTATTTGTGCAAGAAACAATTTTGTTATCAAACCCCAATTATTATTGATAGGTTGTTCTTTTTTCTTACCAACAAAATGCTTTTGTTGCCAATTACTCAACAAATTTCTTGCTACCAATAAACTATATTGTTGATACCTTATCCTTGCTGACAGCAAGAACATTTTCTTGTCTCAAGTAAATTTACATCACGGCAAATTCAGTATTCTTGGTACAAGAATGGGCTTTTCAGGGATGTAGCTGGAAACAAAACTCTCTCTAAGGAATCTGAGAGTGTGGACGCGAGAGCGAGATCCCAATGTCAGACATTTTTTCCCTGTGGAGCACTGTGAAAAATACTTGTAAAGGTTACGGAAAAAATTTCTCATGATAAATGTTGTAAAATTACAACTTGAAATTGTAAAATTACAATTACATTTTATCGACTTAGAATTCATTGACGAGCAAGAATGGGCGGTCGTAAATTTACAACATATTTTGTAAATCGTGAATACAAAACAAAATATGTTGTAAATTTACAAAGAAGTTTTTCACAGTGAGGCGAACACTCCAGTTTCACAATTTGCGGACGCGCTGTAGCCAAGCGGGGTGGTCGCCGCCATTTTCGGGCGGCTCATGACGGATCTCATTGGTGCTGCGGTGCCATGGGCCGGCCGGGCCGGGCCGGGCCGGGCCGCTCTTCCAGCCGGACGCAAATTGGTTCTAATTGAGAGCCCTGGCGAGCCCTGGCTGACCAGCTCAGCCGGCGAGCCCCGGCGCGCTCCGCCCCGCCCCGCCGCCGCCGCCCAACAGCTGATATGCGTAAGGAGCGATTACCATTTAATTATTGTGGCCCTGGTTGTTTCCCTGGCGGGGCAGCCATGCTGGCGACGCTAATCATACGTTTGATTGCTTATGAAAAATAACAATTAATGGGGGCCAACGCCGCCGCCCCGCCCCGCCCCGCCCCGCCCCGCCCCGCCCCGCCCCGCCCCGCCCGCCGCCCGACCCGACCGTGATGCGATTATGACACGGATTTCCGACTCAAATGTCGGTCCGTGACGGAAGGCGCCGTGACGGCCCGGCCGGCCGAATAAGGCCCCTCTGCGCATCGATGGCTGGCGTGCTCCTCCGCCACCGCCATACACCCAGAGAAGACTATGGCTCAAGTACAATTTGGTGCTTAATCCAAGCCCAATTTGACCGTAAACCAAGAATATAGGTATCATTCCAGGCGCGAAGGGGGACAACTTGAGAACAAATCGGGGCTGATTCCAGCCTAGTCGCTCAAGAACATTGGTACTCGATCCAGTCAAGTACATTGCACTCGACTCAAAGTACAATGCGCATGATCCAAGAACACGCTTTTCAGGGTGTACTGCAACTACCTAACATTTTACCAGAACATCGTCATAATGCTTGAAGTGTGCACATAATTTAGAAACACCTTTTTTTCTTGCCCTACGGTCTTGCCTCTTTTCCATATTTACCAGTGGTTGATAAGAAACGCGCGTCTTCCGACGCGATGTTGCCTTCCGAAGCCAGGAAGGGTTGGGGGAGGGGCTGGAGGGCAGAGGCACAGCCACTTCCGGAGTCGTTGCAGCTGCCCCCCCTCCCCTCCTGCCCCTCCCCTCTCCCTCTCCTCCCGTCCTGCCCCGCCTCTCCCCTTCCTCCCCCTTCATCCCCTTTCCCCCTGGGGTTCCAGTCGCGCCACGCCACGCCTTATCAAAGTAACCATTTCCTCTATAAACATGCGCGAAGGCGGCCTCCCCCCCCCCTCGGCCCCGACCCGCCCCCGCGCCTACACACACTCACACCTGATACGGTACGTCTCGCCGTGTCCTCGGCTACACTCACACAAATTGCTCTAATTTATTCAGGCAGGCTGCGCCGTAGCAGGCGCGCCGGTGGGTGGGACGAATTGTATCTGCCGACGCCGTAGCGCCGTAGAGCTTATGAGAGGAGCGAACGTTCGAAACATACGAAAGTAAAGCCGGATCCAGAGGTCCGTAACTTAGCAAATAACTCTAGGAACAATTGCAATAAAAGTTTAAGTTATATAACATTTATCTTTTAACAATCAGCCACCGATTTAAAAAGTTTAACTTTGATAACAAATACTAAATGTAAAATTTTATTGTTAAATGTTACAGGCCCTCAAATTTTCTGTGTGGGGTAGACAGACTGCCTAGAGCAATTTTGTCAACTTTAATTTTTATGCCCTTTTGTTTTTGTTAAGTTAATAACAAACGTCAAACTTGTAACAACATTTTTTGTTAGGTGCCAATATTTGCTATGTTAAAAGGTACCTTAAGTTACGGACCCCAGGCCGGATCTGCGCCGAGCAGAATTTACGTCGATACTGTTGTAAAGTGTTATTTTGATGGAGATGCACGGTGCACGGGCAAAGATTCGGAACCAATAAAATGTAAACAGCGACACTGGTCGTACACTGGAAAGCCAAGTGTACGAATGTCGCTCACTTGTAGATGAGAGAATAAATTCACTCACTTTTAGGTGAGCAAATGACTATTCGCTCACTTGTAGGTGAGCAAGTGACTTTTCGCACACTTGCAGGTGAGCAAATGACTATTCGCTCACTTGTAGGTGAGCGAATGACTATTCACCAAATGGTCATTCGCTCACCTACAAGTGAGCGAATAGTCATTTGCCCAGTGAGTGAATTTATTCGCTCATCTACAAGTGAGCGACATTCGTACACTTGGATTTCCAGTGTAGTCTGCTTTTGCCTTAAAACCTAGTACCGTCTGCAACTTGCAAAACTTGTAAACACTTGGAGGCGCAGCTGCTACACACGCGCGGGGCGGGGCGGGCTCGCGTGGTGTGAGTGTGAGCGCTACACGCGCAGCTCAGCGCAGCTCGTCGAGTAATTTGTCGAATTGGCCGTTGCGGCGCGGGGCGGGGCGGGGCGGGGCGGGGCGGGGCGGCTCGGCGGCAGCGGCGGTGTGAACGTGTGAACACCGGCTGGGCTGGCTGTCATAAAGCCCGGACCGGACCGGACCGGCCCCGCGCGCTCAGATGGACAGATACGCGCGTGCCAAGTCATACGCCGGCGCGGCGCGGCGCGGGCCGGCTCTAGTGCCGTTCTGCGCGTGGCGTGGCGTGGCGCGGCGTGGCGTGGCGTGGCGCGGCGTGGCGCGGCGTGGCGCGGCGTGGCGTGGCGCTGCCGCCCAGTTTGTTTTCCGGCGGGTCACTGCGGCCGGCCCCGGCCTGGGCCCGTGCGGCCCAGGGCCCGGAGCGCAGACACTAATTGACTGAACAGGGGATGACGCAGCAGCCGAGATCAACGCGCCGCGATCCGATCGGCCGATATCGAAATTAACATTCGGGACGTAATTTCACTCGCGCGCCTCGCGGCCCGGCCCGGCCCACGCAGCGTCCGTCCGGGACAGCGGCAGCGCCGGCCGGCCGGCCGGGCCTAGGGGGCGGTGACTTGGCGTAAGTTGTTGAAAGCGGTCTGCTGGTGTCGGCGGGGCGGGGCGGGGCGGGGCGGGGCGGGGCATGCAGCGTGCGGCGCGGCGGGCGCGGCGGCCAACGTTTCAATTAGCAGATCAATGGCCGGAGTACAGCGGTGCTGATTGTTGAGATAAGTGCTAGTGCCACGGGCACAGCGCGTATTGACCGGGAGAAAAATGTTCCAGCGGCGCCTCACCTCACCGGCACCGGGCCTAGCGGCTAGGCCCTAGCCCCCGCGTACGGCCCGCGGCGCTGGTGCGGAGGAGGCCCGCGCCGTGACGTCGCCAAAGAATTTAGATTGCGTCACGAGGAGAGGAGGGACTCTGTGCTGCTGGAGAATCCGTGAGGGCTGGGCGGGGCTGGGCGGGGCTGGGCTGGGCGGGGCTGGGCGGGGCTGGGCCGGGCCGGAAGACGCGCTCGCTCCAAGCAAGCTCTCCGTAAATTCCTGGATATTCCAAGGCTATTTGCCGGCGCCCTCCTCCCGGTCATCGCGGATTCCAGAGAAAAGTCCAAGCGGGGGCAGTGCGTCAAGTCCGACTAACTTTTATTTGATTAGGATTTTATCAGACGGCGTGGGGAGGCGTCAGAGAGGCATTTCCCAGCTCTTTTTCTTTTATTCCCCTATTTGCGGAAAAGACTCAACCGTCTTTAAGGCTAGCTTAGAGGAATGTAAACGCCGTAGAACTACTGTCACGCCACCATAATGGAGTATGCCATTGTTCGCGGACTCGTGCGGACTATTACTAGAATTAGTCTGTGGTCCATCATGTACGTCTTCCGTAAGAAACTGTTTTCGGAGCTATTGCATTGTCTATAATCCTGTGGGCCAGCCTGTGGTTTCCCTGCCGCCAGCTGCACTGGCTTTGCTAGGTGCCGCACTGGCTGCGCTGGCTTTGCTAGGTACCGCACTGGCTGGCTGCACTGGTTTTGCTAGCCGCCGCACTGGCTGCGCTGGCTCCTGCACTGGCTGCGCTGGCTGCCGCACTGGCTGCACTGGCTTTGCTAGGTGCCGCACTGGCTGCACTGGCTCCTGCCGCACTGGCTGCGCTGGCTTTGCTATGTGCTGCACTGGCTGCGCTGGCTTTGCTAGGTGCCGCACTGGCTGCACTGGCTGCGCTGGCTGCCGCACTGGCTGCACTGGCTTTGCTAGGTGCCGCACTGGCTGCACTGGCTTTTTGCTAGGTGCCGCACTGGCTGCGCTGGCTTTGCTATGTGCTGCACTGGCTGCGCTGGCTTTGCTAGGTGCTGCACTGGCTGGCTGCGCTGGCTTTGCTATGTGCCGCACTGGCTGCACTGGCTTTGCTAGGTGCCGCACTGGCTGCGCTGGCTCCTGCACTGGCTGCGCTGGCTGCGCTGGCTGCCGCACTGGCTGCGCTGCTGACTGCGCCGGCGACTGCGCCGGCGGCGCGGCGTAGCGCTTGCAGACGGCCTCCTCGCGCTAACTGTTCCGAGAAGCGCTCCTCTGCGTATAATGTGGCGGTATCAGGCATGGCGCGGGCCCGCCCCGCCTCGCCCGCCCCGGCCCGTCTTCAATACGCCGTTTTACATACAATGTGTGACTGACGGACTGCTTGTGTCGTCGGCGCGCCGTCGCGTCGTTGCCGGGGCTTAGCTCGGGGCGGGGCCTGGCGGGGCGGGGCGGGCCGGCGACCAGCCTCCCGTCCCTGCAGCGCAGCGCACCGCGGCTGCAGCGCGGCTCTTGTCCGTGGGAACCTCCATACACCTGCCAGTACGAAATTAAAAGGAATGTTTAGTTTGGAGCGCTTACCCCTGCTGGACACCGCATGTCCTCTACACGCATCTTTAACCCTTTCCCCTGGGGTTTTATCATCGCCCCAGCCGCTCGTAACCCTTCTGGCACGACACCACCCCCTCGTCACACTTCGGCCGCCGCGCCGTCCCGTCCCAACGCCGCCAGCCGTCGCACCGTTCACTCCTCCGGGACCATCCGGAGCCGGGCCGGGCCGGGCCGGGCCGAGGCCGCCGGAAGCGGTCGTCTCTCGCGCTTCCTCCAATTACACCGAATTAGCCGAGTAAAAAACACGGGCGCGCGCACCCGGGCCGCACTGCGCTGGCCGCGCGCCACCGCCGCTGTTAGTTTATTGTTTAATGTGTTTGCTTGTTTTACTCGATCCTCTTCACACGGCCGCTGATTCCACCCCGACACTGCCCAGCCCACCACCCCCTCCACCCTCTCCACTCCCTCTCCTCTGCCTCGCCACACTTCTTATTTAGACAGTCCACCGCACCGCGACGTTTGTCACCTGCCGTCTCTTCTCCGTCGGCCAGGACGGCAGAAGACGTTATTCAGAATACCGAAGCCCCTTTCAAAAGTGTTACCGAGAATAAAAGGGAAAAGGTCCTCGACAAATCTAACTGTTGTTCTACATGACAGTTTAATCTGCAAAACTCTAGTCTTGCAGTTTAAACTCGTCAGTCTTGCAGTTTAAAGTGTAGTACAACAGTTCAAACTGCAAAACTGAAAAGTTTTGCAGCTTAAACTGCAAGGCCGCTGAGTTTTGCAGTTTAAAC
Source organism: Frankliniella intonsa (assembly GCA_033675135.1). Lineage (NCBI taxonomy): Eukaryota > Metazoa > Arthropoda > Insecta > Thysanoptera > Thripidae > Frankliniella > Frankliniella intonsa. Next base: position 755,510 of record CM066253.1, read on the forward strand.
TGTCATGTAGTACAACAGTTAGATTTGCAAATAGAGCATCCCCCCCCCCCCACAAAAAAATAAATAAATTCACAATTCCGTCATTTTGGCCTGAGGAGTGAGGCAGGCAGCCCCGCGCCCCCAGCGCCTTATCTCGCGCGCTAGCGACGCGTGCGGACGCGTGCCGATCGACGTGACGCGCGCCTTGACAGCCGGTTACTGTCCAGCATGCGCAGCAGGCTGAGGAGAGGTGCGCCCTCACTCCGTTTAGTCATGTACAAACGGAAATTTCATCATTTTTTTCGTCACTTTCAGTCATTTTTAGTCATTTTCAGGCACTTTTCGTCACCCAACCTTTTTTCAGTCTAGTCATTTTGAAGTCATTTTTAGTCAGTTTCAGTCAATTCTAATCATTTGTAGTCACTTTTCGTCACTTTTTGTCACTTTTCGTCATTTTAAGTCACTTTTCGTCATTTTTTGTCAATTTTAGTAATTTTATTTTAAGTTGTTTTTGTCCTTTCAGTCAATTTAAGTCATTTTTTAGTCATTGACTTATTTTTAATCTTTAGTCATGTACACGAAAAATCGAAGTGAAGGACCCTTCGGGCTGAGGAGAGGTGCGCCTCCAGTCCGCCCGCGTGGAGGGAAACGTTATAACGCTAACATGCGGATGATCTGAACTTTATACGTTTCGCCTCATACGTTTCACCCCAAACTCAACTGCTTTTACAACTCTGCCTCTTTGACGCTGAACGCTGGACGACTTTTACTTGAAAGCTTTACGGCAGTACAAGCTGCTGGCAGGCGGGCGGGCAGGCACGAGCTGCGGCTGCGCCACGTGTCTCGTCCCCCGTCACCTCCGCGCAGACTCCGCCTCCGCCTCTTATCCCCAAATTATCGCACCTCTATCTCGTCCTTACCGTAATTTCTGTTTTCAATTTTCCGGGGGTAATAGCTCACTCAGTCGCATAGGCGGGGTAATTGTTTGACCGCACGTCTCACTTATTGCGGGTAATTGCCTTTGATAGATCGCCCTCTTGTTAAGCGGTGGCCGCCCCGCCGGTGGCGGCTGCTCTGAGGATTACAGTGATTTGGTGCGAGCGGGTCAGGCGGACCCTCACTACCGAAAAAGTGGTGCGCTGGCAAGCAGCGCCTCACCGGGTCGTACGATAACTCGAAATACCCCTTTTTCGTGAATGTAGCTTTCTCGCAAAAATACTGAACCTCCTACGTTGACTGTGATTCAGCCCAAAAATTGTTTTTCTTGACACAAGTCAGGAGCGAGTGCGCCTACACGTGTGGCCCCGGAAATACAATCGAAGAAGGAAATGAGGATGAGCATAAACCCTTATGCATGATTTTCGCATCGCTATGCACGATTTTATACAACCATTGTTATGCACAAATTTTTATGCATAACTATGCACACATTGTACATAACTATGCACAAATTTGTGCATAAGGGACAGAGTTAAGCATAGTTATGCAGAAAAAATTGTGCATAGTTATGGTTGCGTAAAATCCTGCAAGGCTTATGCACAACAAACTGCATAAGGGTTTAGTGTGTGCGCCTACACGTGTGGCCCCGGAAATACAATCGAAGAAGGAAATGAGGATGAGCAATCGTCTGTAAGATATACACTTGCCTCCTTTAAAAAAAGGATCTAGATTTTTTGCGCATTTCATTTTTCTCTCGTCGGTTATTATTTTATTTGGGGAGAAGTAAAGGAGATAGCTGCTAAAGGCTGGAGAATGCGTAGCCTTATGCGTCGCGAAAACTTTTCTGCGCGGATTGATGGCGCCAAGTTGACCGTCGTGTACGACTTGTTGTTAACCAGTGAGTGATGGCTGCAGAACAGGGCTGCCGTTTAAGTGGCGACATTAAGGACTGGTGAGACGAGACATAAGCACCTCTCAGAGCCCACGCTCCTCCCTGTTCCCACACTCACCGACGCTATTCAGCGCACGGGCAGCAGGCCAGGCCGCGCGCTGCTGGCTGCCTAGCTCCACGGCGCGAGCGAGGGGGTTCTTCAACAGGGAGTGACAGACGCCACGTTTGGCGTGGAAAATGTCAGTATTTCTCCTGCGTCTGCATCCGTGTACATATCAAAAATAATTTTCCGATCGTTTACGCCGCCTCAAATAGAGAGAGTTGAAAATGTCTCAACTGAGAGCCACTCTACTCCACCTCTGGCTGCTATTGTTGTGTATAGAGTCTCAGTGGAGGGTGGCTGCGGCGCGGCGGCCCCGGTCCAGCACGGAGGGGAAAGAGGCGGACACCCTCCGGAAAAGATAAATGTCTCCGAGCGATCAGAGCATGTCGCCTGGGAATTGGGTGGATGGCGGCGAGAGAGGGAGAGAGGGAGAGAGGGAGGGAGGGAGGGAGGGAGGGAGGGGGGGGGGCTGGTGCACTGCATGGCAGTGGTAATGGTATACGGTGGTGGGTGGCGCCAAGGGGAAGAGAAGAAGGGTGGAGGAGGAGGGGAGGAACCCCGAGCAAAAAACGCGGAAAGTGTCTTTTTCTGACCTGTCCGCCTCCGCGCGCCCCGCCCCGCGCCGCCCCACCCCCTCCTCTTTAGCATGATACACCGCCGGGCCGGGCCGGGACTCGCCACACCCCGTTCGCCCCATTCACCCCTTTCGCTCCGCCACGCTGAGGGAATCCTTTGGCCCCTGGTGTGTTGCCGCCGCACAGCCCTCGCTACGACAGTGCAGAAAGTGGCTCTGGTTCAACCAGTCTCAAGCGAGATGGTATTATTGTTTTAAATGAAATGTGGATAAAATTTACTGCAGGCAGAAGTATACGAATTTCTGCTTATACTAGCGTAATAAATTAAGATTTATCATCGAAGCTCGCCACTCGCATTAAAAATGTATTGCTTTGTCGTGCACATTTACTTACTCATTGCTCTTGAAGAGCGCCTTTAGCAGTTCCCGGTAAAGTAATACGTGTGGCCCGCATTCTTACACGAGAGGCTGCCGCATCCTAGTCGCAATCATGGACGAGACGGCCCCACGAGGGAACCGAAATAAGTTTGAAAAGTTAATTACGGGATGAAACATTTTGGACGCGATAAGAGTCAAACGTAAGCCTGGTGGGTCGGGCGCTGGGACCAGCTATCTGATGAACGAGAGAAGGTGAGCCTGCCGAGGGGAAAAGTGGGATAGCAAGTACGGTGGTGGGGTGGGCGAGCGAGACTTCCAGAGATCTGCCGCGGCGCGCCGCGCGCCCCTCCCTACAGTACCCGCCGCGGCGCGGCGCTGGGCTGGGCCGGTACGCAGTCGTCAAGGAAACGGAGTTGTTTCCAAAGGTCGGTAGGAACCGGTTTTCCGAGAATAAGAATAGGAGATGCACGTACACAGACTCACGCGCGCGCGCACGGGCACACACCCACAGGTACATCGCCGTGCCCGGCCGTGCCCGTGGCTGATGTGCGCTGTCCCTCTCCGTCTCCAGATCAGGCAGTGATTTTTCAGAGAGGGGCGCGCACGCCTCCGTATGTGTGTGTGTGTGAGCGTTTGTGTGTTTGTTTGGGGATGTTCCGATCGGAGATATCGTCTCCGGCGTCCAGTGGGCAGGCATCCGGACGGACCGCCACAGGCTTGATTGCTTGTTGAAATCGAACCTCACCTGCTGGCAGGAAGTTTTATGGCATAAAGACGGGAACGCCACGGCGGGGCGCCCCTGTCAAAGAAGATGGTTAATTACTCGCAGTTGAGAGCTTCGTGCGAAATTTCCTCCTCCGATGAAAGCCCACACGCCAAGGCCCTGCCCTGCGCGCCGGCCGGCTCCGGCTCACGGAAGCCGAGGTGTTAAAGTGCTGTCGACTTAGTGTTGCATGTGGGGTTTTGTCGGGAGGGCCGAAGACTTTATAAGTCGATCTTGTGAGGTCCGCACGACCTGATGGAGTGGGCGGAACAGGGCCTATCTACTCTGCACTCTTACCTTACGGTGATTTTCACTGTAAGCTACGGTAAATCAAGGTGCATCACCGTAGCTTACAGTGATATTCACCGTAGCTTACGGTGAAAATTCACCGTAAGTTACAGTGCTGCAGGGTTCACCGTAGCTTACAGTGAAAATCACTGTAAGCTTTTATTAGTGTGTATTTGAGCTATAACCTCGGCTATAACTCGGAGCACGTGTTCTCCCAGAGGACACAAGCCGCGCGTCATTGCCACATTTGCTTATAATAACTGCAAAAAATGTCATTTAAAAAAATCAGCACTTCGAACTGAATGTCTGGTGTAGATGATTACTTTTTGTGTCCCTCCCCCCCCCCTCCCCTTTCCCCCGTGCCTTTGCTTGTACGGGTGTTCGGATCAAAGGGGTGACAGCTCGCTGTGGTTCTCCGAGAGGGCGCGCAGGCGCAGGCCCGGCCGGCCGCTCACCAGGACACAACTCGCTTTCCAGGAACCACCATATGACAGGACGTGTAGCATTATGCAATGTCGTGGCCCGACGCGACGTCCTGAGGGATGGACGAGCATTTACACGGCCGCTTTCGCCATTTACTCTGCCGGACCAAGTCTCAGAAATCCATGAAATGTTAAGTAGAAGCTGCTAATAGTGCCCATTTATGAAGTTGCAGGCGTATTGACTCAGGCAGGGTGCGCACTGATTTTCAGTTGTAATGGAGAAGAAATACGCGTGGAGAAATATTCGCGTATGGAGTAATCACTTTTTTGGATGGACCATTTTACATTAAGGCTAAAAATAGCCCTTTCCTTTCTTCACAAAGTGCAATTTTTTCGGGAGCTATAGCTCTAACCGTTCTTTAGATATGGTAGACTGAGGACGTGGTTTTGATCTCAAATATGGCATGTTAACCTAATTCGGATCAGCAAAACTTCGTTCACTGGCCATACCACACGTCTGAAAAATTATTCTATACCAAGAATTGCGTTCTGTGAGCACCTCTGAATGAGTTTATAGAACTGTCCCGGCACATCCAATGTGTTATCAACCTGTTTTCCTTGTTTGACAAATCGTCAATTTTGCAAGTTTATCCCCACCTCCTTGACGCAAGCCTTTTGGTTTAAACTCAGTCAGTGGCTTATACAACACATTCAGCGTAAATGCCAGCGGTCCAAAAAAGTACAAACGACGGAAAGGCCCCTTCTTTGAAGAAAGAAATAGGGGCATTCAAATTTTAGCTCTCCTATGAAAGTATAAGCGGTTGATCCTAAATAGGCTCAGTCGCTCTAATCGATGATTAAAATGCGCGTTGCTGCCCACGAATACGCCTCCCCCTCCCTCTTGCTTAACCCTCCCCCCCCCCCCCCCCTCGTCTTTCTCTCGGGAGCGAAATAATGTTAATGACCGTTTTACTAATGTTATCTCTTACCCTTTCATGCTCGGAAGGGTTGCGAAAAGAAATAAACAAGTTGACCCATTGTTGTCGTCGGCGTGGCGCGGCCTAACATGCAAAAGAGCGACGGCTTTCAAAATGAATGGCGCGAAACGCACCGCATTCGATGGAAATTGCGGTCCAATGTGTATAAACAAAAGACAGGCTAGAGGGCGCTTGCTTGTGCTGGGCTTGTGCTCCTCAGAGGGAGGAGGAGGGCGCCGCGCGCTGACTGGAGAATGGGTACTGTATAATTAAAGGAACGAAGGGGGAGTGAGAGCAGCGGGGGAATCTGAAGCTGCCGAGCGGACACTAAGGGAAACGAGAGAGAGAGAGAGAGAGAGAGAGAGAGAGAGAGAGAGAGAGAGAGAGAGAGAGAGAGAGAGAGAGAGAGAGAGAGAGAGAGAGAGAGAGAGAGAGAGAAGGGCGGGGCCACGCCAGGGGCCTCGGCAGGTCCGGTGTTGACTTGAGTCTGAGCTAACCAGCAGCGTCCGAAATATATGTGTCTCTTGGGGTTGTACTGGAGCACAATTGAAGAGAAGATACGGCCACGGTGCAACAATAGGACGCGAACCCCCTCTCCCTTCCACTCCCCTTTCCCCCTTTTCTCTGTCGCTCGTTCGCGCTGCCCCGTGCTGAAAAGCCCCCACGCCCGCCCTAGCTCGCAACCAGGGGGCTCAGCCCCTCCCTCCGCCACGCCGCGCCGCCACGCCCCCCTCAGAGTAGAGCAATCCCGCTTCGCATTTCAGAAGAATGCCGATAAATCTTGGCGGAACAAACGTCCAGATGGTATCTCGCCGTCCCATCCCGGCCGTGCGACGAGACCGTGCGTCCTTGCCTTGCGTCGGCTCGTCGCGAGTTCAACTCCCGCCAGAGTAAGGCTCGATGCCAGCGAGCGTGGCGGCTGGCGGCACGTTGCAGCGCCGCCGAGCATCCAGTGGCCATTTACATACTCCTGGACAATCGGCGCTAATTTACTCGTAAGCGCAGCGCGCCGTGGCGAGCAGGCGCGCCAGGGGCGCTCGGTGCATTTTGCTCATAAAGCACGCACTTTTCACGCTCAAACACTCGGGACTGTCAAGCTGACCGGAAGCTATGGATGGTAGAAAATGTTAAAGTTATTCCTCTTGAAAAAAACTGTTCTTTTCTTATCGCGTTTCTTTCTTTATTGGAGCAGGTGGTGTCCTTCCTGTGTCAACAGCCGTCCTTCGTTTTATAGCTGGTGCGGCAAATTATGTCTCGGGCTATCGCATAGACCTAGATCTACTCACACACCGCATCAGATAAAGAAGCGGCGGTGTGCCGCGTGCGAAGCTGTAGTAAAACATAATATGCGTGGTTCGAACTCTTGTGGTTTCTCTTAATGAGGAGAGGTCCATAGGGTTACTTACTTCTTACTCGGTTGCAGATGTACGATGAAATTGCGGATTCCATTTTCGCGCACAATGTGTTATCGGCCGTATACAATCCAATCAATTATCCGGAGCGTCCAGGATTCGACTCTTTTCCCTCTCGGTACATCAAATCACGATATCTCCGTGCCTCCCTCCCCTGAGGATACAGAAGCAGCGACGGGAGATTGTTTTCAACACTTGCTGGGGCGGCGCGCATTTTGTGCTGCATCATGTTTTGGCTCATGACGGCTTATTACACGCTTGTGTCCGGTGCTGCCACCTGGTCAGGTTTCGTTCATGAAATATAGTGAAGTGCGCCGCCCAGGCCAATGATGGACGACCATGCGACGATTGACACGTAACAAACTGGATACAGTAGCTCTCACCTTCGTCCATCAATTGTCTGCGTGGGAAAATTTCTATACTTGCGTATGTTAGCGGGCGCGTCATAGACATTTATGCGGAATTTATCAGAGGTTGTTTTTTTCAACCATTTATTTTATAGATACAAATTTCTTCATTACCGCTCATGTGCCGGCATAGGTGCGAGTGTCTCGCGAACTCAGCCGAAGGTCCGGCTCAGTGTCGAGTGAGCGACGGCCTCGCCTCCCAGTCGCGCCGGGGACAAAACGGGTAGTAGCACCGTCGTGCCGGTAATACGCAAAACTGATGCGAGTTTTATTATAACTCGCTTCGCAGCGGGGGCCCAGGCTGAGAAGCCCACCCGATCAGGCGGACCTGGGGCGTTGGGGTGGGGAGAAAGGAGAGCTGACCCGACCCGGTGGGATGTGCCATGCTGTGCCTTGCTCTGCTCGCATCCAGAGCACTCTGCTGATGCGGAGTACAACCTGAAAATGTTGAAAGCCAAATAATTATAAGCGGACGAGGATCGGGCAAGAATATATTCCCCATGACTTGGCGCTCTCCCGCTGTTAGCGATTGCTCAAGCTTAGGCGTAGGGCAGAGGCAGACGGGCCGTGCGGCGCCCCGCAGGGAGACCTATCTTCCGTACTGCGCTGACGCCGAACAAACTTCAGCGTCTTCGTTTTAAATCCGGTCTCAGAAAGCAGTGCAGCTTTTTTCAGTCGACAAGGTTTTCCTTTTATGAAAGTCTTTCTGTAATTATTTCAGCATCAGCGCAAAATTACCGTTTAATGGGCTTCGTGTACTGTACAGCTCGGTGATTTTAATGATATCTGAGATCGGGAGCTTATCGCGCACGGAGGCTTGATTTAAATACTGATTTGGTAGCGCACGGCGCGGCGGGCGCACGTGATGTAGGCGGGCCAACACCTCGGAGTGACCCGTGCTGTAACCCCGCGTGCGCCGAACGCTCTTTAACATTTATAATGTTGCCGCGCCACGGCGGGGCTCGTTCCACTGTTTCCAAGGTTTAGGCAGCTTGCTGGTTTGAATTTTGGTAACCAAAGTTCCATTTTTATTACTTTCAGTGTGATTTTTAATTCTTACCGCAAACCCTACTACTTGTTGACCCGTGACTCGCCGTTTTTACCTGATCACAAATGTCAACAAAGCGATTATAAATACGGAGGATGGAAGCATGATACAAATTCGTTTCTGAAGCTGACCTCCCATCGTATACTTCCACCCGAACACACTCAATAAGAGTCTCTAACGAGAGATGCACAAGTTGTATGATGAGGAAACTGCTGGCCGCCGGCCGCCGTCCGGTCCAAGGCGAGTCGGTTTGAGATGAGTCCTGCGGGGCGGGGCGTTAGACTGCATATAGGGCCTAAAGCGCCATGCCACGCCACGCCCAGGTAGCTGCACCGATACTCGCCGCCATCTCATGAATATAAATGAAGTGGAGCAACATTGTTGTGGTAGTGGCAGCGGCTGGCTGGCTGTCCCAGTGGGCAGTGTTGTTGCTGTTATGCCTGCGTTGCCATGGATACCGACTAGTGCTGCTCATTACATGACAGCTATGTCACTGTGCCCCTTGGAGGACTGGTGGTCTCTCGCATGTGTTTATTTCACTCTCGACCTCAAGGCTGAAGGGAATGACTCATCTAGCGAAAGTAGAGAGAAAGGTAGCATTACTTTTGGTCGCGCTGTTCCCTTGGAAGCGTGAAGCCTACGGCCATCATGTCCGGCACCACCGGGGGTAAAATCAAGGATCAAAACGGAACGAAACTCATGAATCATTCTCTCTTATATTCCTTGCTTTTTTGACGTTCTTTAAGATTGTTATTGCACAAAAACTCAAATTTTAAACAAAAAGGGAAAAAATGGACAATAAAGATAGATGATGTCCCACAAAACTGATAATATTGACACCATCCTGCGTGCCATAGGCCGGGTGTATTTCGCGTAGTGAGAAATGGCACAACTTAAACGTGGACGAGACAAAATAGACGCGATCGGTACTCCCACATTGCTGCTATGGCAGAATGCTACTACCGAAATAATAGAAAGAAATAAGGCAATAAAAAAATGGGAGAGAGAGAGAGGGAGGGGGCAAGAGAGAGAGAGGGGGGCGGGAATTTGGAAAGAGTAGGAGGGGGAAAGGGGGGCCGACAGGATTACATCTGCTCCAGCCGGCTTTTCGAACCCCTCCCCCCCCCTCCCTCTCATCCTCATTCCTTCGCCACTCACGCCACTGCGGCCGGTAACTCCAGGACCGGGCGAGAAGATAGAAGGGGGGGGGGGGGGGGCGGGGGCAACGCAGAGGAAAACGAAGTGAAAAAAGACGAATATGAAGCGGTGAACAGGGAAGTAACCAAACGTTATACGCGCCTTATTGCAATACGTCGTGCAGTACGTGTTCCATCGTAATCCCAAATAAAACTCTTTATTTTATGTCAACACTTTACGCATCTGTCGCATCTATTCTCGTTTGAAAATCTTGCCTTTACCCTCCGCCCTTAGAAATACTCGAAGTGCTCAATCGCGATGCGTCGCATAATTTTTTGCCTTTGTTTTGTAGTGTGTGGCGTGTGATCCTCGGCGATATTTTATGAAACGGAAAGTGAAGAAAAAACAAAACGGAATGTCTTCAAAAAATTGTTCGGGCCCCCTTGACAGATCGTGCATACCCAATTCGACAAATGTGATTGGAATGTGAAAAGAAGTCGTTTCCTCCTCAGTGTCTCGCCGCGTGGGCGTGCCTGCCTGCGCGCGCTCCCTTATTGAGGCGCGTCTTGCAGAAACGCAAAATATTTATTATGTAGCCAAACGTTCTGAAGTTTGGCCTATAGGCTACATTGAACGCCGCTTAAAAACTGTCAGTAAAAAACGCTTTATATCATGTTGGCAGAAATGTCATATTTGTGAATGCGTCACGATATGTCCGTTTGCTCTTGCTCCCTCATCGTGCGAGTACATGGCTTACACAGCACCGAGTGCGCTTACACCCGCGCACACATTACTGGGCACCCTAAAACCCTGAAGAGATGTGCCCCGCCCACTCGGGGTCTGCGCCGCACCGCGCCGGGCCGGGGCCCGGACAGGACGGCCCTCGCCGGGGCCGCCGGGGCCGCCGGGGCAGCCGGGGCAGCCGGGGCCCCCTGCCCTGCCCGCGGCCCCGCCCACCTTCAAGCGACCAACCCCGGGCGGGTCGGCGGCCCGGACCAGCTCATTATACCCCACATCGCCTCGACACGCACACCACAGCCGCGTCCGCCCCGCGCCCTCGGCGCTCGCCGTGCGTGAGACGGAGAGCATCATAGCGCGTTTGTGAGAGAGCGAGAGAGAGAGACCATGCATAACATGGCCCGAGTACGCTGCTGCGCGGCTAACACAAATTGAGTATCAGCCACCATTTTATTATCGCCGAAAATGAGTGAAAGACGCCATAGCGGCGGCCGTGTCGTGTCCGGCCAGGTAGGGCTGACCAGGGGGACACGACCTTCTCGGTAATAAAGGCGCAGCCAGATTGTTACTGATACCAATGACACGCCGCCCCGCCCCGCCCCGCCCCGCCCCGTGCGGGCCCGTCGCGGTTGCGTGGCGCGGCGGAGTCCGGCCCTGGCCCTGGCCGCGCCGCTGACGGGGGAACGCCAACACGTCCATCTAATTACCGGATCACGTGACGTGCATGTGACACACGTTTCATTACATTTCGGCGGGTATGTGCGTGGACGCATCCCCCCTTTTGGGCGTGGCTCCGTAGAACATTAAACTTGCCACCCCAACAAATATTGTTTAAAGGCAAAATGAGTGTCGTCTTATTAGTGGTGTATCGGTACATCGATATCGGATAATCTGTGCATGGGACCTGGGACCTACATAGCCCTTTTTAGAGAGACTTTTTCCCTACCTGCCTTATCTACTCGGTAAAGTAAATGTATGATACTTTTTTTGTTTGGTGACTGCCGTCAGTGAAGCGTCTTTTCACCTCCCTTACTGTTATGCCCGCAGCTGGCCTGGTGACATCGCTGCTTGGCTTGCCAGATGCTGATATCGGGCATCGCCTTATGTATGTGCGTAAGAGAGAGAAAGACGTAGTTGCGAACGTAGCCCACCTGCTGCTCACCAAAACTGAGTTGGGAGATGGGCAGATATCGTGCATTCGTCCCCCGCCCCTTCCTCGCCTTTACGCATTTCGGCTTCACAGCCTATGCCTCTGCCGACCACAAGCAGGCTGCCTCGCCCAGCAGTCGGTTTCCATATGGTCGCCGCAGAGGTCTCCCCGGGGCATAGGACTCCCCACCGACCCCATCTGACCCATCGATTACTGTCGGACAGGTACCTGTTGGGTACGTGTGCGCTTTGTGTCACCCGCCGGCTCTTTCTTCCCCTTAAACTTTACACTACCATTTTCAAGACGATTCAGTAAAACTATTGTAGGGATGTTGGTAGTGGAAATGCACATGTCCATTTCTCAGCTCCATTTTAGCGTTATGACTTGGTGCTCGACTTTGAATCAAGACTTAGTCCTGAGGACCTAGTACTTTTTGAATCAGTTGCGGCTTCTGCATGGCTGTACGGACGACTGGTGTTGGTGCAAGATGCCCGCAGGACGGTGCTGTCTGATTTCCAGCGGTGTAAAATGCCTATAATGCGAAGACCACATAATTATACCAAACTGGTAGGAATTATATCTGAACTAGACAGCTTAACTGCCGTCTACTGTGTGCCAGTTTAATTGCCGACAATTTTCTGAGCGCGAGACGAGTTGATTTTTCCCGCGCTGCCGCCGTCTAGGGAGGGCCTTGGCCGCCATGCGCTCGGCCGTGCGTGGCACACACTGCCAAATAAAAAGTTTTACCACGTTTACGGCAGCTGCCCCCTCTGTGAGAATAGTTGTAGGTTTACGGGAAAATTCTACCATTTTTTTTCTCAATTAGAAATAGTAATATTACAAGCACTACGATCAACTTAAAATTCAATCAATATTGGGATTTTGTAAATTTACAATATGTTTCGTAAATCGCATTTTACAAAATATATCGTAAATCTAAAAACATATTTTTCACAGTGCCTCAATGAAAAGATACAAGTACGCCCCAGTCTAGGTTGTGTTATTGTGCTCATGAAAAATAAAGCACGGGTGAAAAAATGATCATTTTTTGTCAAAGCCGATCATTTTGCGCTGCAGAAAAATTTTACCATCCGGAACGGGGAAGTGTCACATACATGCAGGCGCCAATATGAAGTAACTGCGGCTGCATTCAAGGAGCAGATAAATTATTTTTTTTATTGTAAAAGTAATGTGTTTGAGAGTTATAGCTAGAAATTACCTCAGTTGGCGCATCTGTGACCTCACAGTTCGTCTTCTCTTCGATTGGTGCACGCCCCTCTTTCGAATTATCCGAAATAAATGCTACCGTCGCATGGACGATTCCGGCATTTACAGTCTCACAAGAAAGCGGCTTCGGTCGGTGGTTGAGCAATCGAGACCCTTCAATTATACCTTCCGTACCGTCTCGTTTACTCATACTTTAACCCGTCAGTATAATTAGCCCTTCCGACCCGGGACAATGATAAGGAGCGCCGTGAGGATTGCACCCTTCTCTCTCGCACTTGACTTGTGAGACACTTCGTACCTGGCCCTGTAAGGCGCGCTTTTGAGTCATCTTCGCCAGGTACGCAGACTGACATACTAGGTGTATTGGAGCACGCCCCGTCATGTTACTGCGGGCCTGCCTATACCCTAGGGTCCCCTTGCTCCTTACAGCCGTGCCAGAAAGGCAAACCTGCAACGCTGTGGTGTAGACTCGGGATAGATCTGCATATAGTGCATGAAAACTGAATTTCATCGCAAACTAACCGGCACCTTGCTCGTTTACGATACATACGCGGTAATTTAAGCAATGTGTCAAATTTCGGTGGATCCTCTGGGCAGAAGAGTGAGAAAGGCTGTCCCGGCTCGACCTCAGCGCTTGCTGGTAATGTGGCGGCGTGGTCCCTACCCAGTCCCAATTCTAGAGGCTGACAGGTCTCTGGCCGGTCCGGTCCGGTGGCCGGGCTCTAGCGGCAGGCCCCCTCCCTCACTCCACCGCCCCTCCACCCCTACCAGCGACCATGGAAAATATGAAATGGCTTCACTTTGACTTGGGTGGCAGTAAAATGTTGCATTTTATGTTCGGTGCGGAGGAGGTGCGCGGCGGACCCGCTCAGGTCGGGAAAGAAGGGAGACCCTGAGGACCTTGCGGCCACCTATATCCTCAAGACTGACTCATACTGGATTATTACATACATTGTGAGCCAACTGAAGAGCTAGCGATGCGACTAAAATTAGCTCATGATGCGCCAGGAAAGTCTGACTCATTTTTGTAAATATATTTGCATGGGGGCGGGGGTGCAAGTCGTTTACAGTGAGTCGATCGCCCTCTTTCCTAATGCAGGCAGGACTGCCTTTTCCGAGCGCGCGCAGGAAATGACTGATCGGATCTAGGGGCCGTTTTTCAGCTCGCCGCTCATTGACTGGTTTCATTTCCTCCTACTGGGAGGCCAGTGTACTCTTGCCTGAAATGCCTACTTGGCGATGTAAGTGATGTTATTGTGGGGAAACGTAAACCATGTTCCGCTCTATGTGGGGTGTCTGAACCGTGTTTGTTTCCACACTTCGTGGGCAGTTTCTGAGTACATCGTGGGAGGAGCCAGGCCTTTTGGCCGGAAGGGCAGTAGGAATCGCCTTCCTGTACGCAAAGCAGGGTAGCGGAGCGGCGGTCTCATTAGCATAGGAACCAATCAACTCAGACTCAACTCCACCAACACGCTCGGCGGTCAAGCGCTGTATTCGTGACGTCCGTTTCAATTGCATATCGGTTGTCAGTTCAGCTTAGAATGCTGCAAGGATTATGAGACAGGAGGGAAAAGAGGGGTGCATATGTGGTCACTGGCACTCTTCCCTTCCCTGTTCCCGGTTTGTAAGCCCCGTCATTCATTAATTATGAGTAGCTAATGTGTACAATCGCCAAACTATATGTTTTTTCTAGTATCTGTGTGTCTCAATTTAATGAAAGATGGTAACTAAATGTTGACCCACGCGCCGCGGTGATGTAAGCACAAGCCACGGTGTGAATATCCTCCATTAATATTTATGTGTTGAGGGCAAGTTCGTCTAATTAACTTGCTGCTCAGTGGACCGCTGACTGGCGTCCAGCCACAACACTTTGCTAAGATACAATCCAACAAAGGTAATTCCACGGAATAAGTTTGTACATGGAGTGTCAGCCCAAAAGAGCGTTGTTACGAGCTCACAACCTAAGGAATATGGAGCGAAGGCGTTCATTATTACTCCGGACAAAATACCATTTTGAAATCTCGAAATCACATTCTAAGTTCTTATTAGTTACATGGTCCGTTAGAACTATCAGCCTTCATTGTGTTTTTTCTACTGTCACTCATATCACTCATATAAACATGGAACTATTATTGGTTCCATTAAATATTTTTCTCTTTAAAACTGATCTCTTTCTGTAAAGAAAGGGTGCATTTGCACGTTAAGTCGAAAGATACGGGATAAAGGGATTATTGTGAGCATCAGAGAAACGAAGGGAAAATAAAACAATGAAAGAAGTAAACACAAAAGCGAGCGGTCGGCAACATGACAACATCCGATGGGAACGAGGCGATGGTATCTTGACTCGCTGCGGTCGAACGCAAGAGAATGAGAGACGATAGTCGTTGTTCAGTCATGTCTCCTTATTGATATTATTTTTAAGAAACTTCGACAATTTAGAAAATCGCGTGAAAATGGGTGAGCTTGTTACTTAGTGACAATTTCCCATTAGAAAAGAAAGGACATCGATCCTTTGGTAGCTTACGAATACCAGTATGCGTACGACATGGTTACCTACTCGATGGGGGGCGTAAGGTGCGCAGCACCAAATATTGGAAGCTATGCGGCCTAATTAATTGTCAGAAATGATAAAACTAGGTCACCCGAAGTCGATGCCATTTTTATTTGGTTAACTGTAAACTTCAGTCAGTAATTAAACGAGTAATTAACTTACATGTTATGCCAGCTGGTTCAAAGAAATGTCTGCCTTCAGTTCGTCATTTTAAGGTTGTCGTTGGATCGTATATGGAGCTACAGCATTAAGCACCTCTTCCTTCCGGGGTGGTTTTCCATATCACAATGAATAAGTCACTAAGGGCCCCCTACCTCCCTCCGTCCTTTGTCCTCTTTGCTACAAGGCATTTCCATAAAGCCAGCCTGAATTATCCATTTGCAGTAACCGCTGACAGTGACAAGAGCAGTGCCTCTCACACGGCACAAGCCGCCGTTCTAGGACGTATTCGCGATACGTGCAAAGTCCATTAGGTCATTAGGCCCGTCGCCACTCTGCAATTGTTTAGTCTGCTGCAAAAACTAAATTGTGTGTATTAGGGTCCGAAGTCTTTTGAGTAAAATACTGGTAATTTACTGAAAATCTACTTGGAAATATGTACTAGAGACTAGACCATATCTTAAATTATTTTTTTGCTATAACCAGCTGTCTCTTAATAGTGAGGGTAGCTACAGATGAGGAAATTCTTCGCATAGATATGTTTAAAGGTAAAGGGAATGCCAAACCTCAGAAGTCAAGATAGGGGGGGGGGGGGGGGCAGGGATGGGGGTGCGCCTCTACTTGGATGAACTAGTTGATATAAAGAACGCGGGAGAACGTAAAAGTATTTAAAAACCCACTAACTATTCTTCAGAAATCCAAAAACCGTTTTTCCTAAACAACAAAATTACTCAAAAACAGTAATTCACTGGGATTTACCCGTGTATTTTACTTCAAGTCAAATTACTTTAAAATTCGAACCCCATTGTGCACACTCAAATAAACTACCGGTATGGCTTCCCTCCCTCTCCCTAAGTGAAAGGTGAAATAAGGTCAACCCGATCCTACATGCCCGCAGCAAGCTCTGAACTTTCTACCAAGAAGCACCTCCAAACACCAAGTTAACTTGCCCATTTGAGCGAGGACGAGGAGCGCTTGCTTCGAGGGCTTGTTAAGTGTGTTAATGTTCTTGTCTTGTCACCTTGGGCGGCCACGTATTATATCATCGAGGCCTGTGTAGAAGGGTGAAAACAATGAATTTCTTCATCTGGGACATTTTTAACTTTCTTTTCATGTAGGACCAAAAATAAGAAGCAAGTCGCGAAAGCACCCGTGTATGCTGACGTGCGCAATTTAGAGACACGTGTCCGCTCCAATGGCCGGCTCCACTTGGCGCTCCACGCGCTGTCACGGCGCCCCTTGTATTAAGCTAGTGACATGTGAGACAGACAGCGACAACAGAATCGGATTGACGGATGGATTGCTGGTAGCTGCATCCCAAGCGTCCGCGCTCCTTGTGTTCCGTGCACTCGATCGAACGCTTGTTTGAGTCGGACAGACGCGGATATTTTTTGCGGGGGGGTAAAGCCCCCCCCCCTTTTTTTCCCCGTGGACCCCCCAATGAAACGCCTTGTCGGAAAAATGCGATATACTGCGACTGAAAATAGGCGAAACAGAAAAACTTTCGCCCCTTCTGGCCCGGTCTCGACTCGCCCCTGGAGCCGACATCCCACGCTTTTTGTGTGTGCGAAGTGCTCGAAAATTCGATGAAAGGCAGATCAGGTGACACTTTTCTTTTTACGGTATTATAATAACTTTTGCCTCGGTTTCTTCGGCTGCAAACAATTAGGGAAACGAGTGCTTGTGCTTAGGCCATGTGCGTTGATGTCGAGGAGGGTTGCTGGCCATCTCCCTCCCTCCCTCCCATCCCATTGCTGGTCCAATTGTCCCTGCTGCGGCTGTGCGGTGCGGCGCTGGGCTGTGGGGTGCAGGCACTGCCACTGCCTGCGGCGCGGCGCAAGGTTGCGGCCCGTACCGGCCGGCCTGCCTGACAGTGATAGATGACATCAGCTGAGGCCCGGCGGCGCAAATACCGTGGCAACCACCTCGCACCTACGGCTGGATCGTGTGGGAGCAATTCCAGCACTCCCGGAACATTTGCCGTATGCGGGTTTGGTGTGCGTACTCGGCGACATATGTAATTCTAAACCGACAGTATCTTTCAATTTCGTTAGGACACAATTTATAACCACTTTGAAACAAAACGATTATCTTCACTGAAAATGAACGAATCCTGATTCTCGCTCCTATACGAGCGAGAATTTGAGGGTAATTTCATTACTCTCTGGAGAGTAAGAATTTTTTCCTCACTCTATTTGAGAAAGAATTTTTTGATCTCGCCCGAATAAAGTGAGAATTCTTGCTTAAATAAAGTGAGACTAAGAAATCCTTACTCATATAGAGCGAGGCTAAAAAATATCTCACTCAAATAGAGTGAGGTTTAAAATTCTCACCCAAAATAAGCAAGGTAAAGTGTCCTTTCCCTTTTCGGGCGAGAATCTGGATTCGAGGATTTGCAGTGTTATAGGCGGTATACGGTGAGAACTGCGAAGAAATGGTTCATCATTGAAAACCGCGAGAGTCTGGTAAAATTTCTTGCGACCCATAGAGGGCACTGATGGCAGCGAGTGGTAGAATGTTTGATCCTCGGGATGTGTTATCTGTAGAATCAGCCACACCAGGTATTTACATACAGGTGTCATAATGTTGAAGAAAAGTATAATGTACGCAATTTCACGATGTATACATTTGGCGCAAGCAGCAGCGGTGTGAAGGGCCGAAGGAACGGGTGGTGGGGCAATTATTATGCAAATATTGTGTGTTGCATTAATAAGCATGTACAAAAATAGAAGTGCAGATATGCATTTCACACGGAAGCAGTTTGAACCCCTGTGTGGTCGTTTGTGGAAGATATAGAATTAAGTCGATATCCAAGAATAATTTTCTTGGGTTGAGTAAGAAGTGGTTTAGTTGTTTATATTATTTTTAAACAAAATTCATTTATTTTCATATCAAGCGTGAAATAATTTGTATAGTTGTTTCTTTGTTAGCTGCTCGCTGTACTGCTATCGCCACGACCTTTTATCTAAACGCGTCGCAGCGCGTGTACTTTTTGTGGTATACGCACTTACGAATATTACAACAGCGCGCGAGAAAATAATCGTGATCAAGGCGTGGTGTAGCGCAGGGTGGAAAAGGCAGTCTAATTAGAGGCCATGTGAGGGGTTGGTGCGCCAGAGCGGCGGCGACCAGCAGGTGAGGCACGCAACCTTCGCTCAGCCGCTCATTGGCTGTCGAGGTGTGGAGGGTCGTGCGTTGATTGGTCGTAGCAGCCGCACCACCGCTCATGCTACAGAAAAAAGCTACTGGATTTTGATTTCGTGTAAAGCGTTGGGGTTGGCGAATCATGGCGTGGGACTCAACTTCTCTGGAAGCGCTAAAGCTCGATATTAAAATTTGGGCATTGTCAGGTGTTATAATTGTTTGACATCTTGCTCTAGCGCATTCACTTTTTGGTTTCAAATCATGCAAACCTGAAACTTTCCTATCTCTGCTTGCCAGCATGCAGAAATCTCTATCCACAACAATTTAAATTGTTTTTCAACATTCTGTGAACTGCAAAATTTCAAACTGAAGTAACACCAAAAAGATAATATGAAATGGCTTCGCATCATCCCTCACGCCTTGCACGGACAATAACTGCAAAATGAAATGTTAAACAGGTCCCGCATAATGTAGGAATTGCGTTCCCATCGCACGCAAGCGGTCGTATCGCAGAGGTGGCAAGTGCGCCTCCCGAGTTGTTTACACTCACTTTCCTTACTGCCAACTTATGATTATGATAAAGGAGGCGTTGCTCTGACGCGCAATTTGGAATATAAACTCCGGTTTTGTGTTGCGGCCCGGATGGTGTGTGGAGCTCCGGCTGACGGTGACGTATAATCGGTGTCTATACCACCTTAAGCTCGATTTAGGTGTATTAGCTCTGTAGTAAATATTTACCATCACTAAATTATGTTCGGCACACAATCTATGCAGGTGTGGTTGTTTATATCTTCAGGAAAAAATATCATTCATTTTAATTTTTACTGTATGTATTTAAAATTGTTTAAGGCAAGGCTTAGTTTCTACTTTTTTGAGAACTGCTCAGAAATACCGCCGCCCCTACGGTAGAATACAAGACACGACGAGCCGTAATTCCAAACTGTTTTAATTTTAATTTGCTAGTCACGCTGTGACATGGAACAATCATGGGACAGGGTAGAGAAGTGCGGGGCGGGGGCCTCGGGTTAGGGGAGGGAGGGAAGCCCCTGGCAGGGGCGTGGTGGTGGGTCGCGGGGGCGGAGCGCTACAGAACAGGGATACAGAGGCAGGATGGGGAATTTTCCTCTAAATTGTTGTTCTGTTGTATCTTCAACTTCTTCCTCCCCCCGCATTAAACCCATGTCCCGCTCCTGTCACTTACTCCCCTCCCCTGGTCCCTTTCCCCTCTTTCGCCCCACCCTTCCCTTTCCCGTTGCGTTCCTCCCCTGCGCGGCACGCTCCCCGTGCGCTGTTTCCACGCAAGGGGACTGATTTATGAAAGTGGAGGGGGATTGGGGAGGGGGGCGGGCGCGTGGGTCGCAAGGGTCTCCGTGCAGCTGGCGTGTGCCTCTCACACGCCCGCCCGGCGCCACCCTATGGATAGACGCCGGCTGGCTGGGTGGAGGGAAATAAGATTTTGCCACGTAAAATCATGTGAGGCAGATGATAGAATTCTCAAGGTTCAATATACGGTATACTCTTATGGCTCAGATTATTATTTTTATCTGCCTCTTAAAGTGTTAGTCGCGTTTTAATATCTAATAGGAATAAGTTTTGCACCTGGTATTCTGAACTTACACTCTTTTGCTACAGCAGGTGTTCAAGAAATTCCTTAGCGCATGTAGGTGTGCGTGCGAGCATCTGTGACAGCCCCTGGTGCACCGCGTGAATGGGCAAAACTCCTACAGGAGCGAATGAATACGGTACGCTGTAACTACGGCAGTATACGGCGTTTACACTGTAAACGTAATATTATTCTCTACAGTCTTTTAATGTGTTACTTATTTTCGTGTGTCCTGCAGAAAGGATCTTTTACCCTCCCAAGTCCGCTCTAGGGTGGCGCCGTGTGCCTTATGTAGGTGCGATTCCCGCTACCAACACCTATCCTCCTCTACCTCGCCCGACGCGCGTTTCGTATAATTGGAGATTCGTATCGCAAACAGCAACACTGCTTCTGCTCGGGTGCCGTGGTGTGGCACGGTGCGTTGTGTAGTGAGTGAGCCAAGCCCTTTCAAAACTAGAAGCGCTGTATAAGGCCATGATTAAAGGGCGTTTTTATTTTTAGCGCTCAGGGCACACTACAGTAGACCATACCGTACCGGGTGTTTCTTTGAATGTATAACAGTGTTGCGGGTTTGCCTACCCCACTCGCCCTTTAGGCGCCATGGCCCCTGCAGCGCTGGAGAGCATGCAATCCCGCAACACTGTTTCGCATTCAAAGAAACGCCCGGTACATGAGGCTCACGGACCCAGCCGGCTTCTGGAAGTTGTCTCCTAATCATGGCCGTTAATTCCCTCCGCAGGCTTCTGATTATTCAAGCTGCGTAGCATCACGCGGCGCCTCGCAGCGACGCGCCTCGCTTAAATTGATGACGGGATTGACGTGACTAATGCCGCAGACGTCTGCGGCACCAGCAGGATCCCGGCGTCTCGCACCCAACGGTGGTTGTCGTGCTGCAAAGAGGGGCAACGCTGGGGTCAGAAATGGAGAGCGCGGAGAGTACTGTTCAATGAGTGGTACTAGGCACACTGAAAATAAATATATCTCGCTCTGTACACTGGTAAAACAAAGGCGTAACATTACGCCTTTCTTCAAGCTTACTGGCGCCTGGTAAAACAAAGGCGTAACATTACGCCTTTCATCAAGCTTACTGGCGCCTGGTAAAACAAAGGCGTAACATTACGCCTTTCCTCAAGCTTACTGGCGCCTACGCCTTTCTTAGAGCGTAAAGGAGCATATCCACACAC
This sequence comes from Frankliniella intonsa, assembly GCA_033675135.1. Taxonomy (NCBI): domain Eukaryota; kingdom Metazoa; phylum Arthropoda; class Insecta; order Thysanoptera; family Thripidae; genus Frankliniella; species Frankliniella intonsa. The sequence goes on from CM066253.1 coordinate 776,585, forward strand.
TAAACCCTTACGCATTTTGTTGTGCATAAACATGCAGAATTTTAAGCAACCATAAGAGTATGCACAATTTCATGCATAATTATGTACAAATTGTGCATAACTATGCACAAATTGTACATAGTTATGCATGAAATTGTACATACTCTTATGGTTGCTTAAAATCCTGCATGTTTATGCACAAAAAATGCATAAGGATTTAGTGTGCAGCCCGACCGCTCCTATCTAAATTCCTCAGGACGCTTCAAGAAGGGCGTAGGGCTAGTACGCGTTTCTTGAAGCGCAATGTTACGCCCCAGTCTTACCAGTGTAGATTAAAAAACTAACAAAGACTACAATCTCGCGCTCCTGAGAGTATGATATTTGTTTTAATCGCTGTTTCCTTTTTTTGAAACAATTTTTTTTACAGTGTTACGGGAAAAAGAGAAAAGATCCGGTGCTTTTGCGATGAGCCAAATTGCATTTGCAGTGTAATATTTATTTGACTCCAGTCACGAGGTTTTGGCATACAGGGATCACTCGCGGTAACATAAATGCGTACTCAAGTTTCGTAGGTAATATTATCTGGCTGCCTGATAGCGGAGGGTGCTGTCGGGGGCTCATTACTTCCCTGCTCACGGTAAAAACCGTTCCTGTATGTCTATGGTGGAACGATTGAAGGGCAGGAGTGACAAACTGATGAGGCCGTCCTTGAGTCGTTCCTGTACATCAAACTCGGCAGTTTTGCAGTTTAAACTGCAAGACTCTAGTCTTGCAGTTTAAACTTTCATGTAGTACAACAGTTAGATTTGCAGAACAGTTTTTACCGAGTACGCACGTCCTAAGAGCAGTGGGGAAGCTCCCGCCCCCCCCCCCCCCTCCCCCGTTTTTCGTCTCGTCAACCCTCTGCGACTGCCCTGTTTGCTACGGGAGAAGGCCGTTGCCGTTTCAGGTCGAGGCGGGGCTGGGGCGGCGCGGGGCTGGGGCGGCGCGGGGCTGGGGCGGCGCGGGGTTGGGGCGGCGGGGCTGGGGCGGCGCGGGGCTGTAGCGGCGGGGCTGGGGCGGCGGGGCCGGGGTGGCGGGGCTGGCGGCGGGGTAACCCTCCCTTCCGCCGCTCCTGCCACTCGGACGCTGCTATTCCCACCCACAAATAATTCCGGGGCCCTCTCTCCTTGCCCGGCCCGACGTGTCAGGTGAAACACAGTGGAGCTCTTGTTTGTTCTATTTCTATTTCATTTCTCACTTCTTGGCATCCCTCTGACTCTTTCTGCCCCTTTTACTTCTTACTTTATATTTTAAAGGTTTTCTAAGTGCACCTGCATTTGTACGGATTAAAAAAGGGAATAAACTTAGCATTTAATCTTTGGTGACGAACTTAACAGCCCTGGCTCTGTCGGTCTGTTTCGGAACAAAAAGGAACGAAACTCAGAACTTTTCATTTTTAAGCGGGGATCCACTGTAATGGAGGAGTCACCTTTCTCGCTCTTGGGAGAGCGACTTTTCTGTACCAACTTTTCTCGCTCCTGGGAGAGCGAGTCGGATCGACATCGCTCTATTAGAGTCATTTTGACAACGTTTTCGGTGCTAGACTCTTTTTGAGTCATGTAAGCCGACAACATCACTCTAATGCAGCGATATCAAAATATCAGAAAAGACTAGTTTTGAGTCGTTTTAGCGAACCTCACTCCAACTGAGCGATGTGGAAATACTGCGCTTAAACGGGAGAGAAATGTGACAATAATATTTACAGTGGACTCGACTAAATTTCGTACAGCCGAGGGGTCGCCAACTAGCCCTCGCCGTGTACGAGGTAATATATATTACCAGTAATATAGGTAATATAGAGTAATATATGGTAATATATGGTAATATACGGTAATATATGGTAATATACGGTAATATATGGTAATATAAAGTAATATATGGTAATATAAAGTAATATATGGTAATATAGAGGTAATATATGATAAGTGAACCAGTAATATAAAAAAGAAATAACGCAAAAAAGTCATGTTAAACTTTGGTAATGGCTGAAATCACTTCATCGGACTAGAAATACTGTTTGAGACGGGTTAATAAGCGATTTCAGGCAGTCAGGAAAAATACAGTGACATCTGTCTTTTAAACAGTCAAAGCAAATAGCCAATGACTTCAAAAAAGATATGATAAACACTGTTTGTTTAAAAATAGAGAGTAGCACAAGACTACCTTTAAAAAATATATAGGATTTCCGACGAACGCTTACCTCCCCATCGCAGTATTGCTGTGCGCCATGGAAGCATGAGAAATTCTGCGCTCATATATTTGACCGGGCAACGCGCATGCGCAGGCAGCCAGTTGTCCTTCCGGTCATTCCCCGTGCCCTTGTCATTTCTCTCATTACGAAGAGGAAGCAAAACTTTCAATTGAATAGCAGGAAAGCGTTTTTTAGCCCGCCCTTCTGCTTTGAAAAAGCTCCAGAGCGGGCTCATGCAATCGATCTGGTGTCTGTCTGTCTGTCAATCTGTCTGTCTGTCTGTTCCACTCGAAGGAGTTGAGCTAGAGACTTGAGATTTTTAGGGGATCTTAGGGGTCACTCCTGGACATTAAAACGCCTGGTGCAAATCCTGCCAACCCTCATTTAGGGACTGAAAAAAAATATTAAAGTTTTGCGTGAATGAAAATAAAATTATTTTCAATAAAATATTATGGTCTCCTAAAAGGTATCTCGTCGAGTAAGGCCCCTCTGAACCAAAATTTCGTCCATTTTACTCTATCTCTTACCGTTTCGGCGCTACAGCCACGTCGACGACCGAATAACCAGAAACATCCTGTTGGGTATCGTGCATTGGTATCGTGTCATAGGTTTTGCGTCATTTTGCGACCCACGCCAAAATTTCGCCCGTTCGCGCTATCTCTTACCGTTTGGGCGGTACAGCCACTAGAGATGGAAATTTTCCGGAAACTTTCAATGTGTCGGAAAAAAACTGGAAAAATAGGAAAAAAACGGAAAAATACCGGAAAAATTGGAAAAATTTGTTTTTAAGTCCTATAGTGGAATATGAACATAAAAGCCACTACTTTCGTATTTCATCAGGTCTTTACTTCCACTGGCAACTCTAGATAACCAACTGGAATCGCAACAAAAAACGCACGAGAAGGAAACGTAACAGGGTATAAATAGTATGAGTACACTGATAAGCGTCTTCACATAGTGATGAAGATATGCTTTTTGCCTATTTCCAGGCGAAAAGTCGTGCTTTTTGCCTATTTTGCAGGATGAATCTTTCCAATTTTTCCGAGGCTAGAGAAAAAAACCGAAAAAACAGTGTTTTTTTCCCATTTTTCCGGAAACTTTTCGGGCATTTTCATCCCTAACAGCCACATCGGCAACCGAAATGTCCGAAAACATCATGCTGTGTATCGTCTCATAGGTTTTGCGTCATTTTGCGGCACTTAGGGCCAAAATTTCGTCCGTTTTACTCTGTCTCTTACTGTTTCGGCGCTAAAGCCCTATCGACGACCGAAATAACTGAAAACACTATGCTGGATGTCGTGGTATGGGTTTTGCGTAATTTTGCAGCCCCATAAACCGAATTTTGGGAGATATACGGAATTAGAAACCGCTTTGTAAACACGGCTCTATAACACCTACACTAGCAGCGCGTCTTCAAAGCAGAAGGGAGGGCTGTAGTTTCGGTGATTCACCATTACAAACTTTTAATATTCCCAAAGGGAATCCCCGTACGGGCCGAAGGCCCGATAACTTTAAAGCCAAGAAGACGCTTTGAGGCTTTTGGGACGAAGCAATGTGCTAGTAATATGAAAGTAATATAAGGTAATATAAGGTAATATACGGTAATATACGGTAATATATGGTAATATATGGTAATATACGGTAATATATGGTAATATATGGTAATATATGGTAATATAGAGGTAACCCCCAGCGAGCGCGGAGCGCGAGTAGAGGTAATATAGCCCCGTGTACGAGGTAATATAGGAGTTGGCGACCCCTCGCGTACAGCTTCCAAGGACTGCGCCCTACTGCTCTCGTAACGTGCATAATTAATGCGTTTAATTTTTGCAATTAGTGTGTTTTTGAGATTTGAACGCGCCAAACATGGTGTCGCGTGCGCGGCCGCGATCCAAATTGGGACTTCTTGTGACTGATGTAATTAATTCCCGAGCGCGCCGCGCGGTGGTCCCAGTCGGCCCGCCCCGCCCCGCCCCGCCCCGCCCCGCCCCGCCCCGCCCCGCCCCGCCCCGCCCCGCCCCGCTTGTATCTGATGCTTGTCGGTGACAACACGTATTGAGCACCCCCTGCCCTGCTCCTCTGTGTTAGATTCCGCCTCGCTGATGAACAACATGGCCGGTGTGCCTGTTGTTGCAGGGCATCCTTACGGCGGCGCGCCGCTCACGCCGCTCAGCCCTTCCTTGGGTGGCAATCCTTGCACCTTTCCCCGTCCAGCAGGCCGGCCGGCCGGCACGGTATGGCGGCCCAGCCGCGTCGTGTGAAATCGATTCAGCCAGTTTCACGTTGGTTTGCGCTCTGCAGGCAGACAGGCAGGCGAGCCCCACGCCACGGCGCGCTGATAATCTCACACACTGCCGCGGACACTCGCAAAAGGAGTTCCACGAGCTCTGGCCGCACTTGCATTCTCGTTGAAAACGACGAGGGTGTTTTTCTGGTCAGCTGCATACCGCCAGCAGCAGGGAACGTAAGCTGAGAGTACGTGAAGCCTTCAGTGGTCATTTTCTATCGCACAAAACAGTTGTAAATGCAATTTGTACATACAAAATAAATACTAGATTGTCTAGTACACTGTTAAACCAAGTGTTCAACTGTTCAACACTTGTATATGTGCAACTTCCAGCCTAACACGCACAAGTGTGCAACTCGGCAGTTGTGCAATTTCACAGGTTTAACTCGCCAGTTGTACACTTCTCAGTGTTCAACTCAACAGTTGTGCACTTGCAAGTGTTCAACTGCCCCGTGCAACATTTCCCTTGTTGAACACTTGCAAGTGTACAACTGTCGAGTTGAACACTTATAAGTGTACGACTGGCGAGTTTGACACTTCCAATTGCACGAATACCGGGTTGCCCACTTGCACCTGTTATACTGGAAGTTGCACACTTACAAGTGTTTAACAGTTGAACACTTGGTTTCACAGTGTACTCAAAGCCACTCGCGAAATCCTGTGTACAAACCTGCGGAAATCTCGATGAAATCCTCGGAAATCTCGATGAAATCCTCAGAAATCTCGATGAAATGCTCGGAAACCTCGATGAAATCCCTGGAAATCTAACTGAGAAATGTCATGAAATATTTAAATCTAATGAACTCTCACATAAATCTCTCAAAATCGGAGAGATATCTTGTGCAATCAGTAGAAATCCCGTGTACACTAGGATGGGGAGTAGTTGCCCCCTCGCTAGTACTCCTTGTTTGCGAATATAAAAAGAACATGAGCAGGTGTATTACGGCCTCCGGTGCATTTGGCGTGAAGTCCTGGACACACGAGTGCGACACGCACCAGCGTGCTGCTGGAACAAAAAGGAGGAGAGGCGGAAATATTCCGGGTGCTCGCCGGGCCGGGCCGGGCGGGAGATGATGGCCGGAATCATTGGCTGGAACGACACATTTGCGCGACATACTGGGCTCGTTTTACGCGGTGGCCGCTGGCTTTACGATCTTCTTACGACCTTGGACGGCCAATTCGGCCTGAACGGCCTCCGCGTCCCGAGAGGCCAGGCTGCGCGCATCGCCTCCAACAGCAGGCTCGTAACGTGCGTATCTCGGGTATACATCGGTGATCGGGGCGCATCGCTACACATCTCTGCGGCGCGATGCATCCCAGCGCAGCGCACTCAAATCGGTATTTGTCGAAAAGCCGTCTGGCTGCTTGAGACTCCTATGGGGTGCTGCTCTCGTGGCTCATCAAGCGTTACTCGGGTACGGCGTAGTGACACAAATAAATCAATACGAGCTGTGTCTGAGTTTCCCATCCCAAGCCCATCCTGAGGAAAGTGCCATTTTCCCCTCGCAAAAAAATAATTTTCAGGTCCTTGCTAACAGTTTTAGCTGGCCAATTTAGCACCCGTGGCAAAAAATTGGCCACAGGAAAAAAAAATAGCTGCACAGCGAAGTGGCTTTAGCTGCTCAGCTACCAGATAGCTATGTAGGTAATCGATAGCTGTACAGTGAAAAAAATTGTACCGGTGCTATACGAATTAGCTAGGCCTCTGCTGCTAATGTTTTTTTCCCCGGAGCTAAAAACTTAGCTGAGATACTATATATTTTTTTGCGTGCAGGGTTGGCTTGGGAACACTGCTTTTGCCGAGACATAGCAGTGTAAAAGTCCGGAATACACTGCAAATAAGTCAAACAATAACTTTTGGGTAACGGGTTCAAAGTATTGTAACTATCTCACATTCGGCCGGTGGCCAGTATGGCGGAGCGTACTCACTCACTCCCCCGCTGTGTGCGTTCAGAGTGCCACACCCAACTGCCGCCGGTCTTTGACGTAGAACCACTCCCCTTGAACTCCACTCAGCGGCACTGTGCGGTGACCTGGCCGCGGCCGGCCGGACCCACCCTCGCTACTGCCGCCCCATGCTCCTGGTCAGGCAACGCCGCGGCCGGGCCGGGCCAGGCCGCTTATTTCGAGAAGCTCATCGAGTTCGGCACCTTCATCTGCCCGCTTCACTAAGTTCAACCCCTTTCACTCCCAATTTCAAGGCTTAGCTTTAATTAGGGCAGGCTAACCTTATCTAACCGAACCTAACCTTGCCTAGCCTAGCTTACCCTAACCTAACCTAGTCGAACCCAAAGTAACCTAACCTAGCGCTTGAAAGGGGCCGAACTTAGTGAAGCGGGCAGATGTAGATGCCGAACTCGATGAGCTTCTCAAAATAAGCAGCCGGGCCGGGCCGGCTTTCCCTAGCGGGAAAACACTCTCCGTGGCTGTACTCTGCCGCGCTGTAGTTCCACCCTCCCTGCCTGCGCGGGGCCACCAGGTGGGTAAGGAATCGGTGTAGGTTTTATTCAAATAGTTGGTTATGATTTAAGGTGCCGCGGCCGAGGAGAGTGAGAGAGAGAGAGAAAGGAAGGGGGCAGCAGCCCGTCCCACCAGATACCTCCACGGGTGGTCCACGCGCCGTCCTGCAGCGCTTCGTTCACTTGGGTTTATACCATCTCTTCAATTTACCTCAAACTCCTCCCTAGCCCTGCCGACGATTTCGGCCCTTAAAGAACAAAGTAACAACGGTTACTGGTTACTTTCTAACCGAAATTTGTCTTTATTTTTGTCAGTCAATGTTCGTCTGGAGAAAAAAAAAACAGTTCACGGGTCTGCCTACCCGTAAGGCGCGTTGGACGCTTTTAGGCGGTGTCCTACTCTGGAAATCAAAGAGTGAGACAGTGTCACACTTTTTGTTGTGAGGCCAAAATATATCACACCATGACTTAGTTTTTCTGGAAAAAAAGTATTTTTGTATTTCTTTTCTATATTTGTATTATTTGTCGAAAGAGCCTTCAAACGAGCTTTCGTGTGATGGGCCTGAGGCTGCTCACAGCCGGAAGTATGTACATGCCCCTTTGTTTATTTCCAGTAGGCAACAATGCCGGAGAGAAAATTCCCTTAAACCCAGCACAGCACATGGTAGCTCGTTTAAAAGCACTTTCGACAAAGGGTATGATTACAGAAAAAAATATAAATATTTTCTACTCGTCACAGAAATTGAGCTAAATGGTGTGTGACATTTTAGCTAGCTTCACACCAAAAAATGTGAGACTGTCTCCCACTTTGATTTCCAACATAACCTCAACATCGTTTTGGGTGTTCCGTCGCAGCACGTGCAACTCGGTGTGCTGTTGTTTGCTACTGCTGCGGCCGCAGCCAATTGATCCACCCGCTAGCAGTGGCTTGCCTCTAGTGTAGAAGGACCTCTTGGAGGCCGCCCCCGCCCCGCTCCTCCGCCCACTCTCCAATGGAATTCAGTCCATCTCCCACTCACCTCCTCTCCTCGGGCCCCGGGGCTGCGGCCGCGCGCCGCGCCGCCATGCGCCGCCAGGCAGGCCGGCCGGCAGGTGTTGAAGACCCGGTGATGTCCTGTTCGCCATTATACTCCACATCCTGACGTCCGCGTGGCGTGGCGTGGCGTAGAGGCAGCGGCGGGAAGGTGGGTGGTAGACCCCACCTTGGTCTGCGCGCTCCTCCGTCCTCTCTCTCTCTCCTTTCGTCCCCTCCCCCTTCACACTACCGCTGCCCCCCACCCCCTCACCCACCCCTCCTCTTCTTTTGCTCGCCTCTCCAAAGACTTATGAAGATTGGACGGAGCGCCGTAGCTCGTAATTTGTTCCCAATGTGTGTGCCCGCGACGGGAGGGAGGGGGGACGGGGCGGCACCGAGATGCAGAGGGAAAACAGGCATAAAAGGGGCCGAACGAGGTCGCGCACGAGACGTACAAGGGTCTTTGAGGGAACTTGGAGGAGAGAAATGGCGCACAGGTCCTAGAGTAAGGATTGCTATCGAATAATGGTATTATAGAAAGAAACAAAGTAGCTTAAAATTGCAAAGTCATACAGAACGCCTGTTTCTTTACGAGACCTTTATACCGGTTTTGATTGTGCTTAGTGATTTTTACCTCATCAATTCTTTTTCGCACTACCAGCTGGTATTGGCCGTGGTGGAAATAGCTAACGCCCCACCGCCAGCATTCTTAAATCGCGTAACAGGACACCCCTTTACCACGAAATATATCTCTTTAACGAGGGAGATTCCCCGGAAAGGTCCTGAGGCATTACTTTCCCCGAAAACATTGACGACACCACATAAATAGCTGGACAGGTCGTGCGGCCGTGCGCAGCGGCCAGTCGGCAGCCAGCACGTCCTGACAAATGAGGAGCGACTGTATTTTATACTGTGGGAAGCGGTGGATATCATACAAATGAGGAATAGGGACATTAAAACCTCAGCGTGTATGCGCCTTTTTACGATCGACTAACATTATTTCGTTTTGGTTTTGCTCTGAACTGGATTGGATTTACTGTTGGGCTGGGCGGGGCCGGTCCGGTCCATATTCCAGAGGTCCTCCTGACGCCGGCCCGGCAGATAAGGGTGAACACGCCTATCGACCCCGTAAGTCTCGCCAATGCCGCGCGCCGCAGAACTTGGGTGACAAAATGTATCTCCTGCAATAAACAAAAAAATCCGTTCAGAGCGGGAGGGAGGGAGAGGAGGGAAGAAAAAAATGATTGTTGTTTTCCTTTGGACGTAATAAATACAGTTTATCTCGGCCACGAATCCAGGGAGATTGTCTGAAGCGATACACATTCCAGCATGGCACCTACGCGGAGCAGGAAAGCCAAAGTCACAAAAGAAAGTCACCAATGAGATGAACTTTTTGAGATGCGGCATGCCGGCGGGGCGGGCACGGCCTGTGTGGCGTGGCAGCGGCCGCAGCGCGTTGGACGCCGTCGCCTCTGAGTCGCCTGTGTTTTGATGGATGAATAGCCGCCGCTGCTTCTCCAGTGAAAGCTGCTCGCTGGATAAGACCATAAACTGATTTCATGATTTTTTATGTCGTTCCTTTTGTGTAGTTGTTTCGTCCTGTGCCCAAAAGCGCTATCGGGTGGTAATGAGCCAATATCATCTAAATGTTGTTCGATGACCGCACATCAGGTGACCTCCCGCGCGCCGGTCAACTCTTTCCTCCCTTTTATTGGATGAGAAATGCGTATGCATCGCGAGAACAGAAAAGTGGAAGCTGTGAGTGAGCAGCGGGAGGGCGGATTTTATTAGCGTGACTCCTGACCTGCCCCCGTGGGCCCTTCCGCCCCGTGCGTGCGACAAGTCCCCAAGCTGGATCGCCGCAAAGCCTCACTCCTTGACTTGTTCTGTCAAAGAGTTAATCGGCTTAATCAGGGTTCTTTTCTGTGTAGCCCGCCTCCGCACCACCTCTTTCGCCCTCTCTCCCTCCCTCCCTCACACACACACACACACACACACACACACACACACACACACACACACACACACACACACACAGGAGGGTCTGAATGCCGACCTGTGCGCAGGTGCAGTCCCCTCGGGAATCTCTCTCATCCCGACACAAACGCACCTTTTCCGTCACCTTCCAAAACTTCAAATTAAAAATGCGGGAAGAAGGCAGAGAGGGGAAAAAGGTAAAAAGGGAGAAGCGAGATTCTTTCTCCGTGTGAGCTTGACTAACTCGGCGGGAGAGATCGGATTCGATGCTCAATGGGGAGGGCAGGGATGAATGTGACCAATGTGACTCACTAACAAGAGGCCTGGGGAGGAGGGGGCGGAGGATCACGGCGCGGCTGAAAGAAATGAAAAAGTGTCAATTTTTACATAGGCGGCCTGTGTGTCGCAGTGTTGTGAAAATTAAAAGGTTTCCATCTTGGGTTGGCTATAAATTATATCGGGTGCGTCGCGGAGAAGAAGGAGGCGGGCGGTAAGGTGGGTTACACCTGTGCAAGGGACATCTTTCAAAAATTTTGTTTTATGCTTAAGGTATTTCCTCATGGAATTAAACGTGCTTTTGAAAGGGTTTGAGGTAGTACTACGAACGGCGTATGCATGTACGCACATAACTCCCAAAAGACTACTATTTATCCTCGCATTTTCTTCAGGCCATCGCATATGCAAAATGCCATGAGACCATGGAGTGCGTTATGACTGTTTGACATTGCCGAGTCCGTTGCTGCTTCCAAATTTCTCAAAGCCGGTGTTCCCCCGCCCTTACCCTCTCCGACTTTGATGCGCGCCAGTATATATCACACGCGGCGCGCACCCAGGCATTAGGGAGGCAGCTCACCTAATTGCCCGTTGGGAGCAAAAGAGGTAAAACACACGCAGGTAATAATTTTCTCATTTCGATGATAGTTGTTATTTACAGAGCCGGCTGGCGCTGGTGGTGCGGACCGTGGCACTCGGAAGTTTTTCTCCTCCCAGCTGGATCAAACTCTTGCGACTACTTCTGCCTCTCTCTCTCTCTCTCTCTCTCTCTCTCTCTCTCTCTCTCTCTCTCTCTCTCTCTCTCTCTCTCTCTCTCTCTCCTCTCCTCTCCTCTCTTCTCCTCTCCTCTCCTCTCCTCTCCTCTCCTGGTCGCTCGCCTGCTTGCTCTCTTGCTAGCCCCTACGTACAATTTAATACCAAGAAAAATGAATGCGGACTTAATCGACATGAGGTAGAGAGCAGAGAGAGAGGGAGGGAGAGAGAGAGAGAGAGAGAGAGAGAGAGAGAGAGAGAGAGAGAGAGAGAGAGAACTAAACGGTATGGCGGGCGTCCACCAAAGGCAGTAATGTCCAAAACCCGTCTTGTGCGAGCGCTTTATTTTAAGAGCCTTTTAATTCCATCTGTCAAATAATAGGGCATGGATCCACACATGCTTGTCTCAGACACAATAAAATAACAGGCTGCACCGTGTTTTGTACTTGTATTCCCATTATGTCTTTGAAGGCGCTTTTCCCAAATCCCGGCGGGTCTATCGCTGGGAGCCCATCACCATACACAAAGCGCACTACTTAATGATTTTGATCGCATCCCCAGCTTAGCCACGCTGCAAGTCACTGCCGGAGTTCAGGACCCGGACCCGGACCCGGGGCCTTTAGGGGCGGCTCAAGACGAGCGGCGGCGAGTGGCGACGCGTTTAGTGTTGGGTGTGACTCCGCCCGCAGCCACCAACAGGTGCTGCTGCAGCTGAGAGTCTTTCCCCGTCGGCCTGCGTCAACAGCGCCAAACATCGTCACTATTTCGGCGCCTCTATCCGACAGACATTGTCGCGACCATCACTGAGCACTAGCCACCGTGTGATGTCAGCGCCAGCAAGAGACCCGTGGGGTTCATAGTGACCGTTGGCCATGACTATCAAGCAAGGCTTCTGTTTATTTATATGCAATAATAAAATTTTAGATGCGTTAGAAGGTTGTTGTTTTGGGCCACCAGCGACCACCTGTCGTCCGATTTATTCCCTTCTACTGCTGAGGCCTTCCTCGAGCAATATGTCCTTTCTCTTCTCCGTTCGGCGAACGAGCAACAAGGCGTGTGAGTGAGTGAGTGAGAGAGAAGGAGAGAGAGAGAACGAACTCAATCGAACAGCCGTGCCGACCCGTGGCCATGCTCCATCATGGCGAATCTATTCATCACCCTGCCCACTAGATTACGGGCGTGGTGCTCCCTGGTCCCACGCGACCACCTTGCGCCTCTCTGTGGTGATGACCCATTAAAAGCATCATGAAGCGACATGATTTCCTCTTTCCGCTGTGAGATTAGACGAATGTTGTGACACCTTTCTTGACGATTCATGGCCTCATAAATTGTCCCGAAGCGGGAATCGGTCGATACCCGCTGCCTGCAACTTTGTCCGAGTTGCTTATCCTTGGATTAGCGTCATGTCACCTCAGGTCACGGTGTTGAATGCACTGTTCTGTCCGTTAACTGGACCACCGCTGTTGCTCATGCTGACGAATAAAATAGAGTCCCCGTTTCAGTTCAGACCGCGTTGACTGGTCTTTCGACAGCGCCAGGTACAGTCAGGCACTGAATTTTTCTCCAGTGGGAACGAAATATTTCAAAGGGTGTGTGCAATGAGTTTATGCGTTTGATGACCCCTTCTCCTCCTCCTCCCGATTCTTCTCCACTTCTCTGCAATCCACACGCGTTAGATGCGTTATTAAGCGCGCTGCGGAGCAGGTGATATTATCTCCTTGTATTTTATACAAAAGTGATTTGTCCGCGAGTGTGTGAATGGGCCGTTAACGTAACTGCACTTTATATGAATTGGCAACGCTCGCGAGGCGCAATTGAAACAAGAACCGGTACGGTAATGCGTGAACGCGTGTTCTTTGTGAGTAATGGGCTTCGGTATTAAAATGTTGAACGGCGTACGTAAAGTAGGAAACTGTGAGCTTTTATTCTTCCCTTCGCCCTGTGCCTTGATGAGTTTCGCTTTCAATTGACGAATCTGTCCGGCGCTAACGCACAATAAACATGTCAATTAGAAAGTGTCAAAACACTAAAGGCTTGAGACCTCAATCAAGAGGGATCCATGGCGCTGTGCTGTGTGCCGAGATGAGAGAGAGAACTGACCGTGAAATGGCGGAACAAGGCCGCCTCTCTACAATAAGTGATTGGTGATGCATCAATGAATCGATCATCCCGTCACGCGTCCCGTCCCCGCCCGGCCCGCTCCAGCCCGCTCCAGCCCGCTCCAGCCCGCTCCAGCCCGCTCCAGCCCGCTCCAGCCCGCTCCAGCCCGCTCCAGCCCGCTCCAGCCCGCTCCAGCCCGCTCCAGCCCGCTCCAGCCCGCTCCAGCCCGCTCCAGCCCGCTCCAGCCCGCTCCAGCCCGCTCCAGCCCGCTCCAGCCCGCTCCAGCGGGGGAGCCGGAGGTGCTGCAGGCATGAGCCTGGGCCCTCGACAAGTCGACACGAAACAATCGTCAACAACGCTGATTTTTCGGTGTGCGGCGGGCCGGGCGCGGTATGCATTCCATCGCTACGACATTCCTTCCTCCATCCAGCCTCGGCCGGCCTTGCCCAGCCGCCTCGGGACCATTTCCTCTTCTTTTCTCCTCTCGTTGTGGTGGTGGGGAGGGGAAGGGTTTGACTCCCGCCACGCCACGCCGCGCCGCGCCGCGCCACGCCATATCGTGTTGCGTGGCTCGCATCAGATACAGCTCGCGGTGGGGGGCTGGCTGGCCGGCCGGCCGGCCGGTGCCGGTCGGCTGGGGCACGACTCTCGTCGGGCTTATTAGCTGCGAGCTAGCGCGGCGCGGCGTGGCGTGGCGTGGCGCGGCGCGGCGGCCCGAGCGGCCATGCTGCCGCCGCCATCTTTCGTCCTCGTGTACGTTTTGCCGGCGTTGATGACGGCGGGGAGGAGCGTGTCGCCGCCGTGTCCGCGTATTATCCGGACGCATGCATGACCCCCATCTGATATCGGGGGAAGGACCAGTTCGTCAGCGGCCGGCCCCGGTGCGACGGCGTGGCCCGGCGCGGTATTTGGTGTCACCGGGCGGGGCTTATCTCTCTCCTCGCGAGCAGACAGACGCGTGGACCACCCGTCCACGTGTGTGTGTGTGTGTGTGTGTGTGTGTGAGTGCGTCGGTGCGCTGTCTTGGATTACTGAGTTATTTGTCATGGACGCCATGATCTTCATGTGTACTTTTTATTCCTCTGCACTTTCCGCACAATTACATTTTTGCATCCCGCTCGTCCGTTTTGCTTCTCCGGTCTTTTTTTTTCTTTTTTCGCAAGGTTCTAATGTCACAGTTGAGGGGGTAGCTCGCTCAGCCTTGTCGTCGCGTCGCCGGCCGGCCGGACACACACGCTACGCTAGAGGCTGCGGTGCCAGAGGCTAGCGGCTCCAGGTCCCCAGCGGGGCTTCCCTTCCACCGCCTTACTCGCTTCCTGCGGCTCCGGCCGGCCGGCAGGGGCAGGCGACTCGAGCGCCAGAAATACATTGCAGGAAAAAAATAAATCAGCGGCACGGAAATTGAAAACGTGAGATATGTTCGCTGCGCGCCGCGCCGGGCCGCGCCGGGCCGCGCGCCCGAGGGCAGCGGTGCGCTCGCTCAGGCCACCGGGCGGGTCACGGCGGGGCGGGGCGGGGCGGGGCGGGGCGGGGCGGGGCGGGGCGGGGCGGCGCGGCGCAACGTCATTTGCACGTAATTTTCCCCGACGGCCAACACGGCTCCGTGCAGGGCAGGCCGCAGCAGCAGCCCGGCGACAACTTGCGGCCTCTGTCACACGGGTGTCAAGGACCACTCTCCCACGATCATAGTCCTTTAAAAGTTTTGATCGAGACACGGGACGGGACGCTCCCGGGCCGAGTGGCCGCGCCCGCCGCGCCGGCCTGACCCTGACTCAGGTAGCCGACGCTCCGTGACGAATAGGGGCTACCGCCCCCTCCCCCCTCCCCCGGCTCTTCCGTGGCCCCGCGACCCCTGAACACATCCCCGGCAGAAGCTTTCGGAGGGAAAAGGATCGAAAGTCAACTGGCGGGAAGGAGGGGCTGAGGTCTGAGCCCGAGCTGTACGGCGGTCTGTGGGTCGGGCCGGCCCGGCCCTGCCCTGCCCTGCCCGGGACGGGACGGGTGCGGGGCACCTTGGGGTGGGTGTGTAGGTGGGCGGGGCGGGGCGGGGCGGGGCGGGGCGGGCCCAGACCGGACGGTGAGCAGCGATACAAAAGTCGAATTTGTGTTGGCTTTTGATTCGACGAACATCTGTCCGACGCATGCAGGCCTGTCAAACGTTGCCCGGCCAGAGCATTGTGGTGCCGGGGCCGGGGCCGGGCCGGGCCGGCGGTGAACAGCTGAGACCGACTCGATGCGCTTTCGCAGAGACCCGAGGCGCCCGGCCCGGCCCGGCTGCATCCCGTCCTCGAGATTTCATAAAAATAAGAAAGCGTTCTAGTTTTTGCTTTGGAATGTTGTCCAACGCTCTAGCCTGCCGATGTTTGTTTCTTTCCATACCTTGATAACTTCATAAAGTGCCTTCTGTTTACACCTGAATCCCTCCTTCAAACGGCGTCCAGCCCGACCCCGCTGGAATGAGGTCACATGGGGCCTCAGCCGTACGCCCGGCCCGGCTTCGAAAGTGCTGACTCATCAATTCCTTTGTTCGTCTAATGAAGTTACACGCTTCACTTGGTGTGCGTGTAGTGTGTTGTGACTAAGGTACCTCAATGTATCATGTCATGTAATTTGCCGAATAGCTGACGTGCTCTGGGCTGATGGCACCCCTCTCCCTCCCCCCTCTCACTGGTCGCGGAGCCCAGGGGCTGTCGTGCTCGACGCCGTCTGCTTCGCGGTGAGCTTGAGCGTCGGCAGCAGTGGGATCAGTAGGGTTGTTCCGCCCCGTGGTCTAGTCTCTCTGTCCTTGTCGCACTCAAGGGGCGCGCCCATAAGGAGCAAGAGAGAGGACATTACTAAACGCTGTTCGGAATCACCCTGCAGGAGCACTAGGATCTTGTCGAGACCTGGCAGCCAGGCCGCGGGCCGAGCCCCAGCCCCGGGCCGGTGGAGCATGGCAGGGCCGCGGCCGGAGCGCCGTAGGGGGCGGTAGGAGCGCGGTAGGGGCACGGTAGGGGCGAGGCAGGAGCGCCGTAGGGGGCGGTAGGAGCGCGGTAGGGGCCCAGGCAGGAGCGCCGTAGGGGTGCGGCAGGGGCGCGCCAGGGGCGCGGTAGAGAAGTTGCAGGAGCGCCGTAGGGGCACGGCAGGGGCTCGCCAGGGGCGCGGTAGAGAAGTTGCAGGAGCGCCGTAGGGGTGCGGCAGGGGCGCGCCAGGGGCGCGGTAGAGAAGTTGCAGGAGCGCCGTAGGGGCACGGCAGGGGCACGGCAGGGGCGCGCCAGGGGCGCGGTAGAGAAGTTGCAGGAGCGCCGTAGGGGCACGGCAGGGGCACGCCAGGGGCGCGGTAGAGAAGTTGCAGGAGCGCCGTAGGGGTGCGGTAGGGGCGCAGTGCGGGTAATGAGGCTCAAGTCGTGAAAACTTTTCCTCGGGCCCTGGCCTGCGCCGCCCTGCGCTGCGCCGCGCCGCTCGCTGCGCTGTTAAAGTCCATGCACTGGCTGATGCCTAGGGCTGATGGACCCGCCTCTGCCTCTGCAACACTGCGGCCATAAAGACTGATCGTCTCGCGCGCTGAATTATAGGACAAGCGAGCGGGGCCTGCGAGGCTGGGGCCGGGCATGGGCCCCGGGCGGGGCGGGGCGGAGCGGGGCCCCCACCAGGTGCTGCGGTGCATTCTGCTACTTACTTGTCCGCGTTTAGGTCTCCCCGCCTGGCCAGGCTGAAGTGTGACGGCAGATGACGGCAGTTCGTATGAATTTTCTTCGACTTCAGTTGGTGAATTTTGTGTGTGGGCCGCCTGCTTGATTCCCACGCAAGCCCCGTCCCGTCCCCGGGACCAAGCGCCACGCCGCAGCCGCAGGTCTACCTGCTGCTCAGCTTCGCCTGCCAAGAGGCGTGGCGGCGGCGGCGGGGGGACGGCTGGCAACACCGCCAGATATCAAACGTCGTAATATCTGGATTTTTAAGAAAAATATCCGTGTGTCAGGAGGAGGCCCGGCCGGCCGGCCGACCGGACAGAACGGTGCTCCGAGGCCGGAGCCCGGCGGAGCCCCTGCTGTGTCCGTTTCGATCGAGCTAGAGCGAGCTGGATAATGATATTCAGAGGAGTAAGATCAGACTGTGCCCCCTCTCCCGCCTCTTCTCTCTCACGCAGTCTCTCTCTCTCTCTCTCTCTCTCTCTCTCTCTCTCTCTCTCTCTCTCTCTCTCTCTCTCTCTCTCTCTCTCTCTCTCTCTCTCACTCTCACTCTCTCTCACTCCCTCCTCTCTCTCTCTCTCTCTCTCTCTCTCCCTCTCCCTCTCCCTCTCCCTCTCCCTCTCTCTCTCTCTCTCTCCCTCTCCCTCTCTCTCACTCGCTCTCACTCCAGCTTCTCTCTCTTCAACAAAGATTCCCTCTATGATACTCCGAATTGTATTTAAAAAAATATGTATTCCCCTGAACAGGTTTTCTGACACAGCGTTTAGTTCTGCATTTTTGGTTTAATACCCATCATGGCATGGCCATCGTGGCAAAAGTTCCCAAATATGTTTTCCGTGTAGCCCATTTACAAATGTGCTGTAGAGTGAAATTGGTGAGTGTTCGTCCCGGCCCGGCTCCGGAGGGGCTACGTGCTCTCCGTAGGGGTCGGCAGCACGCCCGGCGGGGTGCAGGCCAGGCGGGCAGCCTGGGAGCCGAGGCCGAGGCCGAGGCCCCGGTAGGTACCGTGTACAAGGCAGTGCTGCGAGAAAAGTAGGCAAGGAGTAGCCGAAACACAGCGGAGTAAGGCGGGCTGCATCTGCGCTTGCCTACTAGGCAACACTTTAGCACATGTGCGTGCAAGTTGCCTAAAACTCTGGAAAACCAAGTCTGTACATGTATTCATTATTTACTGCATACTTACAGATATTCAGTAAATAATGAATACATGGCCATATGCCGGGCGTTTCATAAGGACGCAGGTGCGGGCGGGTTTTCCTACCCAAGGGGCTATGGCGCCTAACGGGGAGATCGGGTAGGCAAACCCGCCAGCACCGACGTCTTTTATGAAACGACCGATACACACCATTTACTGAATACATGTACCCACTTAGTTTTCCAGAAAGGCAGGCGTAGATGCAGGCCGCCATATTCTACTGTGTTTCAGGCTACACATTGCCTACTTTTCTCGCAGCACTAGAGGGGGAAAGCGTTGTTCACCCACTCGCCAGTGACCACACTGGAAAAACAAACGTTGCGTGCGTCACACTTGCATGTGCGACCCCTGGACAGGTCGCATCATGTGGCGGGACCGTAGTTTTGGTCACGTTTGTGATGCGACCTCCTATGAAAAATGCCGCATACCCTGGAGCTTGCGTCGCATCACATGGTGTGACGTAAATTTAGGTCGCATTACGTGGTGCGACCAAAAATGGTCACACCAATTGATGCGAGGCACGTCACGTTTGTTTTTCCAGTGCATGGCCGCGCGGGGAACCCCCTGCGGGCTAGGCCACCGCGCGGCGCGCCCACGGCCGGGTTGCCTACCCCGCCAGGCGTTCGCCCCGCTGCTCGCGGGTCGGGCCGGGCCGCGGGATGGCGTGCAGCAGAGCACTAATCTGCCTGCCTGCCGTGCCTCGCGTTTGCGTCCCTTTATGGCTGACCATGCCTGGTGGTGGCTCCCGCGCCGGCCCGGCCCGGCCCGCCCGGGGGCCTCAAAGGGCGACCGCCGCGCCCTGCCCCGCCCCGGCCCGCCCCGCCCCGCCCCGCCCCGCCCCGCCCCACCGACCGCCTGCAGGATGGAGGCCCCCCCCCCCCCTTTGGCTGCTTCGTTCCTCCATAATATTTCACGGATTAACATCAATCGCTTTGCATATCACGGGTTTTACATTGCGTCGCTTGACTGCCCAGCGCAGCGCTCTGCTCCGCCCCGAGCCGCCGCCGCCGCGCCGTCGCACCGCCGCGCACCCGCGCACCCGGGCCAAGAGAAGCGCTGTGCAGGAAGCTGCTAGAGTCCGGGCTCGGAAACACAGGTCCTGCATTTGTCAGCTTAATCGTATAGGATCAACACAAACATGTTGTAAAAGTGTGTTTTGGGTTACGCTGTTAAACCAACTGTTCAACTGCTCAACACTTGTATACGTGCAACTTCCAGCCTAGCACGTGCAAGTGCGCAATCGGCAATTGTGCAATTTCACGTGTTTAACTCGACAGTTGTACACTTCTAAGTGTTTAAGTCGACAGTTGTGCACTTGCAAGTGTTCAACAAGGATAGTGTTGCACGGGGCAGTTGAACACTTGCAAGTGCACAACTGTTGAGTTGAACACTTACAAGTGTACAACTGGCGAGTTTGACACTTGCAATTGCACAACTGCCGATTGCACACTTGCGCGTGCTAGACTGGAAGTTGCACACATACAAGAGTGTTGAGCAGTTGAACACTTAGACTAACAGTGTAGTTTGTAAGATTATTGTTGGCAGCGGAGGTCGTGACACTCGAGAGACGAGAGCCCTAGTTTTCCGCATGGTGCCGCCTTGCAGTTGCAGCAGCAGATACGTGACCAATTGGCCGGTGCCGCTAATTCACGAGGAACGCTCCTATATAAAGGCCGGCCGGCCGGGGCCGCGCTGGGCTGGCTGCATTTGCATGTGTACGTGCGCTGTCGTACATGCCCTTTGTTGCTTCTTGTTCTGCGCGCGGGCCGGGCCGCACCGGGCCGCACCGCACCGGCCTGCACTGCATGCGTGAGCGCCGTATTGGCTTTATTATTACCATTATTCACTGGAAGCGACGCGACGCGACGCTCGTTCAGTACGACTAGCATCGTTTGATGAGCACTTTCTGTTCGCCTGCGCTGGGGTATATCGAATTGAGATAACAGGCATATTTATTTCAGTGTAAATCACAAATGGAAAACGTCAAGAGCGAAAACCTTAGATTTTATCCCCTAAAAGTCTTCCGCGGGTTTTTTTTTGTGTGATACAAAACTCGACAAAACCGTATAATGAAGCTTTACTTGTGATTTTTTTTCCTTCTCTCAGGGTGGCTGACTTACCGCGGGCAGAAACGCATACCTTCCTGTCCATATAGCCATCAGCTTGTACCCCCTGGAACGCGTTCCTCCGGCCTTTGGCGCGTTCATCTGGAATCTGAGATGCAGAGGGAGGGGAGGGGAGGGGCCGGGCACATGCGGGCACATGTGCGTAGCGCTAAGCCCCGCCACGCCTGACGAATGCAAATAAGCACGGGTGGGAATGTAGTTGCTTGCATTGTAACGTCCGTCAAAACTTGATGAAAATCCTGGTGACATATTGCACTGGTTATTTGTCACCGCGTGAGTACGCGGACAGCGCGTGTTCAAAGCGCTTTAACGAGTTTTTGCCGATGCGCACGCACCCAGAAAAATCCTATCTTGTTCCAAGTTCATTTTGTACTCGGGTTTACCTAAGAACATTTTTCACTTGGATCAAGGAAATATTAATCTTGCAATAATGACATTAATCTTAAGGCACTTAAACCAAAGTTAAAAAGAACTTGGAACAACTATAAATTCACCTTGATACAAGTAAAAAAAAGTTCTTAGGCAAAGCCGAGAAGCAATTTTCTTGTTCGAGGATAGGATTTTTCTGGGTGTGGTTTTGCGACCGTTCGGTACTGTAAAATTTCTACAACTTCAATAATAGAAAAATTGTTAACGTTTACCTCAGTCCAAATCGAAACAATCTCTCTCTAGAATATTTTTCAGGTCCACGGAAAAAAATGACTTATGGTGTTCAACTCTGTTCGACGGGCATAATTCGATAACTGGTATCGAAAATGCGATACCGACAACCAGTTGTGACGATCGGACACTTGTACGATGAGAACAAACCACAGCTCAGTTCTCATCCTGCAAGTGTTCGGTCGTGACAACTATCGTCTGGTTTTTGTTATCGGATTTCCGATACTAGCTACTGAATTTCGCCCAGATCGAACAGAGTCGATCATCATAACAATGTCATTTTTTTTCCGTGTCAGCGAAAGCGTTACTCGTGTTGATTTTACTTTTACTGCAAAGTACACACAAGAAGTCATTGTACGTATGGGTTACAGATGGCGGGTCGTGTCGGTAGTTGTTGATTGTCTCGACGCCCACACGCGGTCGCACGCGCTGCTGCGCTCTTGTCGTACGGCGCGCACCGCACCGCGCTCAGCACCGCGCTCAGCACCGCGCTCAGCACGCGATCGAACCGGACCGTCGTCGTTTGTAATCGTTAGAAAGGCATCAGGCTAAGTGATTCTTACGGCCCGCCGTTAAGAGCGGTTCCTCATAACTAACTGATGATATCGAATAGTAATCCCGAATCGGAACGGAATAAACTGCGCGGCGTGGCACCCGCGCCGCGCGCCCCGTCCGCCGTGTGACTCGGGGAGCTGGGGGCGCATTGCACCTCGCCACAACCGTAACGGACGGTTTCCCCTTTTCATCATCGCGGTCACCTTGAGCGTCGCTGATAATTAGACGCGGATTGCCGCCATTTTGTTGTGGCGCGGCGCGGCTGGAAGGGCCTAAGGCTGCATCGCATGCACTCTACACGCCAACAATGCAAGGCTTAATTGTTATTTATGGCGAGAATCGGTCGGCCGGTCGGCCGGAGCGGCCAGTCGGCCGGCAGCCAACGTTCGCTTAGGCCCCTGCTCCTCCGCCCCGCCCCGCCGCGCCGCCGCGCCACGCCCCGGGCCAGTGACAGCACACGGCGGCGTGGCGTGGCGCGGCGTGGCGTCCAGGTCTCATTGTGTGATGCACTGTGTTCCTGTGGTTAGCATCTTTGAAAAGGTATACGAAATGGCATTCATAATCGCTTAAAAACCTAAACGCTATTTATGTATGAAAGTCGGGTGGCATACCCTCTTTGAAAAGGTTTGAGAACGTAAACGGTTGGCTCCGTTTGGCTCCGTTAAACCAATACGTATGCCGGAGGGGTGCTGCGGGGGGCTGCGGGGTGCGGAGCTGGTGGAGGGGGCCTGGCTCGCGTGGAGTGGGGGAATGCTGCCGCCTCCCCCCGCACCGCACCACCCCTCCTCAGGCCGTCCCCTTTGTCCTCCCCCGCCCCCGCCCCGCCGCCCCCGCCTACACCCAGGTTTGGCGGGTTCGGCACGGCACGGCACGGCTCGGCCACGCACGCACCCGCACGCACCCGCAGTGCACTAGCAGCGTCTGGGTCAGCAACAACACCCCGCGTCCATGCCGGCTCTGCGTTTGCGCGCCAAGAATTATTTCTGTATTTATTTGTGCCGTTTTATATTCATCTGTGCCGGGTTATCCCAAATGAAGTGTTATGGACGAATCAGCGAAGCACAAGCTGCGGAGAATGGGCACGGAGCAGTTCATCAAGTTATTTGAAGGTAAGATATTTGCCCTTAACTTTTCTATCTGGTGCTAGGTGGTTTGGTTTCCCCGACGCCTCAAATTTATTGGAATGACTGCTTGCCATAATTTTTCTGGCCCTATTCTGAATGTTCCTAACGTCAAAAGGCGGGAGGGGGTAGGGGGGGGGGAGGCCAGGCGGGCAGACAGACGGACGCATCGCAGAGCGCGGGAGGGTACAGTTGGAGGCGGGGGCGGGGGGAGGAGGCGGGGGACGAGGGCGAGCAGGTTGCGGAGCAGACCTACGCCGACCAGAGCAGGCGGACGGACAGACGTCAGACGGACGGACGGATGCGTTTGGTCCGCACACTGCTCGCCCTGCCCCCCGCACCCTCCCCCTGACCCCGTCTCCAGATGCACTTCTCGGACTGTGCTCTCTCTCCCCCTCTCTCTCTCTCTCTCTCCCTCCCTCTCTCCCTTTCCCTCTCCCTCTCCCTCTCTCTCTCTCTCTCTCCTGAAAGACGATTCCATGTACTTGTTGTAGTTAACGTATATTTGTTATATTTACAATAAGGTTTTACCAAGGTCTTGTATTCATATTTGTCTTTTTTTCTTTAAGATGCCCGAGGGATGTTGGTCCTCTTAATTTCACAGCAATTGAAGAGGACTTCAAGAAGGAGCTGGTGAGGATATGGGGTTTAGAGCATGACGAAAACAGGATAATTGATCTCTTGAACAGGACAACTACTATCAGGAAGAAATGTTTCACTGACAGGGAAGGTAGCCTTCCAGAGGCACTCGAGATGTTCCCACCACTCTCACTCTCAAGTGTAACTCACGTAAGTCCAATGTAAATATTTTTTGCTAAGTGTATTCATGGCTCCTACTGATGTTAAATTCACTTGCTCATTGAATTTGCAGATAAGAGATGACATGATTCGTTTTTTCCATGTCGATGTTAGAGAGCGGATTAGAAATTATTTCACTATGGAGAGATGCTTGTCAACTTTAGAAGTAATAATGCAGTCAAGCAAAACACCTCAGCCGCTAGTGTGTACCTTTATCCTCATTCATGACGGGAGGGAAAACATCAATGGTAAGAGCAAGCAACGTTTTGTAAATGTGCTGTCACACTGACTGCACCGTATCCTGATATGAGTTTCATGTTGCAGTTCTGAGAGACTTCGTAGTGGCGGCATTGCTGTCTCTAGGAGGAAAGGATTACACCAGCAAATGGTACTCTGTAGGGAAGGCTCCAGTTGGGAAGGCCCCAACAGTCAGGATTGACAGTGAATCCTTACAGTGGCCTGATTACAGACAGGCAAGGTACTCCATCCTAGCAGACGACGTGAAAATTACTCCACCGGCAGACATGGAGTTTACCTTCTCAGATGCTATCGCCACAGGGCTGAGCTTAATGTACTTGTGCGACATGGTGCTCCCTTCAAACACCACGGGGTCATGGCGGTTCCTCGCTGAAGACGTGTGTGGTCTGCCAACTAATGTCAAAAGAAAGAACCCAGGCCAAGCAGCCCTGATCAACATGTTTATGTAGTAGTATTTAATAGAACTTTAATTTTAGAATGTTTTGCTGTCCTCAGCTGTGATTAAATTAAGTAGTTAATTTTAATTTTCATTCTAGTTTTTTGCATGCCAACCTATTCGACTGTATGAATTTCATTCTCATATGTATGAAACCCTCATACCTAAATGAGAACAACACATATACAGAAGGGATTACAATGCCATACATAAGAAATTAGAGGCTCATTCGTATACGTATGAAAAGTGGAGTGGGGAGGGGGGCGGGAGCGCAGCCTTACGCATACCTTTCGGAATGGAGCGCAAACCAATACGTATGAAGAGTGGGAGGGGGAGCCGCAGCCTCACGCATACCTATCGGAATGGAGCGCAAACCAATACGTATGATGAGTAGTGGGGGTAAAAGTGGTGGGGGAAGCCATACCTTTTGGTTTGCCGACCTCGGCTCGCTGCCGCCATACCTATACGAATGCGATTTTTTTCCATTCATGCTAAACGTATAGGCCCGCATTCAGATAAAGTACTTAGAAACTCATAACCTGGGGTGCATTAGCTTCTTATACGTAAATCCTAACCGGAGCTTCACAGTGTGTGCGGCCGGGCCGGGGGCCGGGCTGGGCTGGTCATTGTGCGGTGCGAGCGCGCCGGGCCGGGCCGGGCTGCCTCCGAGCGATAATCTCGAACGCAGCGCGAGATAGGTGCCCACGGGTACCCCTCGAGGTACCCTCCCTCAGGTACCTACCGGCCCCGCAGCCGGCCCCTCCCGGCACAGCCGTACATCAGATCGGGACACGAAATGCGACAGTAAAGAAGTCTGTCTTTGGCTTGCTTACGCCGTGAGATCAGAGCGCGCCGGGCGCGGAGCACGGCGTGGGGCGGGGCGCACGGCGTGGGGCGCGGGGCGGTCGGTGCGGGGTGGGTCGCGGGGCGGGGCGCGGGGCGGGGCGCGGAGCGTGGGGCGGGGCGGTGCGTGGGGCGGTGCGTGGGGCGTGGGGCGGTGCGTGGAGCGGGGCGTGGGGCGGGGCGTGGAGCGTGGGGCGAGGGGTAGGGCGGAGCGGGGCGGGGCGCGGGGCGGGGCGTGGGGCGAGGTGCGGGGCGGGGCTTGGGGCGGGGCTTGGGGGAAAACCGACATGAGCCCCGCCCGAACCTGAGCCCGGCACGCGTAGGTCCACACCTACGTTAGGTGCAAGCTTGACATCAGTCCGAATCTGGGAAGAGACCTCGGTACCCCAACCTCTTGGACTCATATCTGGCCCAGGTCGCCTCTGAAGCCTTCCGGGCTCAGGTTCGGGCGGGGCTCATGTCGGTTCTGCCGGGCTTGGGGCGAGGTGCGGGGCGGGGCGGCGGGGCGCGGTGCGGGGCGTGGGGCGTGGGGCGCCGGACGGAGCAGGGCGCGGGGCTGGTCACCCGCTGCGATCTTCGATCATCGCCGCGCGTATGCGACCGACACGCATCCGCCGAAATCTGACAATGACAGATCTGGTAGGGGGGGTGGGGGGGGGGGGTTCTGCGGCGAGGCGAGGTGAGGCGGGTACTTTGATTGGTGGTTGAGGGACCCACGGCCGCTAGGCCAAAAACGGTTTCCAGCCCATGGGCTTAAGCCCCTTGGCGGTCTGGCCTCCGGATTCATCACGCCAGATGGGATCTACTCTAAGATTCCTCGTCCCGTTCCGCTGGCCCCGGCTGGGCTGGTCGGACCTCGGAGGTCTCTCCGAGCCAAGCGGGGAGGGGTGGGGGGCTACACTACTGATACAAGTGAGGGGCACAGAGAAGCGCGCCGAAAAAGATTATCCGAGCGCGGCCCGCCGCCGCCGCAGCCCCGGGCCGGGCCGAGGCGAGGCGCGGGAAAAAGAGACACGTTTGAAATTAATGTTTTTATGATTGCGGTCAGGGCTGTTATAGGGTTCGCAGGCCGCGGGCTTCCGGCCGCACCGCCGCCGCCGCCGCTGTTGCGGCTGCTGGGTGTTACGAGAAAATTTACGCCCGATACAAACGACTTTTTCAGTCCGAAAAATAAAAACGCATCAATCATTCTCCCCTGGACGTGCGCAGCACGGCGCGACCGGGCGGGGCGGGGCGGGGCGGGGCGGGGCATGGCGGGGCGGGGCGGGGCGGGGCGGGTGCGCCACTAGACCTGCGCGGTATCATCGTTTTTCTCTCGCCTTTTACCGGATGGTTTTGTTTATGTTGCAGCAGCGCCGGTGCGCCCGCCCCCTGGCCCGGCCCGGCCCGGCCCGGCGTGGAGCGCACTGCCACTGAACTGTTGCTCTCGGCTCCAATGATTAATTCACCTTTCGCCCCGCGCACTGCTTTAAAGACTTCTGGTAAGTGGAAACAAAAAGCTGATCGACTTGAGAAACATCAACGTACATGTTAATTACAATTAATTCAAGTTTTATTTCGCGGGTAAACCCCCAAAATTTGGGAGTATGACATGTGTTAAAATCAATTATTTCTACTGTCATTGCCCCCAAAATTTGGGAGTATGAGATGTGTTAAAATCAATTATTTCTACTGTCATTGCCGGCTTTATCGATAAGGATGACGCTATTGGTAGTGTAAGAAGAACAAGAAGGCCCGGATTAGGCGAGGGTGCACCGGGGTGCATGTGGGCCGGCGGGGCGCGGCGCGGCGCGCATCCATCCTCGGTATGTCTCGCAGCGGGGCGGCGGTGGGGCGGGCCGGGGCGGGGCGCGGCGTGGCGGGGCGGAGCGGGGCGGGCCGGGGCGGGGCGGGGCGGGGCGGGGCGGCAGGCCTAATACCTCAACTTCCTGTGTGCGCAGAGCTCCGCTCGGGCTTAGCCGAGCAGGGCCGCGGCGCCCCGTCCCGCCCCGTCCCGCCCCGTCCTCCGCCCCGGTTAAAAATATAACGCTCCTTGTCGCATACGAACGCGCCGCGCGGGCCAGTAACTCATTCCTGTTAGCGTTCCATTCAAGAAACGCGAGAGATATAGATGTCGTGGCGTGTCGCTTTGTGATCTCGCTGCCTGCCTGCCAGCCCCGCGCGGCCGGAAGAGAGACAGGGCAGCAGTGCAAGCAAGTTTGTGCAGCGTGCCCTGCCCAGCCCAGCCCCAGCGTGAGTTATGGGCCGCATAAAGGCGTTATTTGACAGTGTCAAAATATTGAACCGGCCTCGTATTGAAAACCGCAGTTAACGGGGGTCCGCGGTCTGCTCGGTACGGTGTAAACGTCATCGTAAACGGGCGTCCTCCCCGCCCAGACCCGCGGTCATTCACAAACTACTCGGCAAGTTAGTTGTCAGGGATCCCATTCCCGATCTACATACATCCACCGGCAGAGATGTCGCTGGGTGCACAACGTACATACATATTTACGATACCAGTAAACGCTTGAAAGTAAAAACATTCGCTGTTGTACTGTAGTTGTTGATGAACAAAATGTATTTGCATTTCTTTTTCCCGCGAAACGTGGGCTGGCCCGCTTTTGAGGCGGCGAGTTCACGTGAAACAACGCACAGGGGTCTCGCGGCTGTTCGCGAGCGTTTTGTTTTCTTTTGTTTTGTTTTTTTCGCTTCGTGTGACTTTCTGCGCGCCCGCTCAGGTCGTTATTCGCCCGCGCTAAACGCTATCCGCAGCGCTAAATGTTATTCGCACCGTCACGGTCGGCGGAGCACTTCATTTCGGTAGCCGGTTGCAGTCCGCTGCCGCGGCGCGTCGCTCGCGGGGCCCGCCCCGCCCCGCCCCGCCCCGCCCGGCTCCGCCCCACCCCGCCCCGCCCCGCCCCGCCCCACCCCGCCCCGCCCCGCCGCAGCAGAGGACGCGGTCCGGCCGGCCCGGACGGCTGCGGGAGGCGCTGACGCCCTATTTATCATTACGAGAGATGTGCAAATGAATGTTGTGGCCGCCGGACTGCAGGGGCAGGTGCTTGGCGCTCAAAGCTCATGTCCGCGCCGCGAGAGGTGTTCCGAGGAAGTGCATACACGCGATGCACCCCATTCGCACCAAGGCCACTTCCGCTGTGAATCTTAATCTCGAGAACGGATAAGCTCGAGCTGGGATATGGATGAGAACCATCATTCAAGCCAAGTGAGCGACTTTGATTTTCAACCCACGGATACTTACGGCGCACGTATAAATGTCGCACACCTTGCGATTCGTACCACGCGACCTGCATCAGCGCCTGCACGCAAAAAAAAAATCAATTCCGTGCTAACTGTTTTAGCTGGCCAATTCAGCACCCGTGGCAAAACAATTAGCCGCAAGGAAAAAAATAGTGGCTTTAGCTGCTCAGCTACCAGATAACTATGTAGCTAATCGATAGCCGTACAGTAAAACGAATTGCACCGATGCTATACAAATTAGCTGGGCCTCTGCAGCTATTTAATTTTGCTCCAGAGCTAAAATTTTAGCTGAGCCGCTACTTTTCTTTTTTGCGTGTGCTGCCCCGTCCCGCCCCGCCCCGCCCCGCCCCGCCACGTGTGGTGCGCTGCTCCTGGGTGGTGTGCTGCTGCGGGACTCATTTGAAAATCATCATCATACCGTCATCGCAACAGGCGGGGCGGGGCGGCAGCTGCGGCAGGCCCGCCGTCGGGCAGCCGTCGGTCCGAATTTCATGGGCGTTTGGCCGTCACACGGGGCTGGTGGAGCCGGGGCGGGCGGGGCCGGGCCGGGCAGAGCAGAGCCGTCCCGTCCAGCGGCGGGACAGTAAACACGCCCAGCCCGGCCCGGCTCCTCTGGGGCTTCTCGGAACGAAGACAATCGAAC
This sequence comes from Frankliniella intonsa, assembly GCA_033675135.1. Taxonomy (NCBI): domain Eukaryota; kingdom Metazoa; phylum Arthropoda; class Insecta; order Thysanoptera; family Thripidae; genus Frankliniella; species Frankliniella intonsa. The sequence goes on from CM066253.1 coordinate 805,201, forward strand.
AGAGAGCCGCGCCGCGCCGCGCGCCCGGCCCGCCTGGCATTGCATCGGAGCTCGCGGGGACGTTTCAGATTGCAGTGCATTTCCTCAACGTCGAGCCCCCGGCCCGGCCCCGGCCCCGCCCCGCCTGCCTTCTTGCGTTCGTATACGGGCCGTCGCGTCGCGCTGTTGCGGGGAAATGCGAGGAAAACAAATTCAGAAGGAGGGAGGGGGGGGGGGGGGGCAAGGGCTCGGTATGTGCGGCGTCGCGACGCGGTGTCGGCAACGCTCACGCCGCCGACACTTCTCGGAAGTGAAACTCGATCAGCTGTGCGGCGCGGGGGTGGTGCCAGGGGCGGGACAGGAAGGTGCTGGCGAGGGGGTAAGTCGAGGCGCCTCACACCGTCTCTCTCTCTCTCTCTCTCTCTCTCTCTCTCTCTCTCTCTCTCTCTCTCTCTCTCTTTCTCTGTCTCTCTCTCTCTCTCCCTCTCTCCCTCTCCCTCTCTCTCTTGCACAAGACCCTCTCCGTTCAGTCCTAGTCCTAGCTCCGATAACTGTGATTGAGTCAAAGGTGGTGAAACGTTTCGCTTTACATGTGTCAGTCAGCTTTACGGCGCGTCTGTCTGTCCGTCTGTCTGTCCGTCTGTCTGTCCGTCTGTCCCTCCGCCGCCTGGTCTGGTCTGGCCTGGTCTGCTCGTGCGTCCGTGTGTCTGTTTGTCCGTCTGCCGTGTGATTAATGATGAGGCCGGAGGATATGGTGTAATTAAAGCACCGGAGCCAAGCTAGAGGTGCTGCCCTATGCCTCGGCCGTGCCCACGCCCCGCCCCGCCCCGCCCCGCCCCGCCCCGCCCCGCCCCGCCCCGCCCCGCCCCGCCCAGCCCGCTCTGCCCCCGGGGCTGCGGCCCGGCCCGGGTATGTATCGCGTTATTGAAGAACGTCCGTTCGTTTGAAGGAATCTTGAGTTTGGAAACGAAGATGAGACCCCTCCCGCATTTGGATCCCACAACCATCAAAGAGATTGTCAGAGATGCTCTTCGGGCAGCTTTCTCGACTTTCCTTTATTTCGCTTTGGACTCATTAAGAGCGTGTACGTTGCCCTATGAAGCTCCTCCCAACCAGCCCGCTGCTCCGAATCTCTGCGAGAGCACACTGTTAAACCAAGTGTTCAACTGCTCAACACTTGTATGTATCGGTATGTGTGCAACTTCCAGCCTAGCACGCGCAAGTGTGCAACTAGGCCGTTGTGCAATTGCAAGTGTCAAACTGTCAAACTCGCCTGTTGTACACTACTTGTAAGTTTTTAAATCAACAGATTGCACATGCAAGTGTTCAACTGCCCCGTGCAACACTATCCTTGTTAAACACTTGCAAGTGCACAACTGTCGAGTGAAACACTTAAAAGTGTACAACTTGGCGAGTTAAACATGTGGATTTGCACAATTGCCGATTGCGCACTTGCACGAGCTAGGCTGGAAGCTGCACACATACAAGTGTTGAGCAGTTGAACACTTGGTTGAACAGTGCAGTCTCTAACGACGCCGATGAAGCAAAAATTTTCTGATGGTGCCGTGAATGTGTCGATGCGGCCCAATGGTAAGGGCGATATCCGGCGGGTGGGGGCGCGTTGGGCCGGGCCGGGCCGGGGCCGCCCCGCCGTGGGGCATTATTACTTCTCATAAGGGAGACATTCCTGACCGATGTGACCTTTGTTTATTGCGGCATAAGGCCTGTCCCTGGCCCGGCACGGCCCAGCCCGGTTGCGCCCCCTTCCCTTCCCTTCCCTTCCCTTTCCCCGACGCCACGCCGCGCCACGCTGCGTCTCAGACGGGCCGTGCTGGCCCGGCCGGCCCCGGCCAGGCCCGTCTCTAAACACGCCGCCAAACACCGGCAGATCGCGTCTCTAATGAGAGGAACCTATCTCCGTTTATGATCGCGAGTCTTTCCCTCTTTTTCGCTCCGCCAAAAGAAACAACGAGAGGCAGAGGGAGGAGCGCGCAGAAGGGTGGGGCGGGGCGGGGCGGGGCGGGGCGGGGCGGAGAAGGGCGGCCCTCCAGAGCAGCATGACTGCGGCGTTGAGTTTATTTGTATCGGGGGAAACAATACGAACGGGGTTGGCCGGCCCGGGCGGCTCGGGTACGGCCGGGCCGGACCGGGGCGCGGGGCGGGGCGGGTACGCTTCTCTAGTGGGCCCTGCCCTGCCCTGCCCTGCCCTGCCCTGCCCTGCCCTGCCCTGCCCTGCCCTGCCCTGCCCTGCCCTGCCCTGCCCTGCCCTGCCCTGCCTCACCTTGCCGTTATGCCCCGGACGACTGGACCCGTGTCACACAGATAACATGCTTGTACGACGGCCGGCGAGTCCCACAGCTGCTCGTCCATACTCCACCCCTCAAGGATCACTGTATCACTATTTCGATGGAAGCGCGAAAATATCAAAGCCACCCAACTATATATAAGAGTCATCAGCATTTTTATGTTCATGGTTTTTATTTTCTGTAGTTTTTGCAGTACAAGTCAGTGTTTACGTAAGTAAAATCGTTAGTCCCCGCGTATCCATTTCACTTTGCAGTCCTCTTCTAGGGATTGTCAGTCATTAGGCTGTACTCCGCTTCCTAGAAGTCTAGTTTTCTAACCGAGGGTCTCACAGCGTTTCGTTTGAGCGCTCGCCTCGCCGCCGCGGCACGGCGTTGCAGCCCGGCATATACTACTTGCATTTTGCAAGCAATTAAGGAGGAGGTTGTGAGGTTTTTGCGTTTCACATTGGTTGCACACGGCTTCCAATCTCGTTTTCCTTCTTCTTTTTCTTGGTTGCGGACCGCCTCTTTGCCGGCCGGCCGGCATCGTCGTGAGTCTGGAATGGGTGTGGAGCGGAGCGGAGCGTTCGACTGGAACGGATCGCAATTTGGACCGGACCAATGAGACCAATCACCGTACAGCCCCGCCACGCCCCGCCACGCCCCGCCACGCCCCGCCACGCCCCACCACGCACGACTACTCCGGTAGGCCGCGGGGCGATCCGTGTGGAATTCATCACGCATGGAACGCAAAGATGGGCCCCTCGCGCCGAGCTTGATTCCTGAGGGTGGGGAGAGGTGGGGGAGACGGACCAAAATAATAAACTTCTGATATGCTTGGGCGGCGAAAACCTCACAATTTTTATACCTGTGAAAGTCTTTGAGCTAGATATTATTTTTGCGTAAAATTTTATTATTTTTGTTTTTTAAATTTTTTTTTTTATTTTTTTTTTAAATTTTATAATTTGTTGAGTTAAGCAGGGCACAAAAGTAAAAATATGCCCGTTATGAAGACGAATAATTTAAGTTTGCGACATGTATTATGTCTGACTTATACCCCTTGTCAAATATTTGTCCCCCTGTGGCCGAGTGCGTACTTGTCAGGACGCCATGATGGTTGAGCACAACGGCTCCTCCGCCCTCTGGTCGTTTCGGCTCATTTGCAGAGAGCGGCGCGGCGCGGCGCGTCCGCGTCCAACGCCAACGCGTTGTCAAATATACACAGCAAGCCTGGGCGGCAGACTCCTTGAGGCTTTTATGTTTAGTTCATTAGTCAAACTCCAGGGTAAAAAATAAATTGCAGCCGCTGCTGAGGTGCTCTTCCTAAAACTGCATGTGCGGGTAGTTTTGCCGCACAACCTATAGGAAAACGTTTTACTCACAACATCGTCACGGGTGTCACAAAGATGTCACTTTGACGTTTCTTGACATCAACAGTGACGTCATTTGTGCGAAAATAGTGACCTTGTAAGTCATGAAGAGATCACAATGTCATCGTGAGAAAAACGTTTTCTTTGGGCATTTAACAAAACATTGTGTGATTGGAAAGGGTTTTTCTTAAGATATATTTTTACCCTTATTTCGGCGCGCGCGTGTGCGACGAGAGGAGACGAGACCTGCAGGCCGTGACTCGTGTGGGCCGCGCGCGTTTTATCACGGAGAAATGATGAATGAGAGGGAAAGAAACGCAGCGCGCAGCATTGGGGATGCAAAACCCCTCCTCCCATATTCGACTTGTCAGTTACAGAGAAGGGCGTATATTCCTCATTGCAGGAGTAATTACAGCACGAAAGAAAGAAAAAGAAAAACAAGGAAGGAACGCGGGAGCAGGGCAGCCTCGGGAGGAGGTTCGCGCCCGGAGGCTCGGGCCCGCCCCGCCCCGCCCCGCCCCGCCACGGCCGTCGATAGCGAGCGTCGATGGCAATCTTGAGCAAACAAAGCAGGGCGGCAATAAATCACAAGAGATAGGCCCACCTCGCCCTGCGCTGCCCTGCGCCCCGCTGCCACGCAGTGCCACGCAGTGCCACGCCCAATGCCACCCGAATCCGCGCGCGCTCGGGGCGGGGCGGGGCGGGGCGGGGCGGGCGGGGCGGAGGGTGGAACGCAGTGGTCATCAGCAGCAGACGTCCTCCGGGACAGGTGGAGGCCCTGCCCGGCCCTGGCCGCGTGAGGCGACGCGACGCGACACGACGGGATATCTTGTTCCGCAAGTGTCAAATTCGTCGCTCACGGTGTAGGTCTTTTTTTGGGGGCCGCTTTCTGTTTTTATTATTATGTCATATCTAAAGGCGCGCACCCTCTTCTGCACTCTTTTCTTGCACGAGCCCTTTCTTGTGTTGTTGGTTTTTTGTTTTTTTTTTCTAAAATTCCCTTTTTCTCATTACGCTCCGGTGCTGCTGCAGAGAGGCACTCTCCTTGGGTTGACATTTTCAAAAAAGAGCAATAAATCATTATGTTATGAATATTGCATGGCTTGGTCGCACGACGCGCGCGAAAATACCGCCGAGTCCGAAATGGCGCTCTCTGTCTCCCCCCCTCACTCTCTCTCTCTCTCTCTCTCTCTCTCTCTCTCTCTCTCTCTCTCTCTCTCTCTCTCTCTCTCTCTCTCTCTCTCTCCTTCTCTCTCTCTCTCTTTCTGCTTTCTCTTTCTCCTCTTCTCATCAGAAGGGAGCGGCCGAGAAGGTGCAGGGCAGGTGCCCCACCGCTCCCCCACATGACAACCACTGCAGCGCAGCACCCAGGGGGAGCGGCCATGCAATAGAGGACTTCCCTATTACTGTACTCCGTTTTCATGACAGTTTTTCATACTTTTTGATGCTCTCTTCAGTCTGATATTTAGTCTTTCAGAACTCGCCGTTCCCTAGCGCGGAGTGCGAATCGGACGTGGGATGTTTTATTATTTTGGCCTCAAAAATAAAAGTCACGTGACCCTTGTCGCATCCGACCTTGCCCCGTGTCGCGTCACTCGCAACCTTCGGTGGCATGGGCCAACGTACCCGCCGCGTGTGGTGTGGTGTAGTGGCGCGGCGGGGCGCGGCGGGGCGCAGCGCGGGGCCTGGAGGGGGCCTGGGCCCCACTGCAGCCAGCACCAGCATGGCCGAGCGCCCGCGGCTCTCGGCAGCGCCAGCCATTGGCCGGCAGGCCCAGGCCACGCCCCGCCACGCCACGCTCTGACGCCTGCCGGTACCCGCCGCCCGGCCCGCCCGGCCCGGGTAGGGTAGGGTACTCTTTGCAACCCCTTCCTACGGCTCCCTACAGCCGTGCATACGAAAACACCACTTTAGCCGGCGCGCCCCGCCCGGCCCTGCCGCCGCACCGGCCCCCACTCCACGCGCTCACTCCCCTGGGAGGTAGGCACCACGCAGCGCCCGGCCCGGCCCGGCCCGGCAGCCTAAACGCCGGATAACTGCCTCCGCCCCGGGATTATTCGGGTGCGGCGCGAAGCCGCAGAGCCGCCCCGCCCCTCTCCGCGCCCCGCCATTGTTCTGGGCTCAGCCAGTGCTGACATGTTATTGAAACCTTATCGCCTGGTGACGGGCGGAGCGGGGCGCCGGGGCGCCTGGCAGGGCGGGGCGGGGCGGGGAACAGAGCCGAGCGGAGCGCCGCTCCACTTGTTGATGCGGTAGGGTTACGTCCCCTACACGTCTTGGCTGATTGGGTCACTGATGGGGCAGGCCCGGCCCGGCCGCCTCCAGCTCCGCCTCCGTGTCGGGAGCAGCACAAACACAACAGCGGGCTGAATGTGATAAGTACCCCAATTGCTATCAGGAAAGAAGAGGCGGGCAAAAGTGTCGAGGAGAGAAGAGAAGAGCTACGCTTTGTATCCAGACATATCCGTATTTAAAGAAACATCAGATATACAATTTAGATTACGGCCAAAGAAATGTAAGTAAATTTGATCGGCTCTTCTGGGTGTATTGGAGGTGCGCCCTCGGTACATAGGTACTTCCTTTCCTGCCCCTCTTCCTCCTACACCTCCTTCCCCTCCTCCTCCTCCTTCTCCTCCTCTTCCTCCTCATGCCCCTCCTCCTCCTCCTCCTCCTCCTCCTCCTCCTCCTCCTCCTCCTCCTCCTCCTCCTCCTCCTCCTCCTCCTCCTCCTCCTCCTCCTCCTCCTCCTCCTCCTCCTCCTCCTCCTCCTCCTCCTCCTCCTCCTCCTCCTCCTCCTCCTCCTCCTCCTCCTCCTCCTCCTCCTGCCTCCTCCTCCTCCTCCTCCTCCTCCTCCTCCTCCTCCTCCTCCTCCTCCTCCTCCTCCTCCTCCTCCTCCTCCTCCCTCCTCCTCCTCCTCCTCCTCCTCTTCCTCCTCCTCCTCCTCCTCCTCCTCCTCCTCCTCCTCCTCCTCCTTTACTCTCCTTTATGGAGTATTCAAAGTAGGCTGTGCAGTGCGGCCTGCGCCGCGCTCCCGTGATGTGGAGATATACCAGCGGGGTGCTGCCGCCCGGGCCGCGCCGCCCCGCGCCGCCCCGCGCCTCCAACGTGCAAAGCAACTTCATTTATCACCTGGGCGGCGCGTTGCGCGGCGGCACGGTCCGCCCGCCCGGCCCGCACCGGCCAGCAGGCCCGGCAGCCGCATAGCAAGTCCGAATATCTCTGGTTATCAGGCCGATCCTATATCTGGGCAGGCGAGGAGGAAGGGGTGAGGTGAGGTGAGGTGAGGTGAGGTGAGGTGAGGTGAGGTGAGGTGAGGTGAGGTGGGGTGTAGCAGGCAGAGCGGCACAGGTGTCGTGTCAGACGCCCCGCGCCGCGCCGCGCCACCCCGCGCGGACCGCGAGTGTTTTCGGCCGCACCGGATGGGGAGAAAAATCGCACCCGGACACCCCAAGCCGAGCCAAGCCAAGCCGGGCGGCGCGCCGGGCCCGGTCGCCCGGTCGCCCCGCGCCGATCGCCCATATTTCAAACGAGGCAACAAAATCGTGTCCAGCGTACAAATAAGACGGCACTCTGCTCGCGTATAATAAGGTCCCCGGGCCGGGCGGCACGTGTGGCGCTGGCGCGGGGCGGGGCGGGGCGGGGCGGGGCGGGGCGGGGCAGCGCACCCGGCCGGCCGCCCGGCACCCGTGGGGGAACACTCTCTGCGGCAATAACATCGGCTCGTTTTGAATTTGGTGGATTACGCAAATAACGAACCATATGCTCCAATATGAGCAAAACAAAATTGCACATACGGACATGCACCTTGACTGCAGGTGACTAAAGTCCAGACGTTATGGCCGCGTCAATAAACAAGCACACATTGCAAACCCTGCTGCTGCCGCTGCCGCCTGCCTGCGAGATTCTCTTCTCTCTTGACTGTCGGGACAGTCCGCCGGGCCGGCCGGCCAGCCGGGAGAAGCAAAGGTGTCCCTCGTTGATCAGATAACGCCTGCTAGTTATGCAAAAAAAAAAAAAATTAAAAAAAAATCACGCAAATTATTATTGACGGGCTAGACTCTACGGAAAATTTGAATAATACCTGGAAAACATTAACAGCTGTGCTGCATATAAATAATTAACAACTCATGTTGTAATTTCCCTTTCATAAAAAATTATTTGTATCAAACGGTCTAAACATGAGGCCGAGGGGGCCACCATTCCTGGAAACCTGTGTACCGATAGCCTGTAATCCACACGAAATCTCACTGTAATCCCTCGTCAAAATACACAAAATATTAAAAATCTCCTAAAATTTAACGATTTAGCGCCTGTAATCAGGTATGAATTCATGAGTAATCCATGCAATCTTGTAATCCTGTGTATGTCCGTAAAGAGAGTTGTGGCCCCCTCGCATGAGGCATCTTCTCTTCAAAAGGGTTTTACGAATAAACTCCTGCGTCGATTTGCTTCGCTATCGATTCCTACTTATCGCATGCATGTCCAGCCGCGCTGCTAGAGTGAAGTGTGTGGCCGCGCCGCGCCGCGCCGGGACAAACCCCGTGGCGCTTTCGGATTCAGTACCAATCGTGCTGGGGCTGGGGGATTGGGATTGGGGCCCGTCCCACCCCCCTGCCTGGCCGGCGCTGCTCGGGCGGGGCGGGGCGGGGCGGGGCGACCTCCGCCGTGCGAGCGCGTCCGAAACGGCCCGGCGCGGCAGCCCACCGTATAAGGGTGCGGGTCAAATTTGGTGGACGGATGTGTCCGAAAAACGTGTGGTGCTGAGCAGTATCGGATCGGGCCGCGATAAATCCTGCTTTGTGGGGCGCGTTGGTGGGGGCGGTGCGGCGGGGCGGGGCGGGGCGGGGCGGGGCGGGGCGGGGCGTAACGGGGCGTGGCGGTGGGGCCTCCAGGGCAGGGGTCGCGGCAGCAGTGCAGTCGCTGGCTGCGGGCCGCTCGCTCTCGCTCGGCTTTTCCGGGGCGAGATGATGAAAAGAGTCCCGCCAGTGTAGATCAGCTTCGGGGATGGGAGAGACGCGGCCGCTGGAAAAGTAAGGCGAGCGAAACTGCCTCAAAGTCGTCCGTTCGGCGGAGAAAACGGCAGCGGCGGGGCGGCGGGGCGGCGCTCGCGAGTGGCGACGCGTCGTGACGTCCTGGTCCTACCGGGAAGCGTGTCCGTCCAGACAGACCACATGGTTTGATTTGGTCTGGCTGAGCTGTGAGTGATAGGCCCTGCCCCACATGTGCGGCACGGCACGGCACGGCACGGCACGGCACGGCACGGCACGGCACGGCACGGCACGGCACGGCACGGCACGGCACGGCACGGCACGGCACGGCGCGGCACGGCACGGCACGGCACGGCACGGCACGGCACGGCACGGCACGGCGCGGCACGGCACGGCACGGCACGGCACGGCACGGCACGGCGCGGCACGGCACGGCACGGCACGGCACGGCACGGCACGGCACGGCACGGCACGGCACGGCACGGCACGGCACGGCACGGCACGGCCCGCTCCAGCAGGAGCCGCTGCTGCTGCTCTCGCCGGTAGCGGGCCGCTTCGCTTTTCTTGCATATATGCAATGCGTCGCGCCGCGCGTCGTGTCGCCAAGTGACGTGACGTGGCGTGACGTGGCGTGACGATGATGCGGGAGTGACGTGGGAGAGACCGCCACCGACGCCCCCACGCCCCCAAAACGCCCCCAGGGCTCCCCCCCGTCCCTCTGGGCCCGGAGTCATCTAATGACAGACAGGACGTGCCGACAGACGGCCCGGCCCGGCCCAGGCAGACCAGGCCCGGCCTGCCATGTGGCTCTGCGGATAAAAAAGAAACACCGAGGCGGGGCGGGGCGGGCTCTGTAGGTCAGACGCGACAGGGACACGACAGGACACGCGGGGACACGCCAGCCTACCAGCAGCATTATTCCTGCCATTACGCCCAATTCCAGCTGTCTGCTATGAAATGTTCAATCAGACTCGACTCGCGTGCGCGCGCGCCGCACGGTGAGCTTGTGTGTGTGTTTTTGTGTGTGTGTGTGGCCGACCCCCGAGCGGTGGTGGCTCGAAAGTAAAAAGAGTATACACACCGAAAAGAAAAAGCGCGATCTTTTTCGAGGATAGGTGCATTCACTGAGTACCGGGTGTTTCAGAGAACGCGTAACAGTATTGCGGGTCTGCCTACCCAAGGGGCCACGGCGCCTGACGGCTGGAGCGGGTAGGCAAGTACATACTGTGTTCTCTGACACGACTGTGGCAGTGGAAGCGGCGCACCGCAAGGTGCACCGTGTGCTAGAGGGCATAGGTGCGCCAAGCACAAAGTGCCAAGAAAAAACGGGCAAATTTTACCCTTTAATGACTTAAGGAAGTCATTTCAATTCCGGGAAAAATTTTAATCAGTCTGTAAATCTGCCCTAGATCAATGGCTCGTACGTATTATGTTTGCATTCTGCGCAAACCTATTCTTGTTTCGCGTTTTAAGGTGACCGTGTAGTGGGCGTTGCACTCCCCATGGCGCCCCCGCACTGCGTGGCGTGGCGCGCGCCAGCCACCGGCGCGGTGGCCGGCCGGCCGGTGTGTGACGTCACTGCCGCGCGCTCGCCCCCTGGTGGGGCGGGGCGGGGTGGCGCAGGAACGCCCCAGCCCTTGCACGGTGCCGGCCGGCTCGGGGCTCGGCTCGCCGGCCGGTGCGGTGCCGGTGGATCCGCTTCGGGCCTGGCGCGCTCGGCTCGCACTGGACTGCTCGGCTCGGCTCGGCTCGCGGCGCTCGGCTCGGCCCGGCCCGGCGCGCCCGGCAGCCGCAGCCGCGACGTAGCCCCGCCCCATCCGAACGCCATTGGTGCGCGCGCTCCGTACGTCATGTCGGTTCCCGCCGCCGACGGTTCCGCGGCGCGCCGACAGAGGGCGCTGCGTGTCCGCGGGAGCCCGGCCCCTCTCCCCGCGCGCCGGGCCGGCCAGGGCAGGGGCCCAACGTGGGGCTCCGCGGGGTCGCGAGGTGTGAACGAGGACATGCGTACGAGAGTGCGAGCTGCGAAATGTCTTGCGACCGGCGGAACTAGAATGTTGTCCACCACGACAGGTAGACTTCTTAAGAAGCGGTGACTTCTATAAATTTTCCGTCCTTGATCAGAAGTCCTCGGCACGGGGAGAGGGATGGGCAGGAGACGTCTCACTCTGCTGGCCGGCCCGGCCGCCGGGGGTGCACTCCAGTCATAACCCATTCATGGGGCTGCGCCTGCCGGCCGGCCGGCCGGCCGGCCTCCTGGCGGGGCTGGCTGAGCACGCGGCCCGAGGCGGCAAAGAGAATTCCTTTGACAGCTCAAACATCCATCAGCGCGCGGGGCGGGGCGGGGCGGGCGGGGGTGTCAGGGCGCAGTGTGCGCCGCAGGGCCCCGGGCCCCGCTCGCGCCGCTCCGCGCTCCCATTGTGAAGCTGCCCGAGACAGTGGTCACCCTGAGGTCCGAGGCGGGGCGGGGCGCGGCGGGGGCGGGGCGGGTCTCTGTACTGCTCAGTGGCTGATGCCGAGACGTGGCGTGATGGTGACAGCGGGGCCGCCCCGCCCCGCCCCGCCCCGCGCCCTGCTCGCCCTTGCCCGCGCCTGCGTGCCGCCCGTTTATCCGGACATCATCGACAATGTGGTTCGGGTGCGCATGCGTGTGTGTTTTCGGCGTGTTTGCCGTGTTGTAGTACTAGATCCCTCGGCCGTTTGCATTAATACGACGGCATGTCGGTCATAAAACAATTACGGGCGTATTTAATGTGTAGTAGGAGCGCGTGATGACAGCAGTTAACATCTGAGCTCGCTATAAACGGATTTACACGACGGCGTGGAGCAGCGCGGCGCGGTTTTATAACCAGAGCGCGGCGGCGCGGCGCGGGGCGGCCAGGGCGACACGGAGCGGCCCGACCAGAAGCGCCCCGGCCCGGCCGGGAGCGAGGCGCCGCGCCGCGCCGGTCGTCAAAGCCCCGCCGTCCTTCCCACCTACTTCTGTGCGACCTTGGCCTCGGGGGAGGCGTGGCCGCAAACACAACGGTGTGCGAGAGGATGAGCACACCCCGCCCCGCCCGCACCCCGCCCCACCCCGCCCGCCCAGCGCCGCCAAAGGCAATGCGATCAGGATGCAAATCTGTCCACTTGTTATATCCGGCGATGACACTGTTTGGGTGCGGGAGGAGGAGGCGGAGGGTACGCCACGCCACGCTTCGCCACACCCCGCCACGCCTCAGACAGGCCTGCTTTGCGGCGGCCCCGACCCGGCCAAGATCCGGAAGGTGTAATTATGATCTCCTCCCCGCCATACATCACCGAGCAGACCGGGCGGGGCGGGGCGGGGCGGGGCGGGGCGGGCAGCGCGGCGCAGCGCCACTCAGCGCAGAGGGAGACCCGCCCCGCCACGCCCACCCCTCCCACTTGTGTCATCGGCGTGGCCCCGGCCGGCCGGCTATGTGTCTCACCTCACCTCACCTCGGCTCACCTCGGCACGACGGGCCGCGCGTGCCGTCCTGAGCTGCTGAGGTGCCACCGGCCGGGCCGGGCCGGGGCGAGGAGGCCCACCTGACAAGACCCATACAGGGGCGATTTACCATCCGCAAGAAGGCGGAAAAGTGGCGACCGCTGTGTCGCGGTGCAGTGGGAAAAAAAGGGAAAGGAGGGGGAGGACGGCTGCCGCCGATTTATCTGCGTTATTACACCTGCTGTCGTTCAGTGGTGTCGTGTCACACTTAAGAAGCCGTCCTTTTGTCGGCCGCGAGCCTACCCGTCCTGCTGTGTACTGAGACAGACGGGACGGGGCGGCCACGCCGCGCCCCGCCACGCCCCGCCACGCCCCGCCACACCACACCGCGTCACGCCCGGCCACCATCACGTCGATATCGGAAAGGAATCGGGAGGCGCAAGCGCACCTGACGTGATCCTGGCAAACAATTTTCTGGTCGAGTGTCACTCGAGTGCGAGGGAGGGAGGGAGAGCGCGGCGGCGTGGTGTGACGAGGGTAGGCACGCAGGCGAGTGCGAGCGAGAAGGAGATTGGTGTATGAAAAAGTGCGCATGTGACAGGTTGACAATTACTGTTGTGCGAGGTGAGGCGAGCGCCGTGCTTTGTGGTGGCGTGGCGCGCGTGGTGCGGGGCGGGGCGGGGCGGGGCGGGGGGCGGGTCTGCGGCCATGCCGTGCAGCGCCGCGCCGCTGAGCCACCTACTCATATTTCATTTTCCGTCGCCCTGGTGTCTACCTCACGTTAAATGCTTCTTAATGCGCATTCACTGAAACGGAAAGTGCGAAATGAGCTTGTAAGATTCATAGCGCGTGGCGGCCGTGGGGAGGGGGGGGGGGGGGGGGCAGGGCGGCGAGGCGCGCCGCGGCGCGGGGCGGGGCGGGGCGGACAGGTTGTTGGTGTCAATGTAGGACTTCATTTCGGCCTGTAATGAGGAGGAGTCGTCTAATTTATGGCCGCCGCGTTATCTCCCGGGCGACTCGGCCCGGCTGGCTCGGCTCGGCGCTGAGCCGCGCGCCTCGCGTCTCGCGGGCAGATGAATGAATTCAGCGGCAGGGCGGGGCGCGCGCCTCGCCTAGGTACTTAGCACCTACCGCTGTATTTCAAACGGGGATTGGGCCGAAAGTTCCGTCAGCGTTTAGGCGGCCCGGCCGCTTATTTTGAGAAGCTCATCGAGTTCAGCACCTATAACCGCTAGAAAGCCCCAAATTTCAAGCGTTAGGTTAGATTACTTTAGGTTCGATGAGGTAACGTTTAGGCTAGGTTAGGTTAGGTTAGGTTAGGCTAGGTTCGGTTAGGCTAGGCTAAGTTAATTTAACCTACCCTAATTTAACCTAACCCTTGAAATTGGGAGTGAAAGGGGCTAAACTTAGTAAAGCGGGCAAATGTAGGTGCCGAACTCGATGAGCTGCTCAAAATAAGCGGCCCGGCCCGGCCAGCAGAGCCCCAGAGTGTGCCCCGTGGGGTCGCCGCCTCGCGGTCCAGACGGTCAGTTGTGTGCGGGGCTGGTCTTCCCCCAGGGGGACAGGGTGTCAACGCCTCTGTCCTTCGCCTTTCCATATTATGACGTGGACCTGCTCACCCGTTGATTTTGCCATTAATCTTGTTTCTTTTGCCGTCAATAGCCGAGGCCGGCCGGGGCCGGGCGCGCGTGCCCGCCCTGCCCGTGTGTTTCACCACTTCATCAAACGCCCATTTTGTCGGTCCATGTAAAATCGGCCCGGGACAATGGAGACGTGGCGGATGGGCGGCCCCTGAGACCCGGCGCGGCCCGGCCGTGTATCGCCTTTACGAGTTGCTCACAAAGATTTGTCTTGTCTGTTTTTATCATCCACTTCCGTATATGATATGTACTTTTAATGAATAAAGCCACTATCCTCACAAAGGCGGTGGTCCGATCTGCCAGGGGGATGAATGTGCTCTTTCCTATTCATCCCCGGCAGGTTTGGTCCAGGGTTCGACTCCCCCCGCCTGCCGCCACGTCGGCTGTGAGCCCCGCCTTTTATTGCCCCCGCATTAGGCGTCTCTGTCAGGCCAAACACTCTCGACTCTCTTTGGATGATTCATCACGGATGGACAGGCCAGGCCCGCTAGTGCAGGGGGCGCCGCCCGGCCCGCCGCCCCGCCGCACCCCGCTGTGCCCCCGCGGCACCGCCACGATTTATAGAGGTCACATTTGTTTTCCCGGACCTGGACAACACGTTTTATGAACAAGGCGCGGGAGGCCAGAGGAAGCCGGCAAAGGGGGGGCGGGGGGCCGCCGCGTGTCGCGACGTCTTCAGCTCGACCCGAAGAGAAAAGAACAACTCACACACACACACGAACACGACGCGAAATAAAATGAAATGGATGCCGAATAGGGATTCATTAATAGGCGTGTGACGACGAGATGTCGGCGTTGATCGATAGAGCGCGCGGCGGGCGCGGCGGGGTCGGGAGGCCGGCGCGGCGGAGCGCGCTGAGGGGCTTGGGCGGCCCGCCGCTAGGGGCGCTGGCGGCGCGGCGAGGCGGCGTGGCAGCAGGCAGGCAGGCAGGCTTCAGTCAGAGAGAGGGGCGGGGTAAGTTGCGCAGTGAAGAACGGCGCGCCCGAGCCGGGCCCGCCTCCCCCCACCAGCGGCAGCCAGCGCGCCTCCCCCCGCGCGCCCCGCCCCGCCCCTCCCCGCCCCGCCCTGCGCTGCCTCGTCTCGCCGGGCTTCCCCCACCCCTCCGTCGGCTGCGCCAGCCGGCCGGTGATTGACAGTTGGTAGACAACTGCGGCGCACGCAGGGTCGGTCCTGGATCGGTCCGGACGCTCGTCCCCTCGCCCTGCACGCTTGCCCGCGCCGCGCCGCGCCGCGCCCGCTCCGCTCGCGCCGGTGTGCCCGGTCCGGTCCACCCCTAGGGGCCCTGCCAGCGCTGCCAGCCCGCCTGCCTTTAGTTGTGCCGGGAAAAAAGTTTCGCGAGTCGCGTCGGCAGACGCCCGGGCGTTTGCGGCATAGTGCGTGCGCCACCGGTCTCCTCCCCTCGCGCGCGCGTGTGTGTGTGTTTTTATTGCAATCACTTCCAAATTTTGTTGCCAGTCCTCTTGTGCCAATTGGGATTTAACGTCGCGTCCGTCTCTGCAAGAGGAACACAACGCTGCTCGACCAAATATCAAAGTGCTGTGACTAGTGATAGTTAATGTTGTGATGGTGACAGTGCAGTGATTTGTTGAAGAATTGAGTGTTGTCACCGGCAAGATAATAATCGTTCCTACTACATGTGCAATCAAGTTTATAGTGTTACGTCAAGGCTGTGCTTCAGTGTTTAGTGCACGCATCAAGAAATATTGTGCAGTGGGTGCCATGCACCATGTCAATTTTATTCAGTGAGGTGTCAGTGAAGTGGTAGTGCCTGGCTTTCAAGCCGCGCCACCACCGCCAACCTCTTCAGCGCGGCAGTGCTCCTCAGCCGAGGGCACAGGATTTCGACCCCAGGCGGCCTTCGGGCTTAGTCTTTGAAAATCTCTTGCGGCGCGGTGTCCCAGCACGCGGAGTTTTCCGCGGCTGGATCAAAAAATCACATGGCACAGCCAAGGGTGAGTGTCCAGGGGCACTGGACATGCGGGACATGCCCGCGGGTTGTCAAGATGGATAGGCGACCCGCGCTGCACACCGCCACCCGCTGTGCACGACTGACATGACACGACTACCGACCTGACACTCATGACATCCAACCCAGCGTGGACCATAGGAAGTGGGCGACGGAAATAGAGAAAGTTTCACAGAATTTCACTCATATTTGGATAGGTAGGTGGAGAGGTAGCTGAGGGGAGGGGGGTGGGGGCTGATCAGACAGACAGTTGAACGGCTTGTGGGGTGGCTTGTCACGGGACAGTAGGAGCCAAGTGAATTATAGCCTTATGTGGGACATCTTCGGGTCGGGGAAAATCAGTTTGAGATTCTTAGCGCTTGGGTCGTGTCGTCCCGTTGGATTCCAGCGAAGAGGGAACAATCAAGGGGTGCATGTATAGGTATAGGTAGGTCGTCGAAAAGGCCTGCGCTCTGGGCTGGGCAGGTAGAGGCGATTCGTGACGAGTCGAGCCGGGCTGGGTCAGGGCGGAGTGCCGGGGAGCGGAGCCGAGCCCGGGCGGGCGGGTCCGCGCCGTGCCATACCTTCCTATTGTGCGTTCCTTCTCAACCCCCGGGCCGGGGCCGGGCCGGGGGCGAGGCCGGCTGAGGCTGGGCGGGCAGGCCGGGCCGGGCAGGGCAGGGAGGCGAGCCGAGGCTTTGGCTAGGCTACGGGATGAAAAAGACGAGTCGTGCAAGGTTCCAGCGACCGGTTGCGCTGCCGGGCCGGGCCGGCCGGGAAACATGTCCCGATGCGTACGCACTATCGCCTCCGCGCCGCGGGGAAGGCCTGCACGGCCCCCTGGACTCGCACTCTCATGACCGGCGCGGCCCGGCCCGGCACGGCTGGCTCTGTTTTGCCAGTGTCACCATCAATCAGGGGCTAAATGAACGCCCCGGGGCCGCGGCGCCGGCCCGGCCCCGCCCCGCCCGGGACCCCGGGGGACGACGGGCTTTGGTTTTGGCGGGAGCGGATCACGTGGGCAATGCGACATTGATATGCGGCGCGCCGCGCGCGGGGTATGTTGCCCTCTAATCGGCGTGGACGCCGAGTGAGATCGTAAAAAGCCTTCGGGGGGTACGATTTGCCCCCTTCTTCTTCTTCTCCCCCGTTTGGACATGGGCTAGATCCGCCACTGCGCGATGAATATGTATTTGAGCCACTAAGCGAGCTACGGTGAATACATTGGGACACCCTATGTGACGACAATGTCAACGAGAGGCCGGGAATAATTCAACAGACAGACTAAACGTCGTTGTCGCCGCCGCCGCGCCGGTCGGGTCGGCCCCGGGAGGCAGCTCGCCGTCGCATCTCATCGCCTCGCCCCGCCCCGCCGCAGTGCACGTGCAAGTTTTATTACAATCAAGTTGAAGACAATAAGAGGACTTAGCGTTTCGCGTGTGCGGCCGGGCCGCGCGTGTGCCGAAAAAGTGCGATGACCTGCTGCAGCCGAGTGCGTGCGCGGTGCGCGCGTGCTGACCCGTGGGGCTCGTGAGGCTAATGACGATGCGGCCGGTGCGGCGGGGCCGATGCGATGTGCGCGCTTAACATTTCTCACGGGCGCCGCATGATTTTGTCGTGCGGCGAGTGGCGAAATAAGTGGCGGTACAAAATGGCCGGGAGACGCTGCTCCACCGAACGGCTCTGGAACAGAGGTCCGGCCGGCCGCGGTGCGGCGTCGCCACCGGCTCGTCTAAAGAAAAGAAATAGCAAAATAGCGCGCGCCACGCATTTGCGTAAATACCAGTTTGATGCGAGTCGCGCCGCGCCGCGCGCCGGCTGCGGCCCGCCGGGACGGGCCCGGCCCGACACCCGACTCCGTCACGCAAACCTCTGCGCCGAGCTGCGCTGCGCACGGACCAGGCTTCCCAGGCTTCTCCCTCAACCAGAGTGTTTTTCGGGGTTGTGCACTCGATGTGGTCCACGCTGATGAACGGCTTCACACTTGTGTCGGAAATTCTCTGCGTTTATAATATTATTATTAGTGTTTTATTTCGTTACGTTTCGATTCCTCGCCGTGCGCGTGGTGTTGGCGTACATTCCTCGTTACCCCGCCGCTGTGACGCGCAGCGCGGTGCGGCGCGGCGGAGCCCCCCGCCGTGTCGCGGCCGCCCGGCCCGGCCCGGCCCGCTTGCACGCGAGGCGGCCGGACCGACCCGACCGTGCCGAGGAGGCGAGGAAGGTAATTTTTGCCTTGATCAAGGTATGCGATCTGCGCCGTGCGCGGCTGACCCTGGCGAGGCGAGGCGAGGCGACGGGAGGACAAGTGCCGGCCGGGAGAGGCAGGCGAGGCGACAACTTCACGTGCGTTTGCGCTGGAAAATAAAACGTAGCGCTGTGACGTTATTTCAATGTTTCACCCCAAATCGTATGCGAGCGGCGTTTCAATAATCGGTTGTTTCGTAGAGCGGAGTAGAAGGGCGCGTCCGGGGAAAAATGTAGAAAATGAAATAGCAATAATAATACCAACTGGCGTTTTGGATACGGCGGAGAGCATTGCTTTGCAGTTACATGTGGAAATAAATGTCCCCTTATTTCGTTGAGGTGCTTTCTTCTCGAGGCCCGTTACGATTTCTCGGTGATCACGGAACATTTCCGGCGCGCCGCCACGTCTAGCGTCGCTGGCGCCGATGGGGTGGATCATGGCGCCCTCAAAGTGTTTTACGCCTATCGTCCCGCCAGGGGTTGTGATTGGGCCGGGCCGGGCCGGGCCGGGCGGGCCCCGCGGCGCGCTCGCCTCGCGCTGTGTCTGTGCGCCGCCCGGGTTTCGTTTCGTTACAAATTCAGGTCGTCGCGCCGGTGAGGGAGAAACCGCGCCGCCTCGAGTGTGGCTGCGTGCGCGCGCGTACACGTGTGTGTGTGTGTGTATCACTATTCGGCCTTTTGCTGCGCGGCGCGCCCTGCCCGCCCCGTCCCGCCCGCATTTTCGGGACGTGAGTGTTGGTGGGTTCTTTTGCGTCTCGTTTTTGTGATCCGGGCGGGGTGAGCGGTGCGTGTGGCCGAGAGGAGAAGAAGCTTTTGTCTGCAAGTGTTGTGCTTGCCGGCCGGGCCGGGGTGATTGTGTCGCGGACTCGAAACACCCGTAAAATGATGACGATTGCACACTTGCCAACAAACTGCGGCCGCGCTGCTCGACTCGGCGCGGCGAGTCCTCTTGCGCGCCGCCCCGCCCCGCCCCGCCCCGCCCCGCCCCGCCCCGCCCCTCCTCGCAGCCTCATGTTCAGTTTACGACGGTCGGCCGTAAATTGGCGTCGCGCGAATCCAATGCGGTTTGTCGCGAGATGATTATTATTTTGCGCCGCGATTGTCGCGGCAAAATGCGGGCCGCTCTGCCGCTGTGCCGGGCGGGGCGGGGCGGGGCGGGCGCGCTAGGTCCTGGCGTGGCGCAGCGCTGCGGTAGCATCCCCTGTTGTAGTAATGTGACGGAGACTTGAATGCACTCTGGTTAGTTTAGCATGCTAATCGGCCATAAAGTCCGCGGCTGTCCCTCCTCCCCCTTTTCCCTTTCTCCTCCCGCTTACTTTGAGGGAAACCGGGCTAATTTGACGATTTTTTTTTTATCACTCGGTCGAAAATTACTCCATCAGGGGGTCGCGCGTGGTCGGGGCGGGGCGGGGGCGGACTGCTTCTAACTGTTTTGCTTGGAGCCCCGCGCCGGTAAATGGTAACGGATTAGGCTGTTGCAGTCCGCCCCACCCCGCCCCGCCGTGCACGGCCCGACACTCGATACCGTTGGCAGCACCACCGAACCAGTTGACCATCTGGGTTTAACTAAACTTAACGCACGGCCATCGGCCCCAGCGCCCGGCCCGGCCCGCCGCGCTACGCTGCGAAACTCAACACCCGGAGTATCGAGTGTCTCCGGGGCCTCGCCCGGCCCGGCCCGGCCCCAGCGGCCGCAGTGCCAGAGGACTTTTGGCTTAGCCGGCAACAAGCGGACGGTATGCGTGGCCGCGAGGGTGCTGCAGGGAGAGGAGGAGGAGGAGGGCGGTGGAGATGGACAGGACAGGACGGCGAGGAGGGGCCGCCGCGCAGCGGGTGTGAGGGCCCGCCCGGCCCAGCAGGGTTTAATTGGGATTTTATCGTCATTGCCTTGCGTTTATTTATTTATGACGCGCATTTTGCCGGGTCGAGGCGTGGGGTGTCATGTTTCGCGAGGAATTGAATGTTTAAAGACCGGCGTTGCGTTGTTTTAGGACTAACATGATGTCCCGGTGGTGAGAATGCTTGAAATGCTGCTGTGTGCGTGTGAGAGAGGGAGGCAGTTTAATCCGTCAGCAATGCCGAAGCCTAGAGTATTCACGCCGCGCAGGTCTTATGGTAGTATCGTTTTCAAAGACAGTATTTTTATTTTTTATTTTTTAAATAAAGAAAAATATCCTCGCGCCGTGTTGACATGTTTATACAAATGGCAAATAAATGCACTTATACGTATGGAGTAGCCGGGCGCGGCGGGGCGGTGCTGCACGCTGCTGCTGCGGCGCGGCGGCGGCGCGGTCAGTTTGAAATAGAGAAACTCTGCTGGCCGCTGCTGGCCGCTGCTGGCTCTGCCGTGCTGTCTCGCTCGCACTGCCGGCGCTGCCCCGCCCGCCGCCGGCCCTCTCTCTCGTCTGCATTATTCATGGTTGCGTATAAGGCAGCCAGTGCACTGTTTCATACACGCACCCAAACAAGCTCGGACAAGCTGTTTCTGTTGAGCCCCTGGCCTGGCCTGGCCTGGCCTGCTGCAGGCCCTGCACTGCCTCTGCGCGGCCCGGCCCGGCGCAGGGACATGGCATGCTTACGATTGATAGGTTTCCGATTGGAATTTAGCTCCTCGGCATCAAAGTTCCAATACATTATTGAATTTCTGAGTCATCTGAAATGTGAATGGGATGACATACATGGCGAACGGGCTGGCGGAAGCCGCAAGGTCGTGAGAACGGCGGACTGACTGAGACACCAGGTTCCTGCCAGGGAAAGTTTGAAGCCGTGTGGGTTGACTATTTTCATGGGAAACTGAATGCTTTTTCTATTTCTTGGTGGACGCATTTTTCTCTGTAATATTTAACTTCCGAGTTCGTATCTTTTTGTTGAATGCCACAGTCCCTTTTTCTTCTATTTATCCCTCTCTTACAATATCCTCCTTTCTCGGGGGTCGTCAACGACAATTGTTTCGTCACACCACCTTTCCAACCATGCGAGAATCCGCTGGGACATAGACGATGGATTTTGTGTGCGTGTGTGTATTCCGTTGTACGTTCGCACCCAGTTATGGATTTAAGGCATCTCACACGCCCGCTGAATAACTTACCGCTCCGAATGGGCGTAAAAATCATGAGACATGGCACGTTCGGAGGACGTGCCTCCGCAAGGCGCTCTCCCCCCGCCCCGCCCCGCCCCGCCCCGCCCCGCCCCGCCCCGCCCGCGCCGCGCCGCCTCCAGAGGGTCACAGGCCGCATTCTAATTGCCCCGTCCCGTCGGTGCTCTTGTCGGGCGTGCCGTGTGTCCTATGTCCAATTTGCCACATGGTACGGCGATGACCTTCGTTTTCACGGTTTTAAACGCGACCAGAAAAAAAAAAGAATTGTGTTCGATCGTGCCGGAAGTTTTCTTGCCTAACGCGCCCGAAATAATTTTGTTAAGAAATGGGTTAAAATTCCCCTGTACGATAAAGACACATACTTTTTTTTTCCTGGCCAAAATGACGTAGCCTTTGCAAAGTGTTTAGTGCAGCCGAAAGTACGGGAGGCGACCACCGCAGTCAGCCGTAACAGCAATAACGATTACAAAGACGTGAGGTCGCGGGTTCGAGTCTGTTTGTTTTTGTTTCGTGGGGATGGTCAGGTAAATGGCCTCGGAGGGCGGGGCGGGGCGGGGCGGGGTGGGGTGATTGACGGCTGACCGACTAAGAGAGCTCCGCGACGTCTCTCACCTGTCAGTGTCGCGTGGCGCGCCGCGCCGCGCCCCATATCGCACCAGCGCGCCGCGCCGCGGCGGTGAGCTCAGCTCAGGTGCACCGACACTTTTATTTCCCGATCTTTATTCCCCGCCCGCCTTTTTATCCCCTTTTAACGTTTTGTTTTGACGTATAATGGAATTTGAGTGCAGTTCTCTTTTAACGCTCCCGACACCTCCCTGTCGGGTGGAGGGAGGGGGTTGGGGGTGGTAACGGTCGTGGGGGGAGGTGCGCGGCCGGTGCGGGGGCGGGGCGGGGCGCGGCGGGGCGGGGGTGCTTTCGCAAGTGTCCCCTCCTTGACATTACCATATCAAGCGTCGCCTAGCAGCCCTGCCGCCCGGCCGGCCGCGGCGCGCCCGATGCTATCTCAGTGGCCCAGCCGCCGCGCCGCGCCGCCCGATGCAAATAGCGTTGCAGGCGGCGTGGCGTGGCGTGGCGCGGTGCACCTATGCGCGGGGCGTCCGCTGCTCCAGGGGGCCCCGCCCCGCCCCGCCCCGCCCCGCCCCGCTCACCTCTCACGGGCCGTGAGTTATGGAGCCCCGCGACAAACTAATCAGGCCGGCTGCGGAAAACCGAACGGGGTGGGATTGACGGGAGCCTGCCGGCCGGCCGGCGGGCGCGGGCCGTACGTCCCGTCCGCCTCGAGTCGCGCGCGCCGCGCCGTGTTAATATTTATTTATGCCCCTCCAACGCCCCGCCCCGCCCCGCCCCGCCCCGCCCCGCCCCGCCGCACGTCGCGTCGCGCCGATTTATGTGGGAACTAGTTGGCGCTATGATTTAGTGGCGAGATTGCTCTGCTGCTCCTCGGACGCAAGTGTAAACATTGGCACTGATAAATGCGGAATAATGACCATGAAATATCGATCTGATGTCACTTTCTCTGGGCCGCGCCTCGCCTCGCCTCGCCCCGCCCCGCCGCCGAGAGCCAAAGTGATATAGTTCCGGGGCGGGGCGCGGCGGGGCGGGGTGGCCTGCCCCGGTGCCCGGCCCGGCCCGGTCGTTGGCTCCGTTATTTATTCCCGATAAAGGTGTCGCGTTGGGCCGGCCTTGGCCGTGCTCGTGGTGTTGCCGGTCAGCCGGTCCGCGCTGCGGCCAGGCGCCCTGGTCCTGGCCCGGCGGGGTGACGTGACGGGATAGGCGTTTTAGCGGCTTTTAGAGCTTGGAGCAAAAAAAAAATGAAGTTGTCGTTCTAATCGCGCAGCTCGGCTGAAGAGGTTTTGGGTTTGAAATGTGGTCGTTCGAATTTTCGATTGGTTTGCCAATTTGCACTGATGGAGAATACTGTGCACTCTGCGGCGGTCAGCCTGCTGACGGCGGTGCCGGTATGCCTCCGCTCCGGCGTGGCTTGGCGTGGCGGGGAGGGAGGTGGTGGGGTGGCCATGTTGTCTGAGCGCGCCCTGCCCGCCCCGCCCCGCCCCGCCCCGCTCTGCCCGCCCCGCCCGATTTGAATGAACAGGTGCACAATGGGTGCATGGATGCAGCTGCGCGCAACCCGCCTGGGGGGGAACGTTAATGCCGTGCATCGGGCCTTCAAGCTGGCTGCCGCGGCCCCGCCCGCCACGCATCGCCCCGCCCCGCCCCGCCCCGCCCCGCCCCGGGCACAAGTATTCTTCCCCCTCGTTGGGTTGGCACTGAACCTATCACCGGTACCTGTGTCGCCGGCCGGTGCCGGTGGTGGGACGGGCCCGCGGATGGTGTGTGTGTGTGCGCGCGCGCGCTGAGGGAAGGAAAATATAATTTTTTCGTGGGCTGGCCGTGAGCATTAGCATAGCCGGAGATTAATCGCCTCTCCTCCTGACAGGGGGTCGGCTCGGGACCCGCGCCGCGCTGCGCCGCTATTCAGGGCCTCTGCCCGGCGGGTGGGGGGGGGGGTATTGACGAGATATGACTCCGGGACCTTGACCGTCGGCACGGCGCGGCACGGCACCTGACGTCACCCGACAGACAGCCTGACACTGACATGACATGCCGGGACGACGACTCTGTTCATCTTGACGACCCGCGGGCTCACCGTGCGCCAATGGGTTGAATGGGTTGTGGGGGCCTGCGGCGGGGGCGCCGGCGCTGTCCTCGCCCCCGTGCGCACCCGGCCCGGCCGGCACGTCGCGGACCTCGGCCGACGCCCGCCGCCCCCCGAGGTCCGCGTGCCCACTGTAAACGCTGTGGCTACTTTTAATGCCAAATTTTGGCATCCTTTTTTGAACGTCAAATTTTGGAATCCTTTTTTTGAACGTCAAATTTAGGCAACCTTTTTTGAACGTCAAATTTTGGCATCCGTTTTGAACGCCAAATTTTGGCATCCTTTTTTAAACGTCAAAGTTTTGCATCTTTTTTTAAACGAATGCCAGTTTTTGGTTACTTTTAATGCCAAAGTTTGGCTGTTCTTTGAAGAAGGCTTCCAAGAAGATGTCAAAATTTGGCATTCACAAAACGATGGCGATATTTTGGCATTGAAAGTGGCCACAGTGTTTACAGTGCCTGTAGGGCGTGACCCACCCCGAGCGAATGTGTTGGGGGATGAGACTTCCCGCCATGAGCGACCAGGCGCAAGTGCGAGTGGCAGTACGAGTTTGGTGTTGGTTTGCAGTACGATGAGGGCCTGCACGGATACATGGACGCGGGCGGGTCCCTGTACGAGGCCCACAGCCACCGGTCGCTGCAGGGCATGCCCCACGCGCACCACTCGCCCCACGTGGCGAACCACGCGCCCGCCATGCACCCCTACAACCACGTGTCGGCGCCGCAGGTCCCCAACCACGTCATGGCGGGGGGCGTGCCCGACGTACACAAGCGGGACAAGGACTCCATATACGGGTGAGTACATTTTTGTATATATATATATTGAGGTCTTGAGATTGTCTGGCTGCACGTGTGTGTGTGTGCGCGCGCGCTGCCGGCGAGGCGCCGGGCGGCGGATTCCTCGGCGGGTGTCGTGGCGGGTGCACCTCGCTGAGGCGCCTGGTCCCTCGTCACCTTGAGGCGCGGCCCGCCCCGCCCCGCCCCGCCCCGCCCCGCCCCGCCCCGCCCCGCCCGGTGACTGATGTCACGTCTCGGCCGCGTTATCTTCCGCACACTGTTCTGTAATCTCGCATCGCGAATTAGGCTCTCTGTGATTTCATCGGAGGCAGCCGAGTCGGTCTGGCCTGGCCTGGCGTGCGAGGCGAGGCGAGCTGAGCTGGCGTCTGCAAAACCCCCCGCGCATGCTCCGATTTAAATAATATGAGGGAGGGGAGAGTGGAAAAGTAAGAGTGATACTCGGGAGGGAACTCCACGTGTAAGATGGTGGTCATTTGAAATTCACGTGGGGGAGGTGGGGGTGGGGAGGGAGGGGAGCGTATGCCTGTGTTCGAGCTTGGTGGCTCGCCCTCCCTGAAAATAATTAGAGCTCGTTATTATGCATTTGGCTGGCGCGTACGGGAGTGTTGGCGCGGCGGGGCGCGGCTCGGCTCGGCGCAGAACTGCGCACCCTTATCAGCGAATCCGAAACTTAACGAAGCATTTTCGGAGGTACTGTCATTGTTTGTCCGAGGCGAGCGGGGCGGGCGCAGGGCGCGGCGTGGCGGGAGAATTTGGTAATGGCGCTTGCCGGAAATTGAAGTTATGTTGTCGAGGTCGCTTGTTGCCAGCCAGCCAGGCTGTAGTGCAGCGGGGGCGGGCAGCGCGGGCGCGGGCGCGGGCCGGCCCCGGGCGTTCTGTTGTTGCTGTTGATCGTCCCTTTTGGTCGCGGGCCAAACGAGCGAGAATTAAATGTGGAAATTCTTTATGCACGGAAGTCGAGCGTGCGGCCGGCCCGGGGCGGGGCGGGGCGGGGCGGGGCGGGGCGCCAGGCCTGATGGCGCCCAGGCACACGAACAACGCATTGCCCTGCGCGGCGCGCGCGGCCCGGGCCGGCCTTGTTTGGGCGCGGGGCCTGCCTCCCCCTCCCCCTCCCTCTCCCCCATTGATTGAGGCCGCGACAGCCGACGACAGTGTGTCGTTACCGAGGGCTGATTGCCCCCGTACCAGGCTGCAGGCTTAATGGCTAGTCGCGGTCCCTCTCGTCCAGACATCCCCCCCCTACCACCACCTCAGAGTGTTCCGCGAGTTTGTTTTGGAAGGCGGGGCCGAGCGCTGTGGACGCAACGCACCCGGGACACTGTGTGTGTGTGTGTGGGGGGGGGGGGGGGGCAGGCGGCGGCGCTCTCCTTATCAACGGCCAGCCCAGGCTGCGGGTGCGCCCCCCCCCCCCCCAGTCACACCGCGACAAGGACGCGGAATGGCCGTTTTACTGGCGACAGCTCCGGCCTGGAGCGGAGCAGTGATGTGTCGCCCGCTGGTGGGGCGGGGCGGGGTGGGGCGGGGCGCTGTGTCTGGGGATATTCCTCCGCCGATGGTATTGCCACCGTGGACGGGAATGACACTTCTCGGTTGTCCGCCCGCGCTGTGCGGTCTCAGCCCATCCACTCGTCCCTGCCCCGAGCCCCGCCCCGCCACTCGCCGCACAGTGTTCCTTGAGGGAGGTTAGGGGCGGCCCCGCTGGAATCAATCACCCGATTGCACTGGTTCGTGTTTATCGCTGCCGCGTCCGTCCCCCAAACAGCCCCCTCCCCTCCACTCCACCGCAGACACTTTCGGAAAAGTGAAACGGCCATTACATCGCCAGAAAAAATGTCGCCGTTTTGGAGCGGCGCGACCGTCACATGTGAGCGCGCGGCGCGGAGTGGCGGGGGAGGGGGCAGGAGGGACCATCGCCGACGTGCCGCATGGATTTCGTCATGTATTCCGGGAAATGCATTTCGATAATTTAGCGGAGACGGGCGAAGTTTGGGCGGGGCGGGGCGGGGCGGGGCGGGGCGGGGCGGGGCGGGGCGCGGCGGGGCGGGGCGCGGCGGGGCGGGGCGCGGGCGCGGTGGGGCGCGGCGGGGCGGGGTTCTTCCACTGGCAGTGTGTCGGGTGCCTGCCCAGCCCGGCCCGGCGCGGCGCGCCCGGGGGGAAAGGGTGCGCGATGATTGACAGCTGTTTCCGGCCCCCGGCCCGCCCGGGGGAGAGCGCCGGGGTTATCTGGCTCCCGCTGATAACAGGGACAAAATCTCATGATGTGCACACAGAACATGTGTACTTTTGGCTGGTTTATTGTGCACACGTGTCAACACAACAATAATCTATATCGGCCCGGCTCGGCCCGGCCCGGCTCGGCTGGCTCGATAACTCAAGGTGCACTGCGGTAGCCTCGCGCTCAGGCAGGTGTTGTGTCCCTCCGCTCCGCACTCGGCCTTCTGTTTCACCCGGTCGCGTCCCGCCCCGTCCCGCTGGTCGTCAATATCATCCCATCCCGTCACATTTCCCGCTGTGTCCTCCTCCTTAACGTCATCGAGATTTATAGAAGGGTCGGTGACCCATCGGCGCACGTCTGTGTGTGTGTGTGTGCGCGCGCGTGCGGTCGACTGGTGCCGCCCTCTGGCGTCCGTCTTCTGGAACTGGGCCACGTCCTGTCCACCCGGTGTGGCGGGGCGGGGCGGGGCGGGGCGGGTGGTGGCTTCGCGCTTTAGGACGCCCTGTATACCCCGTTTTTATGATTACGGGATGATGCTGTAAAAGTGGGGTGGGGTGCCGTAAAGGCCCGGCTGTATACACGGCGCGGCGCGGTTCAGTTCGCGCGTCGAGTCGAGACGGCCGGGCCGCGGTGTGATGCGCGGTCTGATGTCACCGGCCGTTAAGTGTTTTGTAACGCGGGGCGGGGCGGGGCGGGGCGGGGCGGGGCGGGCGCGGTGGAATTGCCGTGGTGCCGTCTCTGTGCGCCCCTCCT
The DNA here is from genome assembly GCA_033675135.1 of Frankliniella intonsa. Taxonomy (NCBI): domain Eukaryota; kingdom Metazoa; phylum Arthropoda; class Insecta; order Thysanoptera; family Thripidae; genus Frankliniella; species Frankliniella intonsa. The sequence continues at coordinate 832,615 of CM066253.1, forward strand.
CAGAGGGAGGCGATTGTCCCCTCAGGAGGCCCCGCAGTGTCGTGTCGTCTGCTTTAGTGGCGGAGCTCATTATTGTCGCGCTGGGGCCGGGCCGGCCGGGCGGGCTGGAGCTGAAGCTGGAGCTGGAGCTGGAGCTGGAAGGAGGAAGAAAAGAGGAGAGGACGGAAGGGCCTGGTCCTGGTCCAGGAGACTGATTCCGCAGAGCGGTCACGGGGGGCTCCTCTCTCCCACCTAATGGCCGTGCCTCATGAGTGCGACGAGAACAGAGGTATATGAAGGTCCCGTGCGGAATCAGTCTACAGGCCGCGCGCTCCTAGTCCTGCCCCGCCCCGCCCCGCCCCGCCCCGCCCCGCCCCGCGAGCCAGTCGCCTTTACAGCCGCTGACGGCCCGGCGGCCCGGCCCGCCCGGGTAACACCTTGCGCCGCAATAAATTGCTCCCGGGACGGTCGGCCGGTCGCGGTGATTGAATCCATCGCGCGCCGATTTTATTGGTAATGAAACGGCAGAGCCCGGCCGGGCGCCATTAGTTTGGCGTGAAAGTGAATCGCTACTTAGTTACTCGCGTGTGTGTGTGTGTGTGTGTGTGTGCGACAGCGCCACCTGCCGCCGCGGGGCGAGGCGAGGCTCTGCGGGCGACCCGGTGCGATGACGTGCGACAAAAGGGGGGCGAAGCTACGGAAAAACGGTGGTCCAAGAGGGAAGGAGGAGGAGGAGGAGGAGGAGGAGGAGGAGGAGGAGGAGGAGGAGGAGGAGGAGGAGGAGGAGGAGGAGGAGGAAGGGGGGGGGGGGTAAAGTCGCACAACCCCTTGCTTGGTTTGCTTGTTCGCTTTTAAATTGCCCTCCTTCAACAGCTTCCAAAATTGTGCTGCTCCCTAATTATCAGCAGCAGGCGTCGCGTGTCGGGGACCCGCTCCGCCCCCCCCCCCCTCCACACCCCCACCCCGCACCCCGCCGCCCCCGGGCACGCCCGGAAACAACTTGGATTAAAATGTGGCAGGTTGGCTGGTCCTACGGTGGTCGAACACGCCAGACCTGATAGTGCGTATAGAAATTCTCTCCACCTCCTTTTTTCCACCGTTCGCCTTTTCATTTTTCGTTCCTGGGGTGCCGTTTCCCTCCCCCGTGAGCGCGCCGCTCGCCCCCGGCCCAGTACGTGCGGAGCGCCCCCCCCCCCCCCTCCCCCCGCCCGTGCGCTTTTCGTTCGGAAAACAACGCGGCTGTTAATATTTCAGGAGGATGGCATGCCGTTGTTGTGGGTGGCGGAGCTAAATGGGGTGGGCGGGGCGGAGCGCGCGGCGCAGGGCGCGGTGAGCCCCGGCGCTCGGTGGCGCCGCCCCCGCCCCGCCCCGCCCCGCGTACCCACACCGTTACATGGACACAGACGTCACCCCGCACACCTTGCCGCTCCTCGGCACGCCACGAGGGATCTCGGACGTCGCCTTGCGCCCTCGCCCCGCCCCGCGCCGCCCGACGACGTAGTCTGGGGATTTAAATTGTTGAGCGTCCTGTAAATGTTTGAGGACATGTGCGCGCCCCCGGGGGAGGGTTGAGGACCTTCCTGGAAGAGGCGGCGGTGCGTGCTCGGCGCGGTGCGGCGGGGCGGGGCGGGGCGGGGCAGCCTCGGGGCACAGCGCGCCGCCCAGCCCTGCAGACCCCCAAAACGATAAGGCTAAATACGTAATGCGCTGCGCGCGTCGATACAAAGCCCGAGTGGCGCTTGCGGTTCCTCCGCCCCTGTGTCCGTGTGTGTGTGTGTGTGTGTGTGTGCGCACGCCGCTGACAGCTGACTGCCTGCATGCTCGCCACCACACACGCACCTCGACCTGACGGGCCAGTTCGCGGTTTTGTGTCAATGGCTCCCATCCAATTTTTTTTTCTTTTTTCCTTTTTTTCGAAACAAAAGAGGACGCGATGCTTGCACTGGCCCTTCTGGTTCCGGTCGGTGCGTGTGCCGGTCAGGTCGGCAGCCGTTGGCCGGCCGGCCGGCTCGGTTTGTCGCCAATAACCGTGAGTATTATGGGGCGTTAGGGCGCTGGGGCGTGCAGGCAGGGGCAGGGCGCGGGCGGGGCGCAGCCTGTGGGCCCAGCTGGGTCCCGCCCCGCCCCGCCCCAACAAGGGACTCTGGAGCAGTAGTTACTGGGTCTGGCCCGCCGCCACCGCTCGGCCCGGCGCTCCTTGAGCCGTGCCGCCCCGCCCCGCCCCGGCCCGTGCTAGACGGTAGTAAAGTACGCCGCGTTGATAGCACGTAAAAGTTGGCGACAGTCGCGCGCGGCCTGGCCGGGCCCGCCCTCGGGCGCTTTAGGGCCGAATAAGCATCCTTTCATGTTTTGTTGTTCTAGTCTTGATGGTTTGTTAAGCAGTTGCATTTATCTTGCGTGTAGATAAGGAGGAGGGGGGAGGGGGGGCGTTTAGGGGCGTCTCGCTCGCGCCCCTTCTTGCTCTTGATGAACCATTTCAGATTATGTGCGACTATACGACTTTCTTACTTCTTTCATCGTCTTGTGCCGCGCGGCTCGGCGGCGGGCAGCAGCGCTGGCGTGGCGTGGCGTGGCGAGCGACTTTCACTCACGATCGGGAGATTTTGCGCTCGGAGTGAGCGTAATTTTGATGGCCCCTCCCGCGGATTTGTTGCGCGTCGCCGTTTGGACGTAATGGGATGGCCGCGCCGCCATTCGGGGGATGTAAGTGCCGCCGTGCTCGCTCCCGCTGCTGCTGCTGGGGCCGCAAAAAATAAAGTTTGAGATTGCGCACCGATTTTGTCGAAGGAAAACTCTATTCCCCCCTTCCCCGCTCCCTATACGTTGTCCCCCCTTATCCCTCCCTGCGGCTGACCCTCCCTTATCTCGGTGGGATCCGACGGTCAATGGGTGCGCCACTCCGAACCGTTTTTACCGCGCGTACGGCAAACTCGCTCGCTCTCTCTCTCTCTCTCTTGCTCTCTCGCTCGCTCTCTCTCACATACACACGGCGTGCATTTACCGTACGCGTGATCGATTTTCGATGCGCAGTAAAACAAACACGCGTGTCCTGTCCACCTGGTGAGGTGTGTGCCTTGAAATGTTATCCGGCGCGTCTATTTGGACAGACGTACGGCTGAGTATGTGCCAAAGATCGTCCATCTGTTTGTTTTGCTGCCGATCGTCCGAGTCAACAATGTTGTGTGGTCGGAGCGCGCGGAGCGGGCCAGCAGGCCGTGGGCTTTTGAATGAAAAGTCTCCAATTTGACGGTTGGCGGGCCAAGAGACCTTCCTGTTTGTGTTGGGCGCTAATGAGTAACCCCGTTCTTTTCTTGTCTGTTGCAGCCACCCTCTCTTCCCCCTCCTGGCTCTCATCTTCGAGAAGTGCGAACTGGCGACCTGTACACCGAGAGAGCCCGGCGTCACAGGGGGAGACGTATGTTCCTCAGAGTCATTCAATGAGGATATAGCAATTTTCTCAAAACAGGTAAGCCACCACTTTTGTTTCTTTTTTTTTTCTCCCCCTCCTGGCGCCCCCTAGACGGATGGATAGCAGAACGGCTCCTCGCGGCGCGGCGCGCTGTTTACGCCATGTCCGCCTGTTTGGAGATTCGCCCCCCGGCCCCGCGCGCCTCTTCTTGTGGCCGCCGCTGCCACGTTGCCTGTTTTTAGCCTCCGTGCCACCCTCAGGGTTCTCTCTCTCCGAGGCCAGGATCTCCCATGCAGGCCGATAGAGAGGAGAGGGAGGGTGATGCAGTGCCTGCCTGGTGGGCCGGGGGGAGCCGAGCCCAGCGCAGCCCAGCGCAGCCCAGCGCTCTGCTCGAGCACCCTTGAGCTCCGGCAGGCCCGGCCCGGCCGCGGCAGACGCACTGTGTGTGTGTGTGTGTAAACCCGTCCTCTTATCTGCGTGTAATTGTTGCTCATGGCAATTGGATTAAGCTGCCGGTGGCTGTGCAGCCCTGCGCTGCGCTGCGCCGCGCGGGCCCCGCTAGACTGCAGTTCGGATCCAACTCGTTGTCCCTCTCTGTCTCTCTCTCCCGCTCGGGGTGCATTTGTTTTCTTTTCACGATTGAGTCGTCTTGATCGCGCCGCGCGATGCGCTCACTCTTCTGCACCACTGCATCGACAGTTTTCTTTTTTTACTTTATTTTTTTCTTGTTCTTTTGACCAGCCTCGCCGCGCGGCCGTGAGTTTTGAGGTTGAGAAAGCCGTGTGTGGTGAGGGGGGGGGAGGGTTACGAGCCGCGGGGGTCAACGGATTGGATTAGTCTGGAGGTATTTAATCAGGTCTTCGGAGGGACCGGGGGGGGGGGGGTATCTCCCCTCACGGGGCGCCTCCCACGCCTCGACGTGCCCCTCGCTGCGCGAGGCGTTTACGTGGACAATGAGGGCGCAGCAGGCGGCCCGAGGTACCTCTCTCTCTCCCTCTCCTCTCCCTCTCTCCTCCCTTTCTCCTCCTCTCTCTCCCTCTCTCCTGTCGCACGGCACCGCACCGGATGGACCGATGCTCATTTATATCTCGGCGGGGCGGGGCGGGAAGCCGTCTTTGACAAGTACAGTGCAGGGGCGGTTTTAAGTCCAGAAGACGGGAGGGCGATGAGCTGTGGGTTGCCTACATACAGGGGGGGGGGGGGGTTGCACCTCGAATTGCCTACCTTTCAGGCGGCCATTACGGGCTGACGGCGGGTGGGCAATCGCCCCCACTGCACCCCTCCCCCTCTTAAAATCGCCACTGGTACAGTGTACCCACGCGGGGCTTAAAACGCCCCGGCGCGGCGCGTTAGGGGCGGCGGGCCGCGGGCCGCGCGCTCTCGTGTGGTGCGCCGCCCTCGAGGCGTTTGGGCGCGGGCCTGCCTGCCTGCCAGCCTCATCTGGAACTCGGACTGTGCGCCGCCCCGCCCCGCCTGTTCTTCTGTGGCGGAAACGAGATTAAAAAGCGAGCGTTCCTTCGTCCTCGCTGCTTTGATAAAAGGCATCTTCTCCGAGACGCGCGCGCGCTCACACACACACACACACACAGTCTGTGGAGGATCATTGAATGTGTACGAACTGAACAGGAGTAAAAAAGGTGAACCGGTCTCTTCACAAACATAGCGGCTCAGGACGGGGGAGGGGGAGTCCTGTGTCCCGGCTCATCAGCGGTGCCGCAGTGTCTGGCCAAGGGCCCAGCGGCAGAAAAAACTAAACGGGTTTGTCCTGCAGATCCTGCGTGCCTTCCTGCGACTGCGGCCCGGGCGACTCGGAAATGGGGGGCGATTTCTGCAGAATCCAGCGACGGCCAGGTGCCTCGGCGTGCCTCGGCAACGCTGGCTTCGCAGGGCCTCCTCCCGGGGTCGATCTCCTTGTCTCTCGCTCTCTCTCGCTCACTCTCTCGCTCTCTCTCTCGCTCTCTCTCGCCCTCTCCGAGTCTTTTGGGTGCGTCGGTTCCTGCTGCTGGTGGCAGAAGCGGCGATTTTCCCGAGAAAAATGGCGCCCCAGTGCGTTCACCTCGGCCCGGCCCGGCCCCGGTCTGTCTCTCTCTGTGGTCGGGCCGAATTAGAGACGCGGCCCGGGGGGGCAGCAGCGAGCGGGTTGGTCGCCGCGAGTCGTGCACAGGCCGGGCCGGGCGTCGCTCTCTGCCTCCTCCTCGCTGCCCCCCTCCCCTCCCCCTCTCTCCACCCTCTCTACGCCCCGCCAAGCCGCGCAGCTATTCGTCATTATGTCGGCCGTGAGCGACCCCTCGCCTTGCCTCGCCGCGCCTCGCCTCGCCTTGCCTTCCTCCGTCTTGTATCTGTTTGCATCACAATGGTCCTCTTTGCACGCACTCCCACGCGATCCGCCAGCAGGCAATGACCCTCCCTCCCTCCCTCCGCGTCCTGGTCCTGTCGCTGGAGGACCTGCCCTGCCCTGCCCTGCGCCGCGCCCGCCCTGGCTCCCTGCTGCAGCTCCTGCGTTCCATCTTTTGGTGCGCACTCGGCGTGTTCACTCGCAAAACCGATTCGAAAACACGATAAAGGCTCGCTGGCGTCGTAAAATCGGTCGTTAGGCCGGGCAAAAGGGACGAGTCCAGTTCAGTTTGAATGCGGTAATTTTATGACTCGGTAAATATGTTTGGTGGTCGGGGCGGGGCGAGGCGGGGCGGGGCCGCGGGCGGGGCCGTAGGCGCAGAGCTGGTGGTGGGCGCTGAGCTGGTGCTGTTGGCACTCTGAGTGAGTTTTGAGCCGGGCGGCGTGTGTCCTTGCCAGTTTGTAGTGTCTCAGTCCCCTCCCCCCTCCACCTGCCCCCAAGCAAATCTCTTCCCGCAAAACCGACCCCCACGCGACGACGGCGACGGGCCGCCCAGCGTCGCGACGCCCCATAAATTTATGGCTTTATAACGCGCGGTTAATTTATTGGGGTAGGCTGTGACTCCGTGACGGGCGCCGGTCACGCTGTGACGCTGGGGCTGCTGCTGCTGCTGGGCCGCCGCTCGGAGGTTTTCGAACCCTTCCTTTGTGGCGGCGGGTAATTTTTCGGTCAAGCTTTACGCGTGCATGCTTCCGTGACTGGTACCTGTATGCCCCCGTGCGGGGCGGGGCGGGCCGGGCCGGGCGGGCAGATAAGATAGGTGCTGCACTGGGATGGGATGGCAGGCAGGGCCCGTGCGTGCGTGCGTGCGTGCGTGCGTGCGGGGCACGGCACACAGCTACCAAAACATTCTTGGGCTCTAATACACTTCCGGAGGAGACGGCCGGGCCGGGGGGACGCGCAGGGCTGTGCGTCCGTTCCAGATATTCCTGCCGCCGCGCGCCGGTTCTTGTGCGCCAGTCTGGCAGACAGACAGGCAGGCAGGCAGGCGGGCGGGCGGGCGGGCAGGTCCTGCTGAGGTGACTGAGATGCATTCGGAATGAGGGAGGCAGGGACATAACGATTGAGGGGAGGGGGAGGGGGGGGAGCCACTGGGCCTGAACTGCCCTCCGCCAGCCTTGTACCGGTGTGCCCAGCCCGGCCCGGCCCGGCCCGGTATCGCGTGAGTGAGTGCGTGCAGCGGCCCATGAGCCTGCCCGCCCCTCCCGCCCCGCCAGCCCCGCCGGCCCCTCCGAGGTTTGAGCCCCCCGCTGGCGGCAGGGCACGGCCGTCTTGCCCCTCGCCTCCCCTGCCCCCCCGTGGGGGAGCCCTCTGTGTGGCCTTTGGCGCGGCCCCCCGTCCTGCCGCTGAGTGCCTGGCCGCCGTGCCTCGCCCGGCCCGGGTGTGCGACTCTACGCCGTCCTGGTCCTGGTGGTGACCGGACCTGAAGGGGAAAAAGGAAATTCAGGACGACGGGTCGGCCAATTATTTTCTCTATCCGCGGCGCGGCAGTCCGTCTAGGTACGGACTGGCGCGGGGCAGCGCGGCGGCCTGTCCGAGTCGCGCCACGGCCCCGGCGGCCCCAGCGGACTAGCAGCAGCGTTCCTGGAAAACGCGGCCGGCTTCGTAGAATGCAGGGCGCGATCCCGAGCAAAAGCGGAGCAGGCAGGCAGCTTGCAGGACGGGCTGTGGAAGGGCATGGCGCGGCGCGGCGGCACGGCCCGAGTACATGAGCAGGCGAGGCGGCGTGCCTGGAAAGGGGAAAAATAAAAGGATCGGCGGGGCGGGGCGGGGCGGGGCGGCCGGCCGGCCGGTCACTCGTTGATGCGTGTTTTTCGTCCGTCCGTGACGCTGCTGCGCTGAGCCGCCGCCGCCGCGCCGCACCGCGTACGTTCGTATACCGCGCGTACGCGTTTCTTGTGCCGCGCCGCGCGCTCATCTCTCATTTTTATACAGTTTTATATGGTTTATTACAAACGTGACGGCTGCCGTTTATCGCTGCATTGTCGCTGGAGGGCCCGGCCCGGCCCGCCGGAGGGCCTCGTCGAGGGCCTGCCTGGGGAGAGGAGAGGGCCGCGGGTAATTATGTCGACCTTGCGCGTAGCGCGGCGTAGCTCACGGCGTAGCGCGGCGTAGCTCACGGCGTAGCGCGGCGTAGCTCACGGCGTAGCGCGGCGTAGCGCGGCGTAGCGCGGCGTAGCGCGGCGTAGCTCACGGCGTAGCGCGGCGTAGCTCACGGCGGCGCGGCTCTTTGAGTGGCACGGCGCGGCCCCCGAGGCCTAGGACGGCCTGGATCAGGGGCCAGGCACGCACGTCTGAAGAGGTTTCATTCGGAGTGGATTTTGAATCAGGTGTATGTATTTGAGCGGGGTTAACGGCGAGCGTACCGTGACGCCTCCCACTACCTTACGCCGCGCTGTGCAAGCGAAGGCCGGCAGGCCGGGCAGTCTATGGCCGCCGTACTGTGCGTTGTGTATCTGTGGGGATCAATCAGCACGTGTGTGTGTGCGCGCGCGCACACGTTGGTTATGCACCACACTTGCTGACGGCTCTGACGGAGGTCTCCGTGCACGCGATGGATGCACGGCACGCCGCACGCGCACGGACACTCGCACGCACGCACGCACGCAGCCTGGCTGGTCACGCTCGTTATACAACGCGATGAATATGCAAAGGGTCCAAGGACGGGGGGCGTACGTAGGGGACGGGGAAGAGCGGCTGGCTCAAGGTCCCCTCCACCCTCGCCTCTTCTACCCCGCCGGCCGCCGGCACGGTCAGGGATTTGGAGAGCTTGAGCGCACCTTGATACCAGACTCTGGGCGGGCCCCTTTCTGTACCTGTACACTGTCATATAGACGCGGTATGTATTTTATTGAGCAGAATGGCGACGCAGCGACAGGGAGTACAGTAGGGGGCGCCGCCCTTCTGCCGCCCTGCCCTGCCGCTCGGGGACCTCTCTGAGCCTCTCGGAAACGTGTCACTTTCTGTGAGAAATATTTTTCGAGTCGGGCGGCGCGTGTTTTTTGGGGGCTTGGCATGCTGGCTGCTTCACACACACACACACACACACGCACGCAGCTGCCTCGCCTCGGCGCGACGAGCCGCAGCCAGCGCAGCCAGACCGGTCGGATAGGAAGAAAGGCTTAGAGGTCCCTGTGGTGTCTGGTTAGGGCACGGACGGCAGCCCCGCCCCGCCCCGCCCTGTGGAGAAAGAAATAATCTAATGGAGACGAGTCGTCGCTACGCCGCGCCGCGCTACGCCACGCCTCGGGTTTGGCGCGCCTAGTGCATCAGCTGATTCGGCGGGGCGCTGGCGCTGCTCGGGCCGGGAGGTGAGAAGGAGATGGATGAGATGAGACTCGAGCGCTCGCTCAGCTCGGCGGCAGCAGCGCCCCTGCCGGCAATTAGGAGAGTTATTGATGACATGTGCGACGGGACGGGGCCGGGCCGGCGCGACGGCTGGCAGGTGACTTCTATTTGCAGCGCAGCCCTTTTACTCGCCACCACAAGGGGACCATTATTTGAAGGGGAGGCGGGAAAAGTGGGTGAGATGCAAACGTCGCCGTGTGGGGGCGGGCTGAGTGGGGCGGGGCGGGGCTGACGTGGGAGTTGTCGCCAGTCCGCGAATTTAATGCTGAAGCAATTCACGTGTTTCATCAGCTCTCCCGCCCGGCCCGGCCCGGCCCGGCCGGGGCCGGCCGCCGCGCCGAGCTGGCCGCCGCGACGTGTCTGAGAGGCGGTCAGAAATAGCCTTGCCCGGCATTCATCAGGGAAGCGTGAGGCGTTGAATGAGGATGGCCGGCCAGTATTTTTTGCCACCTTTTCTCTACTGTATTTGGGATTTTTGCCTTAATATTGGGCTTGATTAAGCTCAACATGAAGCGGTATTTGGCGTTTGATTAGTAGGCCATCAAAGGATAAAACGAAAAGCCCGTCAGCTGCCACACCCGATTAGTGTGGTGCGAACCGTGGTGCTTCACGCTGCACGCTCAACACCAACGAAACATTGTAAGGGAGCGAGCGAGAGAGCCGTATTTATAGTCCGTCCTCTCCTAGGGTGGTGCATTTGACACGCTGCGTGTCTGCCAGCATGGCGGCGCAGCTCCGGCCGCCCCCCTCCCCCCCTCTCTCGCTCTCTCTCGCTCTCTCTCGCTCTCTGCTCCCCCTGCTCCCCCTTCCCCTCCGCTGCTGGCCGCCGAGAGGTGCTGCTCTGTGCACATCTGGCTCTGAGGAATCGTGGAACGACCCTGCCACAGCATTATGATGGCGATGTGAATTTGGTAGGCTCTTGTAGGGGGTGGGGGCCGTCCGTAAGCGACCGGGCTGGACTCTCCGACGGGCCCTCCTGCGAACCCTTCAGCGCCGACACGGGCGCGATTTACAGCAATCGCGGATGATGAAATGCGTTCGGGAGACGAGCATCCACCCCCACCCCCTCCCCACCCCCTCACCCCTCCCCCTCCCGGCGCGCACACACCCCAGCTGTGGCAGCCGAGTGTGTTGCTGCATGGCGGCCAGAAATAACCAGAGCCTGCCTCAAAGTTAGCAGCTTATAACCTCTGAAAAACGGCCCGCGTGGGGGGAGGGGGCAGCACATGTGCCGCCCTTCCTGTCACGGGGACGCAGCGCCCCGCAACGCCTCGCCCCGCCCCGCCCCGCCCCGCCCCGCCCCGCCCCGCCCCGCCCCGCCCCGCCCCGCCCCGCCCCGCCACGCCCAGCAAAGGTTAATGTCACTCCTCCTTGCACGTTATTACACGCCGTGTTGAGCCGAAGCGCGCGATTGCAGAATGTTTTGATAGCAGTCCACGCCCTGCGCCGCCTCGGCTGACAAAAGGGACAGCCAGCGAGCAGCTCTGTTTATTGCTAGTTCCTTGACCGGAAGATTGGATTACCATCCCCCCCGAAAATTCCTCCTCTGCGCCTCCTCCTCCCACCTCCTGTTTGTTCCCTCTGTCGCACTCCCTCCCCCCCCTCCCCTCTCCCCTCACCCTCTCGCTCTCTCTGCGTATGCCTCTCCGCCTTCAGAAACCTGTTGTATCTTTGTGTGCTATCTCGCTCCAGCGATCATGCGAGAGTCGCAGCGGGAGACGAAAACAAGAGAGAAGCGTTTGTTGCTCTTTTATCGACGTGAAAACGAAGCGGTGAGGGAGAGGGGAGCGAGGCGAGGCAGCAGCACCGGTAGGAGAGGAGGTGAGGCCCGCCCCGCCCCGCCCCGCCTCGCCTGCCGCATTGCGTACTACGTACGTGTTTCGGTGGCGTCCTAGGCTCGCCTCGCCAGGCGACCGACCTGTTGGTGTCGTTCGGAGTGGGCGGTGCTGTGCTGCCGGCCGACTACACGAACGCCCTGCCCTGCCCTGCCCTTTTTCCTGGAAGTTGACAATTTGCGACAGTTTTGGGCGGGGCATCTTCCTGCCTCGCTCGGCTTTGCGACACACCGGGCTGGGCTCGCCTGGCTGTCCCCGCCCGCCCCGCCGCGCTCAAACGCCACGACAGTGTTATCAACATGGCGGCGTGTAGTTTGCTGGTCGGTCGACCCGTTTGTTGTTTCAGAGTATGTAAATTGATGTAACGAGCAATGCGCGCTCCCTCGCACGGTAAGCGGGAGCACCGTCAGGTAGGCGCATGATTGCTTTGGGGAGTAGCGGAAGGTCGACGACTCTGAAGCTCGTCCTCGCCTCACGCGTGAGGGACAGGCCGTCCATGTCTTTCTGCACTGCACCGTATTTCGTGTTCTCCTTGCGTCTGCACACAAAATCAGACAGGCAGAGGAGCGGCGGGGGCCCCTGGTCCTGCCCCGCCCCGCAGGGCCCCGGGGCCGTGACGGGGCGACTTCTATCCGCCGGCCAGAGTGACAGCTGCGGTGAATATCAGCTGCTGCTGCCGCTGCTGCTCAAGGCCGTTCGGTCGTGTGGCCTCTCCCACTGCCCCTCCCCCCTCCACCCCTCTCTCCTTGCCGAACCACCCTCTCCCTATCCTCATCGCTTGATCTCGTTTGTTTCGTCATAGGAGTAGTAGTATTTGGTTGCGTTAAACTCTGAAGAGATCCAAGGTTGAAAAAAAATGAGAAAAAAAGAATAGTGAACAGTGTATCTGATGAGCCGCGTTCCCCTTTCCCGCACGGTTCTTATTCAGCATGTCCTCCCCCTCCCCCGGGCCCCAGTCTCGTCGCGAAGCTCACAATATCTCCTTTTATCATTGCTAAAAACGCTTTTACCTTTTCATCAACTGCGTCCACAGCCCTATTCTGCATCAGACAAAAGGCAGGTTGGTTTCTCGGGGGGGAACGTTTTTCTTCGGGCCACAAAGCCCGAGCGAGCGAGCGAGAGAGAGAGAGAGAGAGAGAGAGAGAGAGAGAGAGAGAGAGAGAGAGAGAGAGAGAGAGAGAGAGAGAGACGGCTTAGGGCGAGCCTTGGGCTCCGCACCACCATACCGTACAAGCACGACCAAAAGTCTGATGTGGCCGTGTGGGCGGGCCGGGCCGGGCTGAGCCTGGCGCGCTGCGACCAGGATCCGTCTCTCCTCTCCTCTCTGACCCCCATCCATCCCATCCCTGCACGAGTTGTGCAGGTAAAAGACAACCGCAGAGGGGCGGGGCGGGGCGGGGCGGGCGGAGAGGCTGGATGGGGTGCACTTCTTTCTTTCTCTCCCGCGGAGAGCCTCTATTGTGCCTAAGATACGCCCTACCCGCCCGGCCTCGGCCCGGCCTCACGCGCACGCAGACACGGCCGCACCCTCTCTCTGGCTCCAGGCACGCACCTCACCTCGCCTCGCCTCCCGCCAGCGCCGTGCCGTGCCGTACCTGTCCGGAGCCTAGCCTCGCGCGCTTCTCGGAAGCGAAGCGGGTGAGCCGAGCCTAGCCGCCCCTTCGCTCCGCCACTCTGCTTTCACTGTGCGCTGCTGGCGACACGGGCCTCCGCCGCGACGCTACTCTGCCGACAAGGCGTAAAGGTGGAGAGATTTTGGCGAGGGGGAAACAACTCTAAATTTTTGTACACCCGTCAATTAAAAAAATAATCAGAAAAATTCCGAAAAATAAGGAAAATGCAGGAAAATTTAGATAAAATCGGGTAACTTCGGAAAAATGTAGAGAAATTCAAATCACACAAATCACAAAAATGAAAGCAAAATTTGCATTTAAAAAATCAATGAAGTTCTGAAAATTTCATTTTAAAAATTCAGAAATACATAAGACGATTTCCTAAAATTCACGACATTTCTACACCAAAATTCAGAGTTGTTTCCCCCTCGGTAAAGGCGGAGAGACTCTGTCCTGGCGGGCGCTCGCCAGGCAGGCAGGCAGGCGACGCCACCTGACTGACCCGGGGCTAAGCTCGTTGTGTTGACAGCACAGTCGCCTCCCAAATCCCCCATGTCGTCGGACTGTCGTGTCGAGGGAGGCGTCTCCCGTTGGTAATTTTGTGCCCGCCCCGCCCCGCCCCGCCCGCCGCGCGGCGCGCTCTAGGCGAACCCGCCACTTAGCCTCGCCACCTCATCGACATAAACATTTAATCAGCCGCGAGACAATGGCGCGCCGCTACTTGAGTTGTTTTGGCTCGGATGGCTTTCTTCTCGTTTTTTTTGCGTCATGATCGAGGCGCTCCCCGCGCTGTGCAGCAGTGAGGTCGATAGCCCGGGCCGACATGCCCGCCACCCAGAGGCAGGCCCTGCAGGGGCCCCGCCCCGCCCCGCTGGGCCGGGTCGGGGAGTCGCTGCTCATTTCTTGTCAAAACTGTGGGAGCGTAGCGAGCGACCTCTGCCTTCTAGGAATCCCCAATTACGCATTGCAGAAAATCCTGTGCAGAAACACACACGGGCAGGGCAGGGGAGGAGGGAGGGGGCCGACCCGGCCCTGCGGGAGGGATGCGGAGCCCGACCTAGCCCGGCCACGCCCCCGCCCCGCCCCCGCCCTGCACGCCTGGTGCTGCTGCTGCTGGCATTTCTGCACCCTCCCTCCCTCCCTCCCAGCAGCACTCCACAGGATGTCCGTCAAAAAGCACAACGCCCCGCGTGTTCTGCTGCTGCTGGTCCTGGCTTGGCCCGCCCGCCTGTGTGGGATGGGATGCGCAGTTTTTTGCTTATTTCTGGCAGTGTAGTGCGATTGCCAATGACCGAGTGACTTGGCGTGTCACGTGACGCGGCCCCGTATCGAGTTTCTGTACGGTACTGCTACCCGGGGCGGGGCGGGGCCGGGCCTCGCCGTCCGCAGCGCCCGCCCCGCCCCGCCCCGCCCCGCCCGCACTCCCGCCCACCCAGGCACATTCATATTGGGACGTCTGCTCGCCCCGCCCGGCCCCGCCCGTCCGGGCCGAGTCCGTGTGGACGGTGACCTCAACGCGTGAGCGGGGCGGACGGGCGGGCTGGCTGCCCGGCGCGCCCCGCCCGGCCCGGCCCGGCCACTGGAGCCAGCGCTGATCACTTCTCGGAAAGTGACTTTGCCTGGCGACACACGGTACTATACTGTACGCCCCGCCGGGCCCCGCCGGCCCCGCCGGCCCCGCCGTTACTTCGGCGTAAATCCTCGACAGGTAATTGCACTTGCTCGGCACTCCTCATCTGCCCCGCGCCGTGCACATGTCTGTGCCGGGGCTTTTCGCTAATCGCGCGGCTGAGGAGTGTAGGCAGGCGCGGGGCAGATAAAAAAAATATGAATACGGGGACGTTGGGTAAGGGGGAGGGGCTGGGCGGGGCAGGGGAAGGAGGTGTGACTTGCATTTCCGGCCCGATGCATGTTCGGGGTGACGTTTCGATATCTCGTGGTGATACGGTCGCCGTGTTGTGTGCCTGCTGGCGGGCCTGGCGGGGCCTGGCGGGCCTGGCGTCATGCGAGGGTGGTTCAGTGAGGGAGGGAGGGGTTATTTGAATCACGACTGGTTAGTTCGGGAAGGATATCGCGTGGGGATGGCGGGCGGGCGGGCACAGTCCGTGCGTGCGCGCGCGTGCGTGCGTTGGTAGGTGCACGAAAATGTCGCGACGCGCGGCTCTAAAATGCAGCGGCGGGCCGGGCCGGGCCGGGCAGAGGCGGCGCGAGTTGTCTCGTGACGCACGGCAGCCAATTACACGTCAGGCAGGCGGACGTGTTTGTCATGGAGGGGAGGGGAGGGGGCAGGGCGCATCGCATTGCCGAATCAAGTTGTCCTCCCCCATTTTACTCTGAAAATGAGGTGGAATGATTATTGTTGGGAAGCGGAAGGCGGTGCACGGCACTTGGCTGTGAGTGAGTGGGACAAGACGGTCTGGTCTCTCTCATATCTGCGTACCGTTGTTGCCCCGAGTGGACTCGCGGACGACTGTGGGGAGAGACGAGGCTATCTGGTTTATAAGGGAAAACAAACGAGACCCAATTAGTAAGGAAACAGACCCTGTCGCAATTTAGAGGGTACCGACCTCGTCCTTCAGATAAGAGCTTTGGCGACGACAGGGAGCTGGCAGCGGGTACTGAGAGGCACCACCGGGCTCCGGCTGCAGAGGCAGGCGCCTTGCTGCTCTCTACCCTTCCTCATCCTCGTTGAGATTTTTTCATCGGGAAACGTCTGTGAAACTTCAACTTGTAAAGTCGTGTTTGTAGTGCGGCGCGGCGGCCGTGCCGTGCGGCCGCTGTAATAGATTTCTCATGCCTCGCTGGAGCCGATCGGGTTTCATGCGGTGGCGGGGCGGGGCGGGGCGGGGCGGGGCGGGGCGGGTGTAGCGCGGTAGCGGCCGGCCACGCCCCGCGCTCATGATAAAAGTTCGTTATCTTTGTAATTATGTATGTATCGCGGTGAAACATGTGGCGGCCCGCTTTCATTAAGTTGTGATGGTTTGCTTTATTTTCGTCCATATTTTTTTTTTTTTCGGAAAGGTGGCGACGGTCTTGCCACAAATCTCATGTGAGCCGGGCGGTGTTGATGGGATATTGATTGTAAACGCGTCTCTTGCCTTTACCGCCCCTCTCTTGTCGGCTGCTACCGCTTTAATATGCGTTTGATCCTTTTTTTTCGTGGCTTCTTGACCAAATTGTAAACGACACGCTCGCCTGGAACTAGAAAACGAGTATAAATATTGCGTCAGTTTTTTTTTTTTTCGAGTGTCATAGACTCCCCGTGCCGAGTGAATGGATCAGGTTTTGCCGCGGGTTACGTCACAAATTTATTCGCCGCTTGATTGATGGGGCCCAACGTCCTGAGCCAAGCAGGCCGCCGCGCCGCGCCGCGCTGCTGGGTGATTGAGCCGTCGATTTGAAAGACGTCGGTTATCATTTTCCCCGTAGATTTGTTCGGGAGAGCATGCAGCTTGTCCCGGGGGGGGGGGGGAGCGAACGGGTTGGCATAAAAAGCGGGCATAACTTTAAGCGCGCACGACAGCGGAGGGCTTCTCGCCTCGGGCCTGTCAGTGCCAGGGAGCACGCCCTATGTGCTCGGGGCGGGGCGGGCTGTGCTTCTGTCCTGCGGAAAGGGAAAGGGCCGGAGGACTCGGGACTGATGGGCTGCTCATTTGAACACAGTAGTGATTCAAGATTCATATTGCGATCCATGTCTCATAATAATTTTTTTGTTTTATTTCTGTTTCAGATTCGGCAAGAGAAGCCCTACTACATCGCCGACCCCGAAGTCGATTCCCTCGTGAGTATCCTGTTCTTCATAATGTTTTTATTCTCTTTGCCGTTTCCGTTTGGGCGCTGCCCAAGGACGGCCGGGCCGGGCGGGAGCGCCGCAAAGCCAACTCTTCGCGTTTTCAGAAACGATTCGTTTGATACGTTGTTTTTTTTTATCTCCCTTAAAGTTGAAATATTTTTCGTCTTGTCTTTGAATGTTTTGTGAGTCCATCCGGACGAATTGAATAGTGTAGTGCGTTGCGCCTCGCCTGCTTGGTGTAGCGTCTCGGGGCCGTCGCGACGCAACGCCGCTCCGCCGCTCACCGCCCAGCGGGGAAGATGGCGGGAGGAGGTGGGGGGGGGGGTGCGACCCGCGCGGCCCGTCCCGTCCCGTCCCGGCCCGGCGCTTGAATGGCCCAATGACGCTATTGACTGCGGACCAAGGCCATCCGCGGGGAGCCATACTGGCAGCGAAGCAATGCAAAGGAATCTCGGAGAAGAGACGGGAAGTAAAAAAAAAAAAGAGAGAAAATATCTCGAAGGCTGGGAGAAATGTGCAATGAGATCGCTGTAATTCAATCATATATTTTAGTCGGCATTTGGGTACAGGTCAAGTGGTGCCTGGTGCAGCCTGGGCTGGTTGTGGGTGCAAGGGTTTCAGACCCGTATCCCTCTAGCCTTGAAAACGTTGATAGGTTGGGGCGACGCGAGGCGACGCTACGATCTGACAGGCGCACCATCACATGTGGGAGGGGGGGGGGGGTGACGTCACGAGCCTGTGAGGCCTCTGGATGCGCTGTGTGAGTTTCTCATAACATCGAAGAGGAGGAGGATATTAGGATATAACCGGGCGGGGCGGGGTCGCCGTCGTCGGCCATATGGGAGGCATTTGCGGACGGGCCCTCACCCCGCCCTCGCCTCGCCTCGCCTCGCTCAGCCCAGCACAGCACAGCAGCCAGTTTGGATGGCTGGTAACGTCATTGTCACCGGGGCTGGTGGCTCGGGGCGTGGGGTGCGCAGGGCAGGGCAGGGCCGGGCCGGGAGGGAAGGAGAGGGGAGGAGAGCGAGGGTGGCCGGCCGGCTAGCCATCCCGTGCCATCCCTCGGGACTGGATTAATGTGATTTATTAGCGCTTCCTGCGCCGCGTCATACATGACCACAAATCCCACAGTTGGCCGAGGGTCCGTATCGCCAGGGCGGCGGGCCGGAGCCGGGCGTAGGGGCAGGGCTCTGCAGCTCCACCCCCGCGCCGCCCCGCGCCGCCCCGCGCCACTGCGGCGCTGGGGGTGCCGGTGCCGGCCCAGCCCGGCCCTGCTGCCCCTCTCGGCCTGGCCCGGTCTTCCCTTCTGGTGATGACGGTTAAACGTCCACAAATCACTGGGAATGGCGGCTCCAGATCTTTGCCACGTCTTTCGCCTCGCCTCTATCAGGGCGCCGCCGGCCCCGAGGTGACGTTGTGTGCGTGTGTGTGTGTGTAGAGGCCCCTCCTCGAAGATTGCGCGCGCGCACACACACGCACACACTGCCCCTGGAAAGTCCTCCACGAGCTCCTACTGGCGGCCGGCCGTGGCGCCACTGCGTGGTCACTCGGTGGTCACTGCGCGGCCGCGCGCGCGCGCACGCACACGCAGGACAGCGTGCACTACGCGTCCAGCCCTGCAGTGGGCCCCGCGGGCGCTGTAAAGATGGTATCAGCGCGTGTCGTGTGAGCAGCCAGTATGAGGCCGCGCAGGGTCGCCCAGGACACAACCTGGCGAGGCGGGGCGGGGCGGGGCGGGGGCACCGCGGAGCCGTCCGGTCCGGCTCGGCCCGGCCAGCGCGCTCCTGATAAAGATAATTGTCTAACCCTTCGGTCCCTCCCCCCGCGGTTCCCCGGCGGTTCCCCGCCCTGCCACTTTTACTGCCGCGATGCCTATCTGCGCTAGGCCACACCTACCGGCCGGCCGGCGGGCCTCTGGCCGCCACGGCACAGCACGGCCATGCAGCCATGCAGGACAGCGGCCATCGCGGAGCAAGGGAGCAACATGATAATTTGGGCCCCCGAGGGCCGCCGGGCCGGGCCGCGCCGCGCCGAGGCGTGCCGAGCGGCGGCCTGGACGCCGCGCCGGCGTGCTTCCCGGGGCGTGTTGGCGCTGTTCGTCGGGGAGGTGCAGCGGACGGGCGTCAGCACGGTGGCGGCCGCCGATCAGCCAATTGCGCGAAATGTCGTCGTATTGCGTTCGGCGCGCCGCCCCGCCCCGCCCCGCCCCGCCGCGTCTTGATCTCTCGGTGCCGGCGGCGGGGCGGGGCGGGTCCGACCCGGCGGGCGCGGGGCGGCGTTGCCGGCTTGTCCCGCCGATCTAGTCGACTCGGCCGGGTTTCGCGCCCGCGACGTGGCAACGCTGTCGGGCCGGGTCGGGCCGCTGGGCTCGCCTCGGTTGGTTGTCCAGCCGGTCCCCGTCTGGACTCGACTCCCTGCGGTGGCGTGGCGTGGCGCGGCGCGGCGCGGGGGTCACGGGAGTCACGGGAGGTCCCCCGGGCCCCGGGGGCGTCGCGTCAGCGAGGGGCGTAACTTCGTAATTGTCCGCGCGCCGAGCAGGTGCTTGCATAAGGTAGCAGACTCCCCAAAAGATTATGCAGCAAAAGTGCAAGTTGGATTGTCCAATTTTAAAATTTTTCTCGATGGCATGCGGTTATTGCCTGGTGTACTCTCTAGGTGAGGGGGAGGGGGAGGGTGAAGAGAGTTGATAGTCTAAGTGAGTTTTCTGGCGGGTACCCTCCTCGCAGCCTCAGCCTGCTGCTGCTGCTGCTCCGAGTTGCACAACGCGAGTGAGATGTCGTACAATAGGCATTGCAAGGCAGCCATTTTGTCGTGTCCCGTGTTACGTAATATGTGTTTCACCCGGACTGCTTTTGCTGGTTTATCTCCTCACCTCCCCCCGCTATGCACGCGGACACGCAAAACCACTTTGTCGCGCAGGTCCTCGCCCTGCCCTGCCCTGCCCGGCCCGGCCTGTCCTCCCCGCCCGGCCCCGCCCCGCCCCGCCCCGCCCGGCCCCGCCCCGCCGATGCTGGCACGATCCGGGAGAGGGCGTTGGCGCTGCTGGTACATGCAGACGGTGGACGGCGCTTCGCTCGTGTCGCCAAGCGCAAAGTGGCGTTATGTTCGATCCCGGCTGCTCTTCTTTTTAGCAGATGATACATCCATTTATAAATGGCCTAAACTTAATTGACAATCCCTTAACGTAAGGTACAATGAGTTAGGTACTTGTACTTTCAGAGAGCGAGCTGCGAGTGTGGCAGAATATTTTTAAAGGGTATTTTTTGGGGGGTCATGGCGGTGACCTGGAGAGAGCGGCTTTGGCTGCGGAGAACGCCGCCGTCGCCTCGATGCGTACCCCCGCTCACCTTACCCCTTACCCCGCCGCGGCGGCGCCCCCTTACCCCGCCGTACGCTACCCCATCTCGGCCCCCGTGGGCCCCCGTGTTGACACTGGCGGCGCTCTCCATTAGCCCGTGTCATTAGCGATATGGCTCATTTATTAGCATAATTGGCCGTGTTCCTCGATGACACGCCCACGTGTACGCGGGGCGGGGCGGGGCGGGGCGGGGCCGGATTGAGTCGCTAAAAGGCGTCCCGCCGCATGTACTCGTCCGGTGCACGCCCCGTTGCGTGCGGCGGGCGGGCCGGCCGGCCGGCTCAGGCAGGCCGCCCAGAGGCACTGGAGGCTCCAGCGGCCTCCAGCGGCCTCCAGCACTGCGTGCCAATCCATCATAAAGTGTATCAATGAGTCGGAGCGGAGCTAGTCGGCCCCGGCCCCGCCCGTCCCCCAACCCGTTCGGCCAGGCCGGCCTGGACTGGGCATTTGTCCAAAAGGACAGGGCGGGGCCGGGGCGCTGGGACGTCGTCCGGAAGAGCCGATACTTTCGTAGATTTGCTTCTGCTGTCCCGCTCGCTCTTGTCGGGGCAGGTTTACTTTGTACTAAGCCGCCACTTGGTTTAAAAAAATGTTGGGTTTTGAGTGGCTTTGAGTCAAATATCTAAAACTCCTAAATTTGAAAACAATTCAAATAATTGTTCTCTTTGTCTCACTATTAAGCTGACGCTTGGTTAAAAAATGTTGGGTTTTGAGTGAAATCCTAAATTTAAAAATAATTTAAATAATTGTTCTTTTTGTTTCAGATGGTCCAAGCAATACAAGTCCTACGGTTTCACCTTTTAGAACTCGAAAAGGTAAGTCCTAGTTCTGTGAGTAGCGCTGTGTGTCTGGAGAAGGGATGGGAGGAGGGGGGCGCACGGACGGCAGTGTTTGTCGAGGCCGCCGCGCGCCGGGGCGACACCCGCGCCGCACCCTGCAGGAGCACAAGCACGCCACCATTACCGCCCGATAGACATTCCAGCGACGACATAGTTTTGAAGTCTGCTTGTAATTCCTTGCCGACGACATCCCTCAGTTATTGCAGTGGGGCTGGGGCGGGCCGGAGCGGGGCCGGGGGTTGCGATGGGAGCGGCGCGGGACAGCGGGGGATGCGGCGGGACGGGACGGGACGGGACGGCACTCGGCAAATCTGATTCGTCACAACCGTCCGACACGGCCACCCCCACCCCCACCCTCGGGCGAGGGAGAGAGGGGCGAAAGGCCCACCACGCACGAGAGGGGGTGGCGAGCCACGCCGCGCCGCGCCACGCCACCCCGCGAGGGTCCTATGCAAGCTTGACATTCCTGCGACGGTATTAAATGTTGCGGGGAATTTTTGCGTCGCGTTGGCTCGGAATGACGTGCGGCCCGCCCCACCCCGCCCCCGCCTTATTGGAGGGTAGCGCGCCCCGCCCCGCCCCGCCCCGCCCGACAGAAGTCATGAGGTGGCCCTTTGGCTTTATTGGATTTGGACGACGACAATCTGAAGTTGGCTGGACGGGACGGGACGGGCGGGGCGTGCGGGTCGGAGGGACGGAATGGGATGGGATGGGATGGGATGGACCTCGGGTAAAAATGCTTGGCAACAATGACAAACTCGCACAGCGACAGGACAGGCGGGTGGGAGAGGGGCTCCCGCCATCGGCCGCCCCGCCCCGCCCCGCCCCGCCCCGCCACGCCACGCCACGCCACGCTCGCGCCGCTTGATTAAAACTGTAAATCAAACAGCCTCGCGCGGACTGTCGGCCCTCCCTGCTGTCTGGACCCCGCGGCCCGGCCCGGCCCGGCCGGGGGGCGTAACGTAGTGCCGAAAGGGTTGCGAGAGTATTTCCATATTTTTCGTGACGTTTCAAAGACCTGGCGGGCGACGGTGTGCGGCGGGGCGGGGTGGCGCGGGCCTGCATCCAAGATTAATCCTCTCCCCTCCCCCGCCGCCTCGCGGGATGTGTGTAATCGGCGAGCAGCTGATTAGTCGCTGTTATATTGCTCCGTAATGGGCTGGCCGCGCTAATCCGGGGCCGCTCTTATCAAATCCCCCCGGCGAGGTTTGATAAATACAAGTCAGCGGGCGGGGCGGGGCAGGGCAGGGCGGGGCGGGGCGGGGCAGGGCGGGGCGGGCGCACCGCGGGCACCGCCACCGCCACCTGGAAAACTGCTATGCGCGTGCTGGGCGCGAAATTCGAATCACCGGTGGAATATTTTTGTGGAACCAATAGACATGCTTTTGTTTTGTCATATTAGGGGAGGAGGGAAAATTCAAAGCATATAATGAAGCAAGGGTTCTCTGCCAGACATCGGCAGGGACGCCGGGCCGGGCCGCGACGGGTAGCGGCGGCCCTCAGCCCGGCCCGGCAGGCACCAGCGGCGACCCGCTTGCCTTTTGCACCTGCCGGCCGGTGAGCTTGTAATGGGCCGAGTCGGGCCGGGCCGGGCCGGGCCAGCGCGGCCTCCGCCCCGCCGCGGTGTCTTTGCCGACCTCCTGCCGGCCGCGCGTCGCGCCGCACGCAAATCAGGCGGTCGGTGTGGCCGGCCGGTGTGTGTCGCGCTGTGTCCGCCGCCCCGCCCCGCCCCGCCCCGCCCCGCCCCGCCCCGCCCCGCCCCGCCCGCTCATTATACGGCTCTTCGTTCTGTCATTCTTCGTGTCGCCACTTCCGCCCCTCCTTGCCCGGGCCTCCTTTTCTTTCTTTTCTTTTTCGTCCAGCAAACCTTTTTTTTAAAAACTTTTGGAATAAATTTAGCTTTTTGGTGTGTGAGGAGGAGGAGGAGGAGGAGGAGGAGGGGGAGGGGGGGTGAGCGGAGCTGACAAGGGACCTGCGGCCGGCGCGGCGGAGAGCTCTGCTGTATGGAAATGGCGGCATTTGTTTCTGCGTCGATTTGATTCGACGTTTTGTGTGTTGTTTTTCGGCTCATCGTTGGGCTTGCGGTGGGTCCCGGCGGGCTGGCGGGCTGGCAGGCAGGCAGGGGCCCCGGCCCGGGTCTCTCCCATCCTATATGAATTCATTAGCTAGCTGTTTTGTTCTTGATCGTGGCGGCACGCACTCCCGGCCGCTGTAGCGTGGCGTGGCGTGAGGGAACCCAAAAACGTCGGTCCGTGCGGGCCGTGCGGGCCGTGCACGGGGAGGCGGAGGACGGCCGGAGGGTCCGTGCACTATAAAAGATATGTGGGAACCGTAACGTTACCCTCTATTACTTTATCTCGAGTCTAGTGGGAATCCTCAACTTCTCGTCCAGTATTTTGTTTGTTTCTAACGACGACGTGCCCTCTCTGTTCTCCAGGTCCACGAGCTCTGCGACAACTTCTGCCACCGGTACATCAGCTGTTTGAAGGGCAAGATGCCCATCGACCTTGTGATCGACGAGCGGGACTCGTCCAAACCCCTGTCAGAGATGGGCGGGCCCACCAACGGCACAGACACCGCGCGCTCCAACGCGGACTCCACCTCACACACGGACGGCGCGAGCACGCCGGACGTGGTAAGTCGCCCTTTTATGATTATTATTTTTTTTATGGCAAAACCCTTCATGCCGTCACTACCGTCTTACGCCGCGGTGCGTCGCCTCGTGCGGAAGAGAGGGAGGCAGGGACGGAACCGGATGGCACCGTGCCGGGCCGTACCGGGCTGGCAGGCCGAGTGCCGTACCGACCGGCCTGGCGGGTTTGATTGGCCGGCCGAGCGGGCGGGCCGGAGGCGCAGCCGCGCCGCGCCGCCACGCCTCGCCATCTTGGTCCAAGCGCCATCCCGCGCCCCGCCCCGCCCCGCCCCGGCGCGCTGCCCGACCCGATCGGCCCCGCCTGGCTTTTCCTCCTTTTGTTGTGCTTTGGCCCTGTTCGGCGGCCCCGCCCGGCCCCGCCCGGTTCCTCTTGTAGATTATTCATCGATTTAGCCGGCGGCGGAGTGATATTGCATTGTTAATGCGCGCTGGCGGGGCAGGGCAGCGGCCAGCCCGAGTTATACTCTGTATACAGATCCTTTCCCTCTCCCGCTCTCCCCTGGCCTCTCTCCTCTCCTCTCGTCTCCCCCCTCCCCTCCCGTCCTCCACGGCCTCCTCGCGAGCTGGCTCAGCAGTGCCGCGGGCCCGGCCCGGCTCGCTCCGGATCGCTGCCGTAGGGCAGGCGGTAATTATACTTGAGTGCTTTTGGCGTGGCGCGGCGCGGAGCGTTGTGTGCAGTGTGTGGGTGGGTGGGTGCGCGGCCTGGCCGGGCGGGGCGGGGCGGGGCGGGGCGGGGCGCGGTAGGCCCACCTGATAAGGCGCAGGGGGCGTATGCAAATGGTGCATCGGGTGCACCCGCCGCGGTGACCAGGCTGCGGCCCCCAGGAGCTCCTCGACGCTCACCTGCACCTTGCGGCCCGCCCGCCCCGCCCCGCCCCGCCCCGCCCGGCGCACTGCTGCGCCTCGCAAATAACCACAATCTTGCACCGGCAGGGCTTTATTGTGCGGTCCTGCCCGACAATTTTCCAGCGCCGTGGCTTTGCGAGTCTCCCACGCGTGCGCTGCGGCTGTGCGGGAGCCGGTGCAGCAGCAGCAGCAGCAGCAGCAGCTATTGAATCACCGATAAACAACAGCGAGGGCGGGGCGGCGCCCGGGCCCGCCTTGCCCCGCCCCGCCCCGCCCCGCCCCGCCCCGGGCCGCGCGGCCTTGTCGCGCATGCAGAACACACGCCGAGCATCCAGCTTACGCCCTGTTATCCCGGGGCGGGGCGGAGTGGGGTCCCTCCCCGCTTAGCCAAATAACTTGATCGGAAAGCGTATAAGCTTTGTTTTTTTATTGCGCGTCGGTCCGGGCGGGGCGCGGGGCGCTCCCTCGCTCCCTCTCTCTGTCTGCCGCTGTCTCTCTCTCTCTGAGGGTGGCGGGGCGGCCGTGGTGGCGCATGCCGTGGGTTTGCCACATCAAGCCGAGCCCTGGCTGATCTCAGGAGACGTGGCGGGGCGGGGCGGGGCGGGGGTGGCACCGCTCGGGACGGGGCCGGGCCGGAGCCAGCTGGGCGCCGCGATATTGAATAAGTTATTGGCTGGTGGTCCCTGCTGCGTTCCGCACCGCATGCGGCGGCCTCCCCTGTGTCTGACCGGCCGTCCTTCCGTCTGTCTGTCTGTCTGTCTGTCTGCGTGAGTGATGCGACACATCTGCAAATTGACACCAATTACAGTAGAGCTGTGCTCGGCTCGGAGCAGTGTCCGCGGGGCGAGGCGCGGCCCGGGGCGGCGGGGTCGTCTCCGCGCCACCACGTCGGGGTGGCGCCCCACAGCGCCCCGCCTCGGCCACCCTTTGCAGAGCGGTGTGCGGGGAGACTCGCCACCCCGCCCAGCCCCGCCCCGCCTAGCCGCGCCCCGCCCTGACCGCCCCGCCCTGACCACTGGCTCGACGCCAGAGTCGTTAGGACCTGCAGCGCCGGGGGGCCGGGGGCGGGCCGGACCCACCCCGGCTGCGGCGCCGCGACGCCGCGGGGACGTCTCGTTGCGTCGCGGCCGGGGGCGGGGGGGAGGGGGCTGGTTATCGGCGACCTGTGTGCGTGCGGCTTAACAGCGGATCACGCACGGTATCGCTATCGGGCGGGGCCGGGTGGGCCGGGCCGGGCCCGCTGCGCGACGGCTACCGGGCGTCCACCACGGGGACCACTCCCACTGACGGGACGGCCAGGTTGTGTGAAATAAATGATGACCTCCGGCTGGAAGTCCGTATGGTAAATGGTGGAAAAAAAATACTGCTGGTCTATCGCTGCCCTCTCTGACAGTCAGCTGTCTTCACGGCCCCCCCCCCTTACCCCCCCTCAGCTCTTTGACAGAGGTAGGTAGCATTTTGCCACGCCTCCGTTTTACTTTTTTTCCAATTTAAAGCCACGTGCCGGTGGAGGTGGGGGCTTGTTGCCCCCGCCCCGCCCGCGCCCTCCCCCCTCCCTCCTCTGTACCCGCCCTCCTAAAACACTGTTATTATCCAAGGCGCCGTGGCATGGCTCGCCCGCCCGGCCGCCTGTCCTCGGCGGACCGCCCCGCCCCGCCCCGCCGAGCTGCATCTGCACGCGCCTTGATTTATGCCCCTTGTTTTTTCATAATCGCTGTGATTTGCCCTGGAAGGTCAGGGAAGGGTCCTGGAAGGATGCTGCGGGTCACCTATAGAGCCGTCGTGCTCTGCCCGGCCAGCCAGCGCGGAGCCTCGCGAGGGCGTGGCGTGGCGTGGTGGGGTGGGAAGCAGTGAGCCGGCCCGGCCAGGGGAGGAAGGTGGGCGGTTTCGGAGGAGGCGAGGAAAATTGGTTCGGAATTGTGGGGTGTTTGAGAGTATGAAGTCGTTTGTAATTTTTTCCTCTCTGTGACCGGCCCGCTCTCTGTTTACACGGCCTCACGCACGCCGGCCCGGCCCGGCCCGGCTGTGAGCGGAGCGGTTAGTGTAAAACGTTCCCAAAGACTTGGTTGCTCCCCACGACGGCCACCCGAATCGTTATTTTATTTTTTTTTGCGCGTAATTTTCCGGTCAGTCCTCTAGCTGTTTCATAATGCTGCTCGCTTATCAAGTGGATTAGCGGGCGGGCCGGGCCGGGGGCCGCCACTCCCAGTACGGCCCGACGTGGATTATTCGTTGTGCTTTCCCATTCACTGCTCGTGCACTTGAGATAAGTCTCGGTATCTAAGGCCCCCCGAGCTGCTACCGTGTGTGCCCACAGAGGCGAGGCTTGCGTGGCGTGGCGTAGCGCGGCCCGCCGGCTGCCTGCCTGCCTGCCTACCAGCCAGCGCCTGCCTGCCTGCCTGCCAGGGGATTCCATTTGAATTTCCGATTGGCGTTGAGTCGCATTAGGCGCATTGCGTTACGTTGCGACTGCTCCTGGCAGAGCCGAGCCGGCCTGAGCTGAGCGGGTGCTCATCCGCGCCAGGCCGGCCGGGCTGCAGCAGCCGTCAGACAAAAAGCAAACTAGCTGGCTGGCCCATGTCACGGCCCCCCTACCCCCTGCCTGCAAGGCTCTCCTCTCCTCTCCTCTCCTCTCCTCTCCTCTCCTCTCCTCTCCTCTCCTCTCCTCTCCTCTCCTCTCCTCTCCTCTCCTCTCCTCTCCTCTCATGGACGCCCGGCCCACGGCTCTTCCAAGCCTTCTCTCTTGCACGCTCGCTCTCTCGTTCTTTCCTTCTCGTTCCATTCCTGCGCCGTGCCGCATTCTCTTCTCCCTCTCCTCTCTTACTCTCTCCCTCTCCCTCTCTCCCTCTCCCTCTCTCACTCTCTGTCCTTCTCTCACACATACAATCGTCGCATCTTTGATAGGTGGTATCCACCTCGATATGACTGTTTTTCTCTTGTCTGTCCGTCCGTCTGTCTGTCTGTCGGCTCGAACGCCTGCTCGCCCGCCCGTCCGTCCGTCGAACCGATCCGGCCGTGTCTCTCCGATCCCACAAAAATACCCTCTCTCGAATTGTTTTCTTTGGTCGCCCTGCGCTGCCCTGCCCTGCCCTGCCCCGCTGAGCCGGCCCCTCCGCGCCACGCCCCGCCACGCCACGCCCTGCCAGCCGCTCTGCCCTGTTGCCGCTCCGTGTTTGAATTCGTTTCCGAGTAACGCCATTATCCATTTGACGTGGAATTCCCTCTCTCGCCCGTGCCGAGTGCCTTTTGGCAGTGTAGGTCAGTTAGGCCCCTTAGGCCCGGCCCCTGCTCCTCCCCGCACTAGCCGAGGTGAGGCGTGGCGAGATGAGGCGTGGCGTAGCGTGGCGCGGCGCGGCGTGGTGTGCCACGGGGATCCCGTGGGAGTGCTTAGGACGACTTGAGTCCCTTTCGAATGACTTCCTGCCCCACACAGCTCCGCCCGCCCCGCCCCGCCCCGCCCCGCCCCGCCCCGCCCCGCTGCGCCACGTGGAGGCGCGCTGCGCCGCGCGGTCCTGGAGCAGAGAGACTGCGATAAGAGCCGGTGTATCAATAATGTCTGGAGAGAGAAAAAGTTTGAGTGAGCGGGTGTCGGGAGAGCGAGTGCGTCGCGCACGCACGCGGAATATAGAAATAGGCAAAGGGAGTGCGCGCCCTCGTCCCGCCCCCGCCCCGCCCCCGCTCCCGCCCCCGCACCCCGCCCCCCGCTCCCGCCCCATGGTCCCCGGGCCCCACCTCCATTCCAGGCCGTCCTGGTATGCGGTGAACCCCACAGGGTTTTAGTCCCGAGATGAGTTGCTTGTTATTTTTTTCTCTCTTTGGCTCTCAGGTCCGCCCTCCTACCTTCTCTCCTTCACTCTTCTCCTCTGGGCCCAGCCATCCTCGCGCGCCTAATCAAAAGCCCTTCGAGTGTGTGCGTGTGTGTGTGTGTGTCCCTCCGGCCCCTTCGCTTGGCACTGCTCGCTCGTACGAGATGCAGCGATTACAGCTCCACCCTGATAACGACCGTGACTCACCCCCACCACCCGCCTTATTCCAGTTGGGTCAGAAACTAATCAAAAGAAAGTGAGTTGGGTTCGTAACGCGCAGCATGAGCATATCTCTCTCTCTCTCTCTCTCTCTCTCTCTCTCTCTCTCTCTCTCTCTCTCTCTCTCTCTCTCTCACCCCCTCTCTCCCTCTTTCTCTCTCTCTCCCGCGCTGAATTAATTACAATGAGGGAAGGCCGGTGGGTGAGGCCAAGGTAACGCCTGGAAGGTCGCGGTGGCGTGGCGCGGCGGGGCGGGTGGAGCTGCGGCCCTTGCCTCGCCAGCAGTGTGCTTGCATGTTCAATGCGATTATCGGGCCGGATCGAGCAGGCAGCGTTTTGTTCCAATGTCAACAGCTGTAGCCTGGAGCCCGAAAGAGTCGTGAGGAGCGGAGGTGGATGGAGGAGGCAGGCGGAGCGTAGTGGGGATGTGGGTCAGCGCAGGGCGAGGCGAGGCAGGGCGAGGGTCAGCGAACGGGCCGAGCCGGGATCGAACTCCAGGCGGCCTGGGCCAGGGCCAGGGCCTGGGCCTGAGCGGGCCTCGGGGGGCACGGAGCATACCGTACAGCCAATGATGACGGCGGATGGGTATGACTCATTCGGAGTGAGGGGAATGCGTGTGTGTGTGTGTGTGTGTGTGTGTGAGAGTGTATTGTTCGGGAGGATGTGATGTGCTTGTTCAGATGTGCGCACGGCTGTAAGCAGCCGAGGTTGGAAATTTCGCTGCTGTACGTACTTTGCGACAGGATGGGATGCTTGGGAAGAAGAAATAATAAAAAAGGGTTTCGAAAGGTTGGCCCTGGGAGAGGTAAGAAGAAGAAGAAGGTGGGGTGGGGTAGTGGGGGGCATGAAGAAAGAGTTGTCGGCCGTCCAACCAGCGTACGTCCCGTCCCGTCCCGTCCCGTCCCCGCCCGGCCCCGGCCCGCCTGACCAAAACAATGCTGAGAGCGGCCAGGCCATTTTTCAACTGGCCGCTGTGCCTGGCCCGGCCCGGCCTGGCCCGGGACGCCTCTGCGCTGCGCCCCGCCACGCTACGCCCCGCCACGCTACGCCCCGCCACGCCGTGCCGTGCTTGTTGTAATGAGAGGTTCATCGACCGGTGCGCCGGGCCGGGCGGGGCCGAGCCGAGCCGAGCGCAGCCCGGTGCGATGTGGTCGCGATGTGGCGCTGTGGTGTCGGCGCGGCCCCGCACGGCCCGGGCGCTGATCGCTAATGACGACTTGGCAAGGCGAGTAAGGTGGTGGCGGGGCGGGGCGGGGCGTGGCGCCCGCAGCATCCGTACGTGTGGGGCGGGGCGGGGCGGGGCGGGGCGGGGCCTGGCGCCCGCTGGCCACCTTTTAATTGTCTGCTAATTGGCCGCCGTTCACGGAAGTATTTTTATGGCGCGGCTGCGCGACGCTCCGTGACGCCCCGGGGACGACGCCGTCGCTACCCCGCGCGGGCCGGGCCGGGCCTGGCGGGGTGTCGCCCGGGGTATCGACTGCCACTACTACCTAATTGTTTGGCCTCGTAATGTAACTCGTGTGTGTGTGTGCACGGGCGTGATTGTAAATGACTCGGGGCCGGGGGCTTCCTCGCGGTTGCTGCCCCCCCCCCCCCTCCACCCCTCCCCCGTGTCTTTATGTGGGCCCATAATCTTGTTGAGGTGAGCAGGCACTTGGTGGTGGTAGTAAAGACGTGGCCGAGCGTAGCGCGGCGCATTCCAGCTTTACGGGCCACACAGCATCAATACCAGGGGGGGCTTCCGCACTGCAGGCCGAAGTGTGAAGACAAAAGTGACGTGACGGCTGACTGGATACCTTATCGGCGTTACCCGTGTTTGTTTGCGTTTTACTGCCGGGCGGCTCCGGGCGGCTCCGTGAGGTGAGCTGAGGCAGGGCACCCCTTCCCCGGAGACGGGGCGGCGCGGGGGCGGCGCGCGGGGTAGGAGTGGGTGGGTGGGTGGAGGTGGTTTCCGGTTGGTTTCTTCTGTTTGGGCCCCTTTTTTTTCCTCCTGAGGGACCGTGCTTCTTGTGGGACACGCGGGGTGCGTGCGCCCCCGCCCCACCTCGCCCCGCCCCGCCCCGCCCCGCCCCGCCCCGCCCCGCCTCACCTGTCGAGGCGTCGCCGCTGCCGCGCTTGGATTCTTCACGCGTGTCGTTCGTCACCGGCGTGCACGCCCCCTCCCCTCCTCCCCTTCCCTCTCCCCCCCCTCCCCTCACGTCGCCGCCGGCCGGCCGGCCCGGGACGATCCGTGATCGACTTTTAATGTATTCCTTTGTCGCCTCACTCATCACTGTCAAGACGGTGGCGTGTCGCGTCGCCTCGCGGCGTCCTCCTGGCGCCTGGTGTGTGCGAGGCGTTCTAATCAGGGAGCTTTTGACCATGGGAAACTCCGGGAGGGGTACGGGCGTGGCGGGGCGGGGCGGGGCGGCGCGGGGCGGGGCGCTACCGAGGCTCTGGTCAGCGGCAGCGGTGCTGCAGCCCCAGCCGGTAATAGGATTTGGTGGAATCGGCCAATTACTCCCCTGCCCCGCCCCGCCCCGCCCCGCCCCGCCCCGCCTGATACATAATGCGGCGCTAACAGGCTCGGGCACACGCGTAAGCCCGTGCCGGGGCGGGGCGGGGCGGCGCGCGGAGGCGCGGCCAGGCGAGGAGAGGGGGGGGGGGAGGAAGGTGGGAAATTGCGCGGTCATTGTAATCTGATTTGCTCGGCGAGAAGCCCCTCCGCTGCTATAAGGTGTCCGGTTTGGGTGTCGGGCGGCTGCGGCGGTGGGCGGGGCGGGTGCTGAAAGCAGGCTCGCGTATCGCCACGCCGCGCGCACGGCCGCTGCCCGTGTGGTAGATTTCGGTTCTATTTCGCGTTTCCTCCCCTTGCGTTGATGTTGTTTTTTGGAGTGCACTGCAGAGAGCCCTGCGGGCTGTCGGGCTGGTCCGCAGGCCCCCTGCAGGCCCCTGGAGCTGCCTGCGGGAGCGGGGCACGTCTAATAGTCCCCAGGGGTTTGACTTGCTTTCCTCCGCCCTCGCTTTGGTCAGTCAGTCCAGGCGCCTGGCGGGGCGGGGCGGGGTATACCTTCCTCCACGTGCAGCCGAAAATGCAAGGCAAACGCGTTTGACCGCAGTGGGGCTGTCGGCCTGGCCTGGCCTGGCCCGGGCCCGCGGCGGTGTGGGGAGTGCGGGAGGGAGGGTTAGGCCCTCGCCTGCCCCGCCCCGCCCCGCCCCGCCGCGCTTTGTTGCTTTGAGGTTCTCTCTCTGGGTGCACGGCGCGTAGCGGGGCCGGGCCGGGCCGGGCCGAGGCTCGCCCCTCCCCGTCGGACATGAGGCGCGATTAAGATTTATTTTTAGCGAGGCGCGGCAGGTAAACCCAACAATGGTGCTCGCCCTGGCCTGGCGCGGGGGACGCCCAGCCCACGCCCACACCCTCAGCCATCGGTTGGTTCCGCACATGTGTGCGTGTTCCCATGGCCCGTGTATGCAGCGGACGAGCTGGAGGCCCCGGGGGTGAGGGGAGGGGGTGGGGGTGGGGGACAAAGGGGCGCCACGCTCCACCCCGCGTGACGGGGGGCAGGGAGAGCGCGGTGACGAGGGGCGTTTTGTCACGAGAGAGCGTCGCGCTGCCCCGCCCCTCGACGTGACGGCCCCACCCCGCATCCGCGGCGAGACGGCGGGGCGGGGCGGGGTCCGGGCCGGAGGTATGTCGATGTAATGAAAATCGGCGTGGGTAGGCGGGGAGGGGGGGTGACTTAAAGGCTTGGGGACTAACGGCTCGTGAAAATGAAAACTTAAGGAAAAGGGGCTTTGGCTGAAGTTGGTTCCAGCGCGACGCGGTGTGGCGGGGCGGGGCGGGGCGGGGCGGGGTGGGGTGGGAGCCACTATCGTCGCGGCGCGCTGCGCGGCGGGCTGAGGGGCTGCGGGCGGGGCGGGCCGCGCTGCGCTGGGGTGTTGCCTTCCGTTTAATAATAAAAGATGCCTCCAGCCCGTGTAGTTCCGCCCATTAGATTGTTCGCCGTCCACCTGAGCCCCGCGCCCCGAGCCGAGCCCAGCCCAGCCGAGCCACGCCCCCACGACGCGCACCCTTCTGTCCCCATTGGCTGATGGGCGTATTGATTTTAATATTCCCGCCCCGCCAGTGGTCTGGGTCTTTTGTGCAGGGAGATGTTTGCCATTCTGCGCGCCGTGGCGTGCCGTGCCGCCCGCCCTCCTCGCCGCCTGCGCCCTGCCTGAGCCCTCCCTGTTTGCATGGTGTCATTGTCATGGGCCGGGCCGGGCCGGGCCGGGCCGGGCGAGGGTGAGAGGGAGGAAGGGTGACTTTGTGGTTCAGCCCCGAGCCAGACGACGGGGCGGGGCGGGGCGGGGCGCCGCGGGCCTGCTGGACGGCAAAAGCAAACTTGCACCATCAAGTTTTCCATGCCGCCGGGCCGGGGCTGGTACGCGCATGTTAATAATAAAAAGCTCAAGACGCACGGCTCGCTAATGGCTCGGTGTCCAAGTGGCCTTGCATATCGGACGTGCTCCGTTGCGCCCGCGGTACATACGTGCGGATGGTTTTTCTCAAAGGCCCAGAGGCCGGCGGGCGGCGGGGCGTGGCGGGGCGGGGCGGGGCGGGGCGGTGTTGGGCGCGGCCAGCAGCGCGCTCGCTGCTCGTGGCCTGGCCTGCCTGCACTTCTTTGTTGTCCCGCCCCGCCCCGCTGCTGTACATCTCTAGTGCACGGTGCACGGCTGCAGCCTCGGCCCGGACTGTGGAGTGGTTCGCCTAGGTTTTCTACTCCACTTGTTGTGTATTTTTTATTCAGCCGCTCGAGCCCCGCCATCGTCTTGTCGTCCAACCCTTCCCGAACCCCGGCTCCTCTCTCTCTCTCTCGCACTCCCTCCCCGCGGGGCTCAACGCGACGCAATAAATCTCCGCGACAAATTTAATTATGCCCGGAGCGAGATAAGGACGCGGGGCGTGGCGGGGCGGGGCGGGGCGGGGCGGGGCGCGGCGAACGGAGTTCCGTCTCCTCCGGGCCTCGTCGCGTCGGGCGGGGCGGGGCGGGCCCTGCTCCGCTCCTGGTTCCGGTTGGCGCGGTGCGCTGCGCCGCGCCGGAGGTCCTCCGGGGCTCCACGGCGGTGTTCCGGTCGGGGAGCCGTCCGGGAGGGGGCCGCGCGGAGCGCAGCGCGCAGCACGGCGAGCCGAGGCCCTAAACGACTCTTTTGGGGTAGAAAACTAGCGCGCGGCTGCTGGGGTCGGGGCGGGGCGGGGCGGGCAGGGGAGCGACGGGGCCGAGACCAGCAGACCTGAGCCACCTTTACGGCCCCCTCTGGATGTGTGCGGGGCGGGGCGGGGCGGGGCGGAGGGTAGTGCGGCGGGACTTGTTGCGTACGGCGCGGCTTGTAATTGACAGCCGGCGTCTTGCTCGTCACCATGGCGCCGCCGCCGCGCGCCGCCCCGCGGTGGTGCACCACCCCCTCTGTCGGGCCGGGCCGGGCCGGGCCGGGTGGGCTCGGGGCGATTGCGGTCTGTTTGTTTGCGATGGATGAATCTTGCGCTACGCCGCCCTCGACTACCACTCGCCTACCCCTCGCCATCCCCTCCCCTCCCCCATCCCTCCGCCGCTTTCTCTCCCTCGTGTGTAGGTATATGTGATGGTTTGTGTATGTGTGTATGTGAGCGCGCGCGCGTGTGTGTGTGTGTGCGTCTGGATGTGTGCGCTGCTGCTTTTGGGGTAGCGGCCCGCGCGCCAAACAAATCCGCAGCTGCCCCAAAGCCTTTTGTCCCGAAACAATCGTCCCCCTTCTCTCGCTCTCTCTCTCGCTCTCGCTCTCTATCTCGCTCTCTCTCGCTCTCTCGCGCTCCCTCTCGCTCTCTCCCTCTCTCTCCCTCCCTCTCCCTCTCTCTCCCTCTCTCTCTCTCTCTCTCTCCTTCTCTCTCTCAAAGCGAGCGCCTCTCTTTGAGGGCCGCAGTGGCTGGATGGCTGCTTCTGTTCACCTGGCACTGTTGGTATCCCCGCCGCGCCCCGCCCCGCCCTGGTGAAGTGCGCTGCACTGCGCTGCGCCCTGGACGGACTCGTCGCCTCGGTGGCCCCGTGGTGGCCCCGCCCCGTGGTGAACACGGGACGGGCGCGTTCAATTTGCCGGTACAGCCCTGCGCGGCCCTGCGCGGCCCGGCCTTGCCCGGCCACTGCAATTGGAGGTCGGGTCTGGTCGGGGGAAATGAGGCGGCCTCCGGTCTGCGCTGCGCCCCGCTGTGCGGAATAGAAAGAGGCACCGTGGCGGGGCCGGGGCCGGGGCCGGGGCCGGGGCCGAGCAGGGACGGCCCGCGGGGTCGGCGGCCCGAATTTGTTGGATTGCATTTCTGTCTGATCTGGCCGTGACAGCGGGGTGGGGTGGGGCGGGGCGGGGCGGGGCGGGGTGGAGCAGGGCGGGACGCGGTGGGGCGCGCGGGGCGGGGGTGGCGCGGCGGCCTGGCTAGCGTAGGGTGCGTGCCTGTCACTCGCAGCGCGGGCTCGGCCCAGTGCCCCGCCACGCCCCGCCACGCGCTGCCCGCCCCGCCCCGCCCCGCCCCGCCCCGCCGGTGGTGGATGCTGCTGCTGCTGCTGAAGAGTAGGGGTGGCAGGGATCTCTTCTCCCCCCACCCCCTCCCTCTCTGTCTCTCTCTTTTCATCTCTCACCCTCCGGTCCATGTAAATGGAGATTTTTGCTGGGAAATGCTGGAATGAGAATGCTGCTGTTGGCTGACGCTGCACTTCCGTCTCTCGGAGCTCTGCACTGGGGCTGGGCTGGGCACGGCACGCTCCTGCGACACACACACACACGCACGCACGCACACGCACGGCGCCGGCCGGATTGCATTTCCCACACGTAGGTCGCGATATTGCACCTGATAACGAGGCGTATCGCTGCGCTCGGGCGGGGCGGGGCGGAGTGAGTGGACTGGTCCAGTACTGGTTCGTAAATGGCGCTGGCCGGGCCGTGCGCCGTGCGTGCGTGCGAGCGGCCGCGCGGTGTGTGTTGCTTTTACCGCTTTACACACCCGATTGCAGAGGTGTGGAGTGAGGGGGTGTCTGGGAGGCTCAAGTGCCCTTCGGAGGCTGGCCTGGCCGGCC
Organism: Frankliniella intonsa; assembly: GCA_033675135.1. Taxonomy (NCBI): domain Eukaryota; kingdom Metazoa; phylum Arthropoda; class Insecta; order Thysanoptera; family Thripidae; genus Frankliniella; species Frankliniella intonsa. Next base: position 867,769 of record CM066253.1, read on the forward strand.
GTCTGGTCGTGCGGGCCGGGGCGGGGCGGGGCGGGGCGGGGCGGGGCGGGTCAGGGGGTGGATGGATGGACCAGCAGTGTGTATGTGTGTGGGAACCAAAACTACTGCGTGTCGCTGTAGGGGAGGGGCGCGGCTGGCACGCGCGCGGAGCGGCCTCGTCGCCAACCCCCGCAGGGGGTGGTAATTGGTGTGTGTGTGTGTGCGCGCGCGCGCGCGTGCGAGCCAGTGTGTGATTGCTGTTCTCTCTCTGTTGCAGGTAAGTTGGACGCGAGCTCCCGCCGCGCTGGACGCGGACACGGCTGACCACCAGGTGATAGGGTTATCGCGGAGGCCGTGATAACGGCCCCGACACACCCCGCTGGATTTCGAGAACATGTGTAATTACGACTATCGAGCAAGGAATCGTGTCCGTGGGACAATATTGGTTTTGGCGCACCTTATCGCGGGCGTGGCGCTGCGGGGCGGGGCGGGGCGGGGCGGGGCGGGGCGGGGGCTGCCGCGCTGGTGCTGCCGGGTCTAGGCCGGCCGGCCGGCGGCCTTATCGTGGCGAGCTGCTGCGGGGAGGATGCGAGGAGCGCGTGCGGCCGGCCCGGGGCCCGGGGGGCGCTGTCGTAAACGGCCCACAGCACGGCCTGCACGGTGGCGCCCCGCCCCGCCCCGCCCCGCCCCGCGCCGCTACCGCGTATGTTGTTCTGGGAAGGAGTATTGCTCGGTGGGGTAGTGGAGGGGGAGGCGGCCGGGTGTAAACAAAGTTAGGGAAAGGCAGTAAAGTGCTTTTGACGGGCTGCTGCGGTGGCGGCGGGGGATTGATTGGCTCAGTGTGTGTGGTGTGTGTGTGCGCGCGCGCGCCCGGCTGGAGTAGAGTGGCCCTCGTACTTGACTGTCTTGTGATTAGAAAGCGGGTTCCCAATGAAGCGTTGTGGAGTGGTTTTGGCACCTCTCTCTGTCCTCCCCTCGCTCCGCGCTAACAATATGCGCGTGGGCCGGGCGGGGCGGGGCGGCGTGCCGGACTGGCGCGCCTCGCCGTGTATGCCGCCGTCGCCCGCCTGCCTGCTTGTTTGCTTGCTCGCTGGCTCGCGCCAATAAAAACAATCAATCCCTCGCCTGCCCTGGCCTGCCCTCCGTCCCTCCCTCCGAGGCGCGCTGCTGCTGCCGCTGCCGCAGTGCTAGTAAGAACCAGAAAGCTTTATTTTTCTTCCCCGACAGCGTGCTTACGATTCACTTACTTCTCGCCCCCGAAATTGTGACGGCCGCCCGCCCCCTCTATTTTTCGGGTGCGATGGTGTAATGAGCGGGTTGGTTTGGTATGTGAGGCGGGGCGGGGCGGGGCGGGGCGGGGCGGGGCGGGGCCGAGGTGAGGAGGGTGCTCAGGGAACATGACGCACGGCCCACATCGGGTCCACGCAGGGACCTGCAGCGCGAGGGTCCACATTAGGGGCCGTCCTGGGCCGGGTCCGGTCGGGTCGGCCCGGGCCCACGGGTCGGTCGATGGCCCGTTGGCGGGATGCCGAAGAGGGGAGACGGGCGGGGCGGGGCGGGGGCCCCCTGGGGACCCAGCAAGTGCTGTGCTCCTCCGCCGGCCTGTCCGCCTGTCCCAGCCCGGCCCGGCCCGGCTGTCCGCCGCGTCGCTGTCCAGGGCCTGTCCCATAAACTCTGTTATGTTGTGGCTCGGCTCGGCTCGGCTCGGCTCTCCCGCTCGCTCCCTTACGTAAGGTGGGGAGGCGACCGCCGCCGCATGATTTAGACAATTGTCGAATAATTATATTTTGGCGCGATAAAGTGACGCAGATTGCCATTGGCTGTTCTGGTCGGGGCCCGGCCGGTGGCGCGAACCTTGGCGCAAACTGGAGGCGAAATCGAAGGGCAGGAGTCGTCCTCGTCGTCGTTACCATAATTATCCGGTGGCACTGCGCCTAAGGTCCGGGGCGTGGCGGGGCGGGGCGGGGCGTAAACAAGGACTGGGCGACAGGCTGCGGCGCTGGTGGTGCCTTTAGCCTTTTGAGCAAAACCAGAAGAAAGTTACTCCCTCTGGGCTGGGTGCCGAGCCACGGCCCGGGGGCGGGGCGGGGCGGGGCGGGGAGGCCTGCTGCAGGCTGGCTGCCTGCTGCGAAGGATTCGCATGCCCCTTTTGTCAATTAAATTCTGAGAAAGCCGCGCAGTAAAAAATGATAAGGGGATGGGATGGGATGGGGTAAGATGAGAAAGTGATAGGGGGCGGGTCGGTAGGGCCAGGTTCCTGGCGGGGCGGGGCGGGGCGGGGCGGGTGGGTCTCGCAGCGGGGTGCCGGGCCCGGCCCGGCCCGGGCGCACACCTCAGGGACCTGCTGGTCCGACCTGGCCGGCCGGCTCGGCCCCGGTCGGACCCGCGCGCCGGTTGCCGTATGACATCGCCGGCTTCCAGATGCAGTCGGGCGCTGCCGATCGGGCTGCGGCGTCGCCGTGACAGGGGGGCAAGGAAGGGGGCCGTGGCTAGAAATAAACCCGAAGCAGTCGATATTGTGGGAACAGTCAGCAAGGGCGGCGCTGGAAGTTGCCCTGGCCCCGGCCCCGGCTCCGCCACCAAAACTCCCCGCCGAAAAAGTTTTTCAATGCAGGACACATGTTGTGGCCGTGAGCGGCTCCGGCCCCGGCCCCGGCCGGCCCCAGGCGGTCGCGCGCCCACGACGACGTCCGCTGTTTTGTTTTTGACACGCGAGAACACTCCGGGCGGGTCCGGGGGGAGGCTGGCCGCTGGGCCGGGACAAAGACTCCCCTTATCGCGCAGTGGGCGTCCCCGTCCGGTGGGCGTCGCGCCCCGCCCCGCCCCGCCCCGCCACGCCCCGCCACGCCCCGCGGCGCCGCCGGCCGGAGCGACGCTCTTTTCGCGCTCGATTCACCCCGTCACGTGGGCCGGCCCATGCCATGACGCGGGTGTAATGGTTCGCTGTCACGCCGTGAGGAGCGCTCACGTCGGCACTTTTATCGTTTTATATTCGGTGCAAAGAGAAATTCAGCAGCGGTCCGCGAGAGGAGGGCGTCCGGAGGTGAGGGAGGGGCCCGGCCCCGCCCGGGCGGGCGGGCGTAGCAGAGGGGCTGTTTTATGGACTTGCTCCTTGCGGTCTGTCGTCCTATAAACTTGTCTCGGGACAATAGGCAGGTAGGGGAGGGGAGGGCGTAAAGCAACTGTGTTAGTTGGTACCCGGCGGCCCGGCGGGCGCGTACGAGTAGTGCGGGTCCACCGTGAGGAGGCTGTTCGTCTGCTGCGGCGCGCGGGTCCACCTGCCGTCGCACCCACAACGCTCTACGGCAGAATTTTCACGATTTTATTTTTGCCATTTGCTCTCGCCTTGTCCTCGAGGACCAGCTCGCTTGCTCCGGCGAGGGTCTGAAGCTCATGACGAGGTCCGCAGGCGGGCCGGGCGGGCCGGGCGCTGGCAGGGCAGGGCAGGGCAGGGCAGGGGCCGGGCAGGGCAGGGCAGGGCTCTCTCATCATTATCTATTTTACGGCGATGAGCGCGGGTGAGCGTTGTGTGCTTGTTTATGCCCCGCCCCGCTGTACTGAGAGGAGAGGAGAGGTGTGGCGAAACAAGTGTTGCCTATAAAACTCTGCGCGGGATGCCGCTGCGGGGGCGCGCCCGGCCCGGCCGGGGAGAGGAGCGCTCTGGAGTGCGGTGGAGTGCGATGGGGAGGCGTAGAAAGGGGTGAGCGTGGACCTCACCGGCGCGGCGTGAAATCTGAATCCCGAGCGCGTCGTGGTGCGGCGGGGCGGGCGGGACTGTTTTAAATGCAATAACGCGCCACTTGGCCGGTGCGCCGCGCCGCGCCACGCCGCGCGGTCCCTGGAGGCCCCGGCCCCGGAGCACTCAGAGGGGTGGCGGCCCGCCCGCCTGCCTGGCGGCGGCCCCCATGACGGCAACTCTCGCGTAGATTAGATTTGTGCGTGCGAAGTGGTGGTGCCGCCTGTCTCTCACGCTACACCCCGTTTTCCCTGCCATTTGACTGGAAATCAATTGAGTTGATTAGTTAGCTGGTCGGGGAGGCGGCGGGGCGGCGCGGGGCGGGGCGGTTGGGCGATTGGTGGTGGGCTGAGGTGGGCGAGCCGGTGGGTGGGCGCGCCGGGCCGGAGATGTCGCCGAATTATATAAGCGTCTCTGCCGTCACAGTCGTCACATCGCAGTGTTGAGAGAGGAGGCAATAGTAGGCACAAATACAGTGGAAGTAAAGCGGGTCGCATCTGCGCCGCCTACAGTACCAGGCAACACGCACGCACGCTGTATTTTCTTAAGTGTTGCCTAGTCAGCAGACTCAGATTCTGCCAACTTTACTGCCACTGTGCTTAGAGACTACGTATTGCCCACCTTTCAGGCAACACTGGCATATTCGCGGGTGCGGCGCCCTGGTGGACTCATCGGATGGGCGGGGAAAGGCTTCCATTAGAAAGCTGATACTGTATACGTACAGAGCAAATGCGCCCAGGAGCCCCAGACCCCACCCCCTGCCCACCCCCTGCCCGCCCCCCGCCCGCCCCCCTGCCCGCCCCCTGCCCGCCCCCCTGCCCGCCCCCTGCCCGCCCCCCTGCCCGCCCCCGCCCGCCCACCAATGACACCCGCGCACGCGAGCCTGTGTACGCATTCGGGGGCAATAAGTCAGGCTCGTCGCTTAGCCGTGCCGTGCTGTGCTGTGCGCACACTACCCGCGCTGTGCTGGCTGCTCCCGCATCAGCATGCGGCCCTCGACATCCCTGGCATTTTTCTTTTCTTTTTTCCGGCCTCTCGCTCTCCGTTTGGCCCGCGGCTAGACGGGGCGGGGCGGGGCGGGGCGGGGCGGGGCGGCTCACAGGCTTGTGTCTGGCTGTGAGGGGCGCGCTGTGCTGTGGGCGCCCAGCCCCGCGCTGCACCCTCCCCGCGCCCCCAGCCTCTTGAGGCGCCCGGCCCGGCCCAAATCAGTTTAGCCACACAACAGCTCTTGAATCGGCGTCCTGAGCACTTCCTGATGGCCGTGCCGGCCGGGGAGAGGAGAGAGAGAGGAGTGTGCACGGCACGGAGGGTGCATGGCAAGTGCAGCGCGCAGCGCCTCTCGCCGTGAAATCGACCGCGAGAGCGTCGCGGGGCGGGGCGGGGCGGGGCGGGGCGGGGCAGGGCGGGGCGCGGGGCGCCCTTGTGCGATTGAGACACAGTGGCGCCTCCTGGAGCAGGTGTACGGGCGGGGCGGGGCGGGGCGCGCTTTTCCTCGTCGGCCGCTCTCCGCTTGGCTCGTCTTCCCTCCAGACTGCGCGGCCCGGCCCGGCCCGGCCCGGCTCAGCCGTCGTGAAGAGAATGAAGCTTGACGTGGTAATGCGGTAATTTTGTTACTCGGAAGGCGGGCGGCGGCGCGGCAGTGGCGGCAGCGGCCCGGGCTGCTGCAGCACTTCTCTCTCCGCTCGTCCTCCATCCCCGATGATGACGTCCTGGCCTGGCCCGCCTGGCGCTCCGCCCCGCTCCCCATCTCTGCGCCTCGCCACCCCGGGGCGGGGCGGGGCGGGGCGGGGCGGGGCGGGGCGGGGCTCGTGCTGCAGACCCCCGTGAGCCCCGCGTGCTCGTGCGCTACACGCACCGGCTGTAATTGTGCCGCGGACGGGCCGGCCGGCCGGCCGGGACAGACGGATAGATAAGTCGCCGTCGTGATTGGCGGCATATACGACGCCATTAATGTTTTTACGCCGCACAGTAGCATACGCCCGCAGCGTCTTTCTTCTCCCCCTCGCTCTCTCTCTCCTTCTCGTCGTGCACCGCGTTGCTTCCCTCTTTCTCTGTCCCTCTCTCGCTGCCTCTCACTCTCATCTCTGTCTCTCTCCATTCCAACTCATTAACTTGCGTGTCGCCGAGGACGCATCCCGACAGGCAGCCCCCCCTCCCCCTCCCGTCCCTCTCTATCCCTCTCTCCCTCCCCTCTCTCTCCCCTCTCTCCCCTCTCTCTCCCTCTCTCTCCCCCTCTCTCTTCCTCCCTCACTCTCTCGCTCTCTCTGCCTCCCCACATACAGTCCACGGGCTGGCCCTTTTATCCTCGGGGCGTTTCTTTGCGCCTGTCCTACGTATAATTGCTTAATTTCTTTGCGTCGTAATTAAGTCTCTTTCTTTTATCCTTTCTTAGAAGGTCCTACGCCCGACCGCTCCCCGCGGCCCTTATATTTTTTTCTGCCGAGTCCTTGCGCTGCGTGTGTACGCCATGTGCAAGGCGCGGACGTTGGCAAGTTTGCATAAGAATATCGTTGGTTTCGCGATTTATGGCGTTCGCGCACCGCGCCGCGCCGCGCCCCGCATGACTGATAATCTATTTTGGCGAGGCGTCCGCTGACGCGTCGGCCTTTTTGAAGCGGAGGTCTGTGAATAAACACAACAAGCTTGTAATTACAAGTGTACATAAACCCACGGCTCGTAAGTTGGGCCCTTCGTTCAGCTCCATTAAACTTCCCCGTGACAATGTTGGCGGGAGCGGTGGCGTGGCGTGGCGGGGCGGGGCGCGTCGTGGCGTGGCGGCCTTTTTCGCTTGGATCTGCACCCGTTTTCGCTCATTCAAAAGGAGGCACAAAGGCCTGTGCCTTGTTTTCATTTTTATTTCGCGATTTTTCTATTTATTTATTTTTCGCCCTCTTTGTCTCCGTGTATTTAAATTTCACCGTGAACTTTTCATTGGAGTGACTTCTCCTCCCGGGAGCACCCGCGCGCGGCTGTGTGTGTGTGTGTGTGTGTGCAGCCCGAAACGACTTTGTGGAATACCGGGGTTTATTTAGACGGGGCTGGCGCGGGCGGGCTGGAGTGGCGCGGCGGGCGCGGCGGGGATGTCCGAGTGGGGCGCGGTTTTCCAGCCACAACCAAAGATATTGCTTCCTGCGTGTTCCTGCGTGTTTGTTTACCCGCCGGTGATCTTGCGCGCGGAACAACATCCTCTTGCGGTCCATGAGGCGTTGTCTGAGGGTTTGTTGAGGCTGGCAGGGCTGCTGCTGCTGCGGCTGCTGGAGGACGCGGGAGGGAGATGACGAGACGGGGAAAAAATTAATCAAGACACGCGTTCACTTTTTTTTTTTCTTTTTTTTTTTTTTGCTGTGTGGCGTCGCTCGCTGCTTGCGCCCTTCCCCCCTCTCTCTTTTATATTTAGCGTGCCCTCGCCTCGTCACTTTCGACACCCCGCCCGGCCCCGGCCGGGGAGGGTTTTTGTGACAGGCTCATTTCTCAGTGCGTTCCCCGAGGTACTTCCGCGCGGCCTTGCGGGCGGGGCGGGCTGGCGTGGCGGCAGGGGCGATGCGCGCCGCGGCCCCGCCCCGCCCCGCCCCGCCCCGCCCCGCCCCGCTCTATCACGCTAACGCGGTCGATGCCAAGTCCTACCCGCCCAGGCCGCACCGCGCCTCTGTCGTCTGTGTGTGGTTTTTGGTATTTTTCAGGGCCATGTGCCCTAAAACACGAGGCTGTTGGCACCACCGCGCCGACCCCCCCCCCCTCCTCCCCCTCTGCCAGATGGCCCTCTGCTGCTGGAGCCAAGAGTTTGTAACCCGACACGTGGGAGAGAGAGTGTAGTGTGTAGTGCTCTGGCAGAACTGAGGCTAGCCAGCGAGCGGGAGGTCGGGGTCGGGCCGGGCAGGACCGGCCGGTGGGAAATTTATTTGAAATTTCGGTGGCATTGGGGTCTGAATGAGACGTGACGGCTGCTATCGCACCCGAGCGAAGGCCATAAATCCAAGGCCCGCTGTCTGTGATTGACAAACTGTAAACCCCCTCTTTCCCTCTTTCGACAGGATTGCACCCGGGTCGACGTTTATGAGGGTTTACCTTTCGAAAGTGGGAGAAAAAATACAAGGTATAATTTTAATTGTGAGAGTGAGAGGAAAGTCAATAGCAGGGGTTGTAAACCATTTTGCTGGATGCTGCCGGCCGAGAGCAGCCGGCCATATTTTCTTGGTCATTTATTTAGTGTATGTTTTTATGGCGGTCGATATTTCTCCATTCATCTAGTCCCTGCGGGGTGGTGCAAACAGTGGCTATGGTGTCATTATGGCCATTACGGCATCACAGAGTTGCACGAGGTCGGGGCTCGGAGGCTGCGCGGCGGGGCGGGGCGGGGCGGGGCGTGGCGGGGCGTGGCGGGGCGGGGCGGGGCGGGGAGGGGCGGGGCGGGGGCGACGACCCCTCCTAGCCCTTTGCGCTGCTCGCGTTTCACTGTCAACTCTATCCACTTACTATACAGGTGCGATAAGCAGCACTGTGTTCAAATTGAAATGCAGCTCCACCCCTCCCCCCCTCCCTCTCTCTCCCTCCTGCCGCTCGCCTCTCCCTCTCCCCGCCCGTGCCCCAGCTGGCTCTGATGGCGGCCGCCCACCTGGCAGGCCAGACCATTAGGCTGTCTCCAGCTGCGCGCCACCCCGCGCCGCCCCGCGAGACAAGCAGGCAGGTTAGACTGCGTCCCCGCCGCGCCCCGCCACGCCACGCCGCGCCCCGCCACGCCACGCCACGCCACGCTGCCCTGTGCACCACTTCCTTTAATCTGGACAAAGATTAAAGTAGGGCACTCCCCCTCCCTCCCTCCCCTGCCGCCCCCTGGCGCGCGGGGCGGGGCGGGGCGGCCCGGGGCTGTACCGGTCGGATCGAGCGGTCGGTACGGGGCGGGGGTGAGGTGAGGTGAGGCTCCTCGTCATTGAAATGTTCCCCGCGGCCGAGGAGGACGCTCCGGGCCGGCCGGGCCGCAGGAGAGGTGCCGGTGGAGGGCGTGACCCTGGCGGGGCGGCCCGGCCCGGCCCGGCGCCACGCGACCGAGCCAACTCTTTGGGTGGAGGGAGGCCTCCACTTGTGTGCTGCCGCGTCGAGTGGCGAGTGGCCGCCCCGCCACTGCCCGACCGAGGGGCGCCCGACTCTGTGTACACTCTATGCGTGTATTTCTTGTATGGTTGGTGTATTTTCATTTTTCCTGTAGTGTTTTGCGTGTATTTCAATGCATTCCCGTGTATTTGGAAGTATTTGGCTGTATGTTTGGTGTGTATTCTGGTGTTGTCGAGTCGGCCGCCCCTCGCCACCGCTGTCTCCTTTGAGCGGCCCGGTCCGGTCCGGTCAGCCTTGTGCTGCTGGCTCCGGCCGGCGGCGCCGCGGCGATAGGCGTAATGGAAGAACTCTGAGCCTGAGCCCCGCCCGGTCCCCCGAATCCTCTTCCTCCCGTATCGACGCGTCCCGTCGCGCCCCACGGCTGGGTCGTAAAACGTGCGCGGCCCCGCCCCGCCCCGCCCCCCTCGGTGAATATCGCGGACGGACCGAGTCATTATCGCAAAGAGCACGAAAACAAACAGGTGTCGCGTCACGCGAGGCTCTCGGGTCCGGCCGGCCGGTCGGCCGCGCCAGGCCCGGGACTCGAGTGTGTTCGTTTCGATCGGAGCAAAGAATAAAAAAAGAGAGAGAGAGAGATCCCGTGTGCGTGTGTGTGTGTAAGTGTGGCGAGGTGTATCACTCGCGGGCCGCGGCGCTGCCGGTCTGACTCAGCACTATGAACCCCCTTCACTCTCGCTCCCTCCCCGAGGTGGCGGGGCGCGGCGGGGCGGGGCGGGGCGGGGCGGGGCGGGGCGGGGTGAGGCGTCCCGGTGCCTTTGACTTCTGCTTGCTCATGCCCCGCCCCGCCCCGCCCCGCCCGGCCGGCTGTGCTGCGCTGGGGCACTCCACTTGCTGGCCCACCCCACCCCACCCCACCCCACCGCACCCGCCGCGCCGCGTGGCCAGACCTGCCCGCCTCGACTCTGCAGCGCGGGGTCAAAGGGCAGAAACGCTCAAAGGAGGAGAAATCTGGTTGTGGTCCACTCTGTCCGGCCCGGCCCGGCCAGCCAGCGGGACCATGTGGGGCGGGGTGGGGAGGGCGCACCCTGCTGCCGCTTCTGTCTCGGGGGCGGAATGACCTCAACAAAGTGCGGCCGTTTTCACTAGGTATTAATATAGAGGATGGAGCTGTTCTGAGGCGCCTCGACACGAAAGTATAAACACAGTGATCGGTGAAACAATTACCCAGCAGCAAAGCGGGCCGGGCCGGGCGTAGCGGCGCAGGGACACAGCACGCGCTGTCGAACACCCTGCCCCGCCCCGCCACGCCACGCCACGCCACGCCACGCCACGCCGCCTCGCACGTAATGTGAGCTTTTAATAAACGGCTATTAGTCCTTCCATTAGTCGCACGGCAGTGTCCGTCTCCGCTCTGCTGCATTACGGACGGCCCCCGACGGAGCCCTGAAAGGGTTGGAAGGGAGGGAGTTAGAGAGAGAGAGATAGAGCGGGGGCGGGGGAGGGTTGTCTTTGTCGTCTCGATCGGACGGACGAATTAGTACAGCGCGACCGGAAGTGGAGCTGAAGCAAGAGCTGCTTCCGGCCTGGGGAATATGGAGAGCGGGGCGGGGCGGGGCGGGGCGGGGCGGGGCGGGGCGCGGACACCTGGCCGTGGGGGAGCTAGGGAGATCGTGGCGGGGCAGGGCAGGGCAGGGCATGCTCGTCGATTGTCATTGCTCGTGTTTCTTTGTTTTACTTTTCGGCCCGGCCCGGCCCGGCCCGGCCCCCGCGCGCCGCGATCCGTGAAGAAACGACGTATTAATTTGGTTCGTCACGACGGTGCCATTACCTCATTACAGTCGAGACAATGTCGTTGGCTGCCAGGCCTAGGCACGCGCTGCAGGTCGCGGCCGGCCTGCCTGGGCCTGCCTGGGCATCACGTATTATGAGCAGCGCCCGCACTCGGATCGCATCGCTCCGCCCAAGTCGCCTCGGCCGAGTTTTCGACCGCTCCTCCGCGCCTCGCCTCGGTGCCAACGACTCGCTAGTGTATCGAGCGGAGCGCAGAGGGAACGCCTCGTCACGCGGGGCGGGGCGGGGCGGGGCGGACAGACCGGCGAGTCGAGTGAACGCCCCTCGGCAGCGTGGTGGCGGGGCGGGGTGATGCGAGGCGAGGCGAGGGGTGGCTCAACTCTTTCTGTGGGACTATCATGTGGGTCGCGCCCCGCCCGTGTGCCGGCACAGAGGTTTGTTCTCTCCTCTGCAGATCAAACAGTCGTCATTGGGATGGCGTTTATCGTCCAGCTGCAGGCGGAAGGTCCGGCGGGCGGACACGCGCGGGACGCCCGGCTATAAATACTGGGAAATATTGTGGAGGACGGAAAGGGGGGGGCGGGTGGAAGCTCGCGGGGAGGGGGAGGGGGGCACATCTGGGTAAAAATAGCAAGCGTTGTGAATCACGCATCGGCTGCGGCGCGCGGCGCTGTTGCCTGTAGCGCAGCGATGCGACGTCCAGGAGGTGGCCGCCGGTGGCCGCTCTCCCGCGGGACCCTGTGCGCGAGGCGCCTAATTGAGCCGACGCGACGCTTACGCCCCAAATCAGACATCGGCAGGAGGAGGCTGCAGACGATGTCAGGGCACGGCACGGCACGTCATGTCTGGGATGGGGCAAGCTCTCCCGCCCCTACCCCGCCCCGCCCGGCCTCCCCCTCCCGCCGTGTTTCTCTCTCTCTGCGTCTCTCTCGCCCGCCTCACTGCACCGCCGTGCTTCTCCCTCTCGCTCTGACCCCCTTTCCGTATTATTTCTCTTGCTGTGAAGACGCGTCGTAAAAGAGGTAATAAAATGCCACACTTCGTCATATTTTTGTAAGTTGGAAAGTTTACAGCTGTTCTCGGGGTCGCACGAGTCTGAGGGGGCCCTCCTCACGGCTCTCACTCTCGGCTTGCGCCCCCGCCGCCCCGCCCCGCCCCGCTATCGCGCGCCCTCGCCCTCCGGAGATAGGCCCCCGCCCCGCACCGCCCCGCCGCGGACACGGGCCGTGTCCCGTGGTCGAGGGGGGCGTGGCCGCGCCGGCCCGCGTCTTGAGTGCACCGCGAGATCGGGTGACGAGTCGAGTGGGGTGTCGTGTTGGGCCCCGCGTGAGCGCGAGCGGGGCGAGGGGGCGGGGCGGGGCGGGGCGGGCCAGCGACGCCTCCAGTTTGGTCAGGAGGTTTAGGGTTGCGGCTGATCCGAGGGGTTGGGGCTGCCGCCCGGCCCGTGTCCGGACAAGGCGTTCAGGAGAGGCAGGGGCACATTTTGTATTGTATGGCCGGGCGGCCGGGCCGGCGCTGCAGCAGGACGTGGGCGTCATGCATGTTGTTTGGCGGGGCGGGGCGGGGCGGGGCGGGGCGTCGAGGCCGTGCCGGACAGGACATGCTACCGTACCCGCCGGACCGGTCCCAGCCCGGCCCGGCCCCGGCCCTGCCCTGCTCGGGCCTCGCCGACTGCTTTGCTCCGTCCGAATTTGCATACGACTTGCTCAAAAACAGTCCGGTCCGCCATATTTGGACGAGGCGCTGGCCGTGGCGGCGCGGCGTGGTGGTGTGGCCCCGCCCCGCCCCGCCCCGCTCAGCGCGGGTGCATTGTGGAGCGCCACGCCACACCGCGGTGTCGGGTTCCCGCGAGCAGCTCTAGCGGCGTCCTCGTCATTTTACTTATTGTGTGCTTTTACCGCGACACGGATGGGTGTCGCCGTCCCGTCCCGTCCCAACCCGTCCCGACGCCACTCTGCCCCGCCCCGCCCCGCCCCGCCCCTCCCCCCGCCGACACTGAAAGGCTTTCTGAGGGGAGGACGAGGCGAGGCGAGGTCCCCGTGGAGGCTGCTGCCTGAGCCTGCTGGGCCGGGCTGGCCGGGCCCCTCCCGGGCCCCTCCGAGGCCCCGCCATCCTGTCTACTCCGGCCGGCCCGGCCCGGCCCGGCGGAGCCCTCCGCTGCGCGCATTTTATGAAGTCGCCAAACGGGTACTTGTCGGAAACGCCACGCCGTGTTCGTCACTTTTATTATCATTTTTATTTTGTTCCGAATGGAGTATAGGGAGGGGACGGCGATGTTTCGGAAAGCCGTTTTGCGGTGCCAACGCAGGTGTTTGAAATGCAGAGGAACGGATGCGAGTGCGGAGGCGTAGTGCCGTGCGGAGGGAGAGAGAAAGAGGGAGAGAGGGAGAAAGAGAGAGGGAGAGAGAGAGAGAGAGAGAGGGAGAGAGAGAGAGCTCAGGCCAAGTCCGCTGCCGCACGAGTCCGAGCGGGCCGCCATGCGTCCAGTGCCGCCCGGGCCGGGCCGGACCCCGGTGGAGCAGACAGGGGCGAGGCGGGGCGCGGCGGGGCGGGGCGCGGCGCACTGGGGTTGGGTGTGTCCGCGGTGCGGTGCGAGGCACTCCCTCGACGCCCTGCACGACTCATTTTCACTTCCGGTTTTCGTAAATCGTCGCCTGCGTGCATTATTTCGCCCCGGGCCGGGCGCACTGCACTGCCAGGAGAACATGACTCGTCTCCCTTTATCCTTCCCCTCCTCTTACATCTCTGCCGTTTCTCTTGGTTTCTTAACTCTTGCAGGCCTCTTTGAGCTGTCTCTCAACGTTTGTGTGTGTGTGTCAGAGTGGGTTCGCGTGGTTTTATTTGTTTCTAATGTTTTTCTTTTTTCTCTATTTTTTTTCAGAGACCGCCCTCCTCATCGCTATCGTACACGGGCCACCCTAACGATGATGTCCGGTCTCCAGGGTCAGTGGGGGGAACACCGGGCCCCCTGAGTCAACCTCCAGGCTCACAACAGAGTCTCGACCACGGCGACCCTGGTGAGTCATGTTTCTATCGCTCATAACGCACTTTTCGGTAGTTTAAAGTGTTTGAACGCCCCGGCGAGTACAATACCGTATACGAATAATTACGAAATAATTCTTAGTCTCGCTTCTGTTTCGTGCTGTTGTATGTAACTTTCATAATTTCCACTTACGCGCTGTAAAATAAAAATAATTTTAAAACTCTATCAAGATAAATTGTTTTTTTAAATTGCTAAGTTCCTTTCAATTTGTTGCGAGTCGTATGCTCGCTGGTCGGGTGGAGGGGCGCGGGGGCGCGGGGCCGGAAAGGGGGTCATCTCTCGGCGCTGACCCGACCTGACCCAGTCCAGCCGATAGTCATGTGCTGACTTAATTGCCTTTGCCTTTGGCGGGACGCTCGCCGCGCCGCGGCTTGTTTGTTAATCCTCGTCTAACCGCGCGGGGCGTGACCCCCGCCCTCGCACATTTCCTCGGCGAAATAAAAGGAAATCGGAGAGAAATACAAGATAACCAACACAGTTTTCATTTTATTTATTTAATTTTTTTTTCTTTACAATTTTTCGGTAATCGTTATCGCGGGCGGGCGTTTCTTTTTCAAGGCAGACGTTATAGAAGGAGAGCGTTGACGAAACAGCCTTATCGTCGCGGGGCGCAAGTCCAATTCATTATCGGCGCTGGACCGGCCGGCCGGGCCGCTGGGTTATTGATTTTTCATCGTCGTCTTCCCACTTATTATTATTATGACTCTCTCTGGATTGATTTTGTGATTTACGACTTTCCCGGGGCGGACAATGTTGCACGCGTCGTGTGTGCGTGTGAGTGAGTGTGTGTGAGTGTGTGTCAGAGGTGAGGACTGTGCGACATTCCTCGTGCTCATAACGCTCGCCCGTCCGGCGGCCCTGCCCGGCCCGGCCCGCCCAGGCTGCCCCGGCGCGGCGCGGCGCAGCGCAGCGCGTCTGTCTCCCCCCTCTGCTCGTTATTTTGAGAGAAGCTGGATCGCTGGGGCCGCAGGACGCGAGGAAAATAAATTGGGGGGCTGATCTCTCCCTGGCGCGCTGCGCCACGCTGCCCCCCTCCCCTCCCCTCCCCTCCCCTCCCCCACCCCACCCCGAGCAGACGCGACGCGCAAATGACTTGTGAAGTTGTCTTGTTTCCTCGAGACGTGCTACTTATACTTCTCGCCATAACAAGTCCACCTCTCTACGAGCCCGGCTCCCCGCCCCCGCTCTCCCGCCACGCTCCCCTAGTTTTGCAGGCGCTTCATAGCTCGTTACCTTCTTCTTCTTTTGACGCGTTTCAGTTTGCCCGATGCCACCGCCCCTATTATCATCGGGGCCGGGGGCGTGGCGAGGGCCCGGGGGGTAGGGGGAGGGGGGATAAAAACTGCAAGGGAAGCACTCGAATCGAAAGGAGGGAGGAGGCTGCGGTTTGTTCGCATAAGATAAAGGGTATGATGAGGGCGCTTCTGGATCCTGGCAACAGGATTTCGCAATTTCATCTCGTTCTGGTGGTGGTGGTGGCGCTGAGGTGTTTTCGAGGGCGAAACCGAGGCGAGGGAGGACCCGCAGCTATATAGTACGTGCCGTGGGGCCGGGGCGGGCCGGGCCGGGCCGGGCGTGGCGGGGCGCGAAGACGCCTTATCTCCCATCGTAATTAGGCCCTGGAAGTTTGATGGTGTTGGCTAAGAAGGGCTGGAAGCAGTAGTAGTTTTGGGAGGCGGGGCGGGGCGGGGTAACCGCGCGGGCGCGTGCGACACGGGGGCGGTCTGGCCGGCTTTTATTTCGGGCGCGCTTCGTCGCCTGCGATGCTCAGATACACCCCGCCCCGCCCCGCCCCGCCCCGCCCCGCCCCGCCCCGCCTCGCCGTGACGCCCCCGAGTACAAACTGTCTCTTGTACTGCTATCGCTCCCGCCCCATCGGAGATCACTTGATCCGCGCGCCGGGCGGGGCGCGAGGCGCGATGCTGGGGCCGCGGCCCCCACGGCCCGACACCCGCCTCACGCCGCCACGCCCCGCCACGCCCCGCCGCGCCCCGCCGCGCCCCGCACTCACTCGATGTGAAGCAGCGTCTCGGTCTGGGAATGAAACTGGCGTTTTGACGTGTCGCATCCAGCGGAGTGCCATCGCGTGTAATGCAAATGGACTGTGCCGTGTCTGGACGAGAGGTGTGCGGGGCGGGGCGGGACGGGGCGGGGCGGGGCAGGGCGGGGCGGGGCGGCAGCAGGAATACGCCGGTGGCGACGTGCTACGCGCTCTGTTTGTTGTGGTGGGTCGCGGACAGCGCAGCAGGGGTGACGGGGGGTCCTCGGCGCGCCGCGCGGTGCGACATCCACTTGGCTGACCATATTATGTTGACGCTCTCGATGGAGGCGAGGGGGAGCGCGAGCGCCCGCCCGGCCCCGCCCCGCCCCGCCCCGCCCCGCGGTGCCATCGCCGCCGCCTCAGGAGCCGCGGGGCTTGGAGTGCCCGCCAAAGGGACGGCGGGACGGGCAGGGCCGGGCCGGGCCGCCTGACGAGAGCCCTCGACAATCACTCGAGTCTATCGGTCCAGGGCCCTTCGGCCCGGCCCGGCACCGCCCTGCCCCGCCCGCGGCCTGCAGCCAAACTGCAGCCAGTGTGGCCTCCACTCCTCGGCCGGCGTGAGGGCCATCGAGGCGGACGAGTGCGTGCGTGCGTGCGAGCGTGCGTGCGTGTGAGGGACTGCATCCCGCGTGTCTTCGGGTGTCGTACCTTTCCGCGACGCGGTATATACATAGGGACGACAAAGTGCGGCACACACACACACACAACGTGGACTAAAAATTTGTCGGGTCCGGCCGGATAGCGCGGCTGGTGTGGCGAAAAGTGTTTGACTGCTATTGTCAGTGGAGCAGGGGGAGGGGGAGGGGGTGGGGTAGAGGCCCTGCTGCCTGCAGACACACGACAATGAATGCATGATGGCATTTTCGCTTTCCAATAATGCGCCGCTGCCGCTGCTGCCCTGCCCTGCCCGCTCTCATGGGGGTGAGATGGATGCATCACTTTGGACCGTGACGGCGACAACCGGGCCGCGAAGGAAGAGGAGGAGGGGGAGGGGAGGAGAGGAGAGTCGGCCATATTCATAGGGAGACGGGGCGGGGCGGGGCAGCTCGCAGCCTGCCTGGGGACCAGTCGCACCGGCGAGCTGCTGGCTGCAGGCTAATGTACATACAATAAACACGTGGAACAGGATAATGCTTTCAATATGCTCCCCTTTTTTCCCCGCTCCCTCTGGACCCCGGCTTTCGCGCTGGACGCGGCGCTGGTGCTGGCTGGCCTGGCTGGTGCTCACCCTCGCTCACATGTCGCCGGCTGAGAGGCTGACCCGCCCCGCCCCACCCCGCCCCGCCTCGCCTCGCCTCGACCCGCCCCGCCCGCCGCACCTATAAGGGGCGCAAGCTACAGGTAGCACACCCGGCCTATCGCCTCGGCTCGGAGTAACGACTCGGAAAAGAAGTCCTCTCCCCTGCGCCCCGCCCCGCCCCGCCCCGCCCCCCGCACCCTTAGATGTGACTTCCTGTCGAGGGAAATTGAGTTCCGCGCCGCTTTCATGTCGCAATATTTGTCGCGTGGTTGCTCAATGCGCAAAGGTGAGGTGTCGGGGCGGGGCGGGGTGGGGCGGGGCGGGGCGAGGTGTGGTGGCGCATGGCGTGGCGCGCATGGCCCTTTGAACTCCCCCCGCCGAGGTGTGAGTGAGCGCGTGTTTGAAAAAATATGTCTCAATGGTTTGGGCCTGTCCGAGTGTAGGCATATCGCAGTGCAGGGGGTGTGCCGTGCGCGGAGACCCGAGGGAGCAGAGAGAGAGGAAGAGCGAGAGAGAGCGGAGGCCTTTGGCGTGCACGCCGCCATGCAATTTTCGCGATCCTTGGAAAGGCAACGCGCACAGATTGCCTTTGTTTACCGGGATTGCTTTGACAATGCCGTTGGAGCGCGCTGCGCTGCTCGTATGGCAGCCGCCCCCCGCCGCGCCACGCCGCGCCACGCCATCAGCTGATCTGATGCGGGGGGAAAAGGGACAAAACGCTCGCCACCCTGTCACCTCTGACAATTAAGCATCTTTGTTGCCGCGGCCGGGGGCGCGGCGTGGCGTGGCGCGGCGTGGCACCGGGCCGCACACAATGAGCGCCTAATCCCCGCGGCCCGCGCGGCCCGGCCGGCCGGCCGGCCGGCTCGGAATTAGGTTACCATTGAAATTCATTGGGATTTGCTTATCGCGGTTGCGCTTGCGGTGCGGCGCGGTGCGGCGCGGTGCTGCGCTCCGGTTTGTGTTTGACGGGCTAATCGCAATTAAGTCGGTCCTCCTGCTGCTCGCACGCAGCTCAGCTCAGCTCAGCAGGCCTACCAGCCGGCAGGCGGCTGCCCTGCGCTGCCCCCGGGAGGTAGGCACGACTCAATCTCCCGCGGCAGCCCGGCCAGGCCAGGCGCGGCCCAGGCGATAATGAATGTGGTGGGAACCGCGGGCCGGGCCGGGCAGGGCAGAGCAGGGCTGCTAGTGGCGAGGCGACAGCGCAGCGCCTCGCGGCCCGCCCCCGCTAACACTGGTGGAAGTGACGAGGCGAAAGGCTCACTCTGTGTGTTTTTGGTAGTGTCTGTTAAAAAAAAAACGGGGTAGGGGTGGGGGGTGGAGGTTTCTAGCTGTGGGTGATGTTGGCGCGGGAGCTAGAGAGAGAGAGAGGTAGGGAGGGGAGGGGAGGAAGCGAGCTGGTACATATATGTACCGATATACGTTGTTGCAGCGCAACAAAGCTGTCCCCCTCACCTCCCTCCCCCCCTCCCCCCGCGCTGCGCGCGATGCATTGGTGCGGTGCGGGCCAACGCATAATGCGGGAGACAGAGCTGCCCGCCCCGCCCCGCCCCGCCCCCCGTCCCGTACGGAGCGCATTGAGAGCTCGCGATGTGTGAAGTCTCGATGGGGGGTTTCAATAACACCTCGCTCCTCTTTTTATTTTTATTTATTTTTTCCCCCCGGCCCCGCGCGACCCGCATTCTGCCGCGCGCCGCCCCTCCGCGATGTCGCTGTAGTACAGCATTGCGTGGAGCACGGCGTGGAGCAGCAGCGACAGCACAGTCCAAACAAGCAGGTCCTCGCCGTGTGACGTCACAGCGCAGTGCAGTGCAGAGATAAGTCCCGGCCGGTCAGCAACCTCCCTACTGTTCCGCCGCGCCCCGCCCCGCCCCGCCCCGCCCCGCCACGCCCCGCCCCGCCCCGCCCCGCCCCGCCCCGCCCCGCCACGCCACGCCTGGCCGTGACCGTCAGGGGAATCGACGGGACGGGACAGTCTGCAGGGAATTAATCATACTTAGCGGGAGCGGCCGAGAGTGAACGTCGCGTCGCGTCTAGACGGACTCTGGACTGGGTGTGGCGCTGCCCTGGCCGCCCCGCCCCGCCCCGCCCCGCCCCGCCTCCACCCCTTCCTTCCTTCGAATCAATGCGCCTGTCCGCCCCGCCCCGCCCCGCCCCGCCCCGCCCCGCCCCGCCCTTCGCTTCTCCCACGACTTGTTTCCGGGCGCGACGGGAAGAAGGGTATAATGTCGCCGAATTTCATTCTCTCTTCTCTCCGTTTGCTCTTTTTTGTGAGGCTTTTGTCCGGTCGGTAATCGGTGCCGCTCCCCGCTGCTCTGGTCTGGTCTTCCCTCCCGCGGGCGGGGCCGGGCGGGGCCGGGCGGGGCCGGGCGGGGCCGGGCGGGGCCGGGCGGGGCCGGGCGGGCCGGGCGGGGCCGGGCGGGGCCGGGCGGGGCCGGGCGGGGCCGGGCGGGGCCGGGCGGGGCCGGGCTCGGGTAGGCGTCCCGGGGTGCCGGTGCCGGCTGGTGGCCGCGGCGAGCCGTGCCGTGCGTGGCTCAACCCCGACCCGTCGTCAGATTTGACTTTTGTGACTTTTAAATGGCTCTTTGCGTTGGATCCGTATGCTAATACTGGACCGCAGATTGCGTTAAGCCGGTCGGGTGCGGGCCGGCTGGGCTCGGGTAGGCTGGTGGACGGATGGGGTGCGGGTGGGAGGGGAGGGGAGGGCGAGGAAGAGGGTGCAGCGCAGTAATCAAGTTATTGTCGAGAGTGACAACGGGACGACATTTACGACGTTTCGCTGTCAATCGAGATGTGTTTCATTCAATTTTGAGTCCTCCGGGCGTGCTCGGGCCGGGGCTGGGGCCGGGGCCGGGGCCGGCGTCTGGAGAGGCCTGGCAGCGCGTGCGCAGCCGCAGCGCCCGCGGGTTTGTTTCTGCCCGCCCCGCCCAACCCCGCCTCGCCCCACCCCGCCCCGCCCCGCCCCGCCCCGCCCCGCCCCGCCTGTCTCCTTCGTATTAGCGCCCATTTCGGCCTGCTGACTGGAGCGGGCTCCTCTGGGCCGCGCCTTTACGACCGGCCCGCTAATATTAATAGACGGACAATTATTTCCGAGCACAATTTAGCGACAATTTCCCCGCCGCGGAACGAGTGTAATAAACCCGTTACACCGTGAGGGTGCGCGCGCGCCCCGCCCCGCCCCGCCCCGCCCCGCCCCGCCCCGCCCCGCCCCGCCCCGCCCCGCCCCGCCCCGCCCCGGCCGGAGGCTCCCCGGCGCATCGTTTGCATGGGCAATGAGGCCGAGGCCCTGGCGGCCCGGCCCGGCCCGGCGCGCGGGCCCAGCACGGCCATTGCCACACATTTAGCTCGGGCCGCCTGGCCTGGCCTCGGCCACCGCGGAGGTCGCCCCGGCGTGCTGCAGCGCCGCCCCGCCCCGCCCTGCCCCGCCGCCCAGGTGAGGGTTGAGAGCGTCGTGTTTGTGTGCTCAGGCCGGGCCGGGCCGGGCCGGGCGGAGTAGTAGGTAAACGGGGGGAGTTTTAGTTGTAGAGCTGCGTGCATGTTGGGGTCTCGTCCCTGCCCTGCCCCTGCCCCTTGTACGTGGACGCCTTTGCACGAGCTTTATCCCATACGTGCTTGTTGTTTTTTCCCCCTTCGGAATTGCACGGGTCAGCGGCTGCATTGATGGGCCGGCCCCATGACCCTGTCCGTGCGTGCGTCCCTGTTCTCAGGTGCTTGCCCTGCTCCTCCAGCGCTGCGGTGCGCGCTTCCGCGCCCGGGCCGGCCCGACCTGCTCCTCCGCGAATTCGTGGCAACGGCTTCCAATTTTGTTTTTTTGTGTGAGAGAGAGGACGTCGCCGTGCTGCCTAGCCGCCACTATTGCCTTCCTGGACGCCCCCCCCCCTCCTTCCGGGCTCACACGGTAGATAGTCCGGCCAGGCCAGCCCAGTCGTTGCGCGTGCTGCCTCCGTTGATGATGGCCTTACGTCTCGAGGCGTCAACTCCCCGGCTGTCCGTCAGGAGTCGCTCATGCGCAGAGGTCTGCCCTGCCAGCTCTGCGAGTTAGTCATGCGCTTCGCTGCGCCCGGCCCGGCCCGGCCCGGCCCGCCGTCAACAACCCGTGCAGCGCGCTGCAGCAGCAGCGCCAGCGGTCAGGTTGGACTCGCGTATTTATAGCTCATCCTCGTCTATTTTCATCGGTCTGTTATCTAATTTGTCTCGGTTATTTGTGCGATAAGCCTCTGTCCGGTCGTTTTTTAACGGCTCACTGGTGTCGCCCGGTGTGGCCGGCGGGGCGGGGCGGGCCGGGCGTGGCCTAGAACTCCCGGCTGACACATTGGGGCTGAGGCGAGGGGCGTGCGGGTCCGGCCCGGCCCGGCCCGGCGCGGGGCCCGCGGCCTGGCTAGCTCAAAAGGCACGCAGAAGACTATGCAGAAGCTTCCTTTGTCTGCGCCGGCCCCGGCCCCGGCCCCGGCCCCGGCCCCGGCGGGGTCTGAGCTGAGCCCCACTTCTACCATTAAACAGAGCAGCTCGGACGAGTTGAATTGCGTTCGCCACCAATGGGACAGAAAATTTCATTTATGTCGGTCGCCTCGCCAGACAGCGCCCCCCGCCCGCCCCCCGCCCTGTGGACTGCGGCCTCATCAACATATTCTAATAAAACAGAGCTTGGGCACCGTTTATTTCTTTCTCCGGGGTGGCTTTTCTTTTAGTTCTTTCACTTTTTGAACCGTTTTGTTCCAACACCGTTAATTCTTTCTTGTCTTGGCGCCGGCGGCGGACTTTTTGCCGGGGGAGAATGGGACCGGCGAATCTTTTGAATTGAAGAGCTGCAAAGTGGAGGGGCACTTGGCGGGAATGGCGGAAACGATTCCCACGGCGGTGGCGCTTACGGGGCGCGGTGGGGTGGGGCGGGGCGGGGCGGGGCGGGGCGCGGTGGTTTGATTCCGGGCGATCCGATGCGCGAGCCCCGCCCGTGACCTGAAGCCTGGCGATGACAGGCTGGCCACGGCACCCGACTCGACTCGACTCGACTCGACTAGGGCCTTTTCATTACCTCTGGCGCGAAACCGTGTCATTACGAGAAAGGTACTCCTGCCTAGGCAGCCAGGTGACGCCCCGCCCCGCCCCGCCCCGCCCCGCCCCGCCCACGGGCCAAAGGGTGAGGGAGGCAGCGCGGGACAAAAGATGTCATTGTTGGCAAACGGCTCTATTATCTTTTTTCTCTCCCGGGGGGACCTCTTTTTTTACCTGGGCCGCAATTAACGAAGCACGGTACGGTGCACACGCCTAGGCCCGGCGCGGCGTGGCGTGGCGGGGCGCGGACCGGTTGACAGGTCTGCCCCGCCCCGCGGGTACCCACCCCGCCCCGCCCCGCGGGTACCCGCCCTGCCCCGCCCGGTCGCCCCCTACGCCCCACCGCCTCAGCCGCCCGCACGGTAGCCGTTACCATAGTGATCGAATGACGTGCCGCATATAAGGAAAGCGCACAGCACATAGCCATAGCAGCCGACCTGGTTATTTTGAGTTTTCGCTCGTCTCCGCCAAACCCCAGCCTCCCCTTGGACCCCCCGCCCCGGACAGTGATAGCCGGATAGTGATAGTAAAGGGCGGAGCGGGAGAGTACTGTAGTGAGAGAGCCTTATTTTTGCCGTAAAAATGGTGCGGCGTGATTCCCACGATACGTGTCCCGGCGGCTGGCCGGCTCGGCTCGGCTCTGCTCGGCTCGGCACACCGGCTCGGCCGTTCCAGTCGTTTTAATGGTGGTCGGCCCCGATGAGGAGGTGGACGGTGTTAGACGCTGTGTAACCCGAGCCAGCCGGCCAGCCCGGCCAGGTCGGCCCGTGCACCAGGTGACTCACGGGAGGAATGCCGTGTTTGTCCAGCCCGCTCCGGACTATCATGTGTCTATGTTTCAAAATCAGCGTCGGTGTTCTGTTCCGACCGGGCGGGGCCGCGGGGCCGCGGAGCCGCTCACCGGGCCGCGAAATGGGGCCATGCTGTTGGAGGTTGCTGCACTCACTCACTCACTCACTCCGGGCGGGCTGTGGTGTGGTCTACGCTGTGGGAACGCGGCGTGGCGTGCCAAAGGGGAGGCGTGCGGTGCGGTGCTTTGCCGCGACGCGGAGGTGTCGTCTTCCCTATTAGAGGTGTTCGCTCGGCGGCGCGACGCGCGGCCCTCCTGCCCGGCGCGGCGGACACTTCAGTATTCGCGACGAGGCTCTCTCAGGCCTCTCTCTCGCTCTCTCTCGCTCTCTCGCTCTTTCTCTCTCTCTCGCTCTCGCTCTCGCTCTCTCTCTACCTCTCTCTCTCTACCTCTCTCCCTCTCTCTCCCTCTCTCGGCTGATGTTGCTGCCTGTGCCGCGTCGGGCTGCTGCGCGGTTGTTGATGATTCTCGTTGTTTTTTTCTCCTCGCTGCCAATGACAGTCTGCAAGAAGCGCGCAGGCAGGCAGGAGGCTCGGTCTGCAGCAGTGCCGTGGGCACCGCCGCTGCTGCTGCTGCTGCTGCTGCTCCTCCTCCTGCTCCTCCTGCTACTGCTCCTCCTCCTGCTCCTCCTGCTGTTCCTGCTACTGCTCCTGCTACTGCTCCTGCGGCTTGAGGTGTTTTTGCCGCGGCTTTTGCTGCGCGAGAGGAGAGATGATTGTCGGCTGATTCCGGATCATTATGGCGGGCGACACGCCGAGGCGGGGCGGGGCGGGGCGGGGCGGGGCGGGGCGGGGCGGGGCGGGCTGAGCCGGGCCTGGCCGGGGCAACAACCCTTTGGCTCCGCCATCTTATCTGCCCTGGCCGCCCTGGCCTGGCCTGGCCTGTCCGCCCTGGCCCCCGCCCTTTTACGAGGCGCTTATCGGCTCGTGGCGCGGCGCCGCGAGGCTGCGGTGGCGGGGCGGGGCGGGGCGGGGCGGGGCGGGGCGGGGCGGGGCGGCAGGCAGAGGGTCCCGGGGCTGCGGCCAGCACGGCCCTCCCGGCCGTGCGTGCAGGTGGATTTGGTACATATGTATTGGCTGTCGGCGGAGATAATGGCGCCTCTGTCATTTGTTCCTTTGTTTTATGGGGGCGTTATTCTGTATCAGTAGCAGCGGCAGCGGTGGTGGTGGAGGCGGCGGCCACCGGTGGCAGCAGCAGCGTCGCGCAGCTCCGTGTCTCGTTTACAGAAAAAGCGCTCATAAAGATGCCGTAAAATTGGCCGTTAAAACCCGGGCTGGCGGGCAGGCAGGCAGGCAGGCGGGCTGGCGAGCAGCGTATATACACGGGTGGCCGTGCGGGGCAGGGCTGGGCTGAGCCGGCCGCAGGCTCACCTGGCGCGCCGTGGCGAGGCGTGGCGAGGCGTGGCGAGGCGTGGCGGAGCGCTGCCGGCCGGGTTTGGCGACATTCCTCCTCCCTGTAGCACCCATGGTCACAGAAACGCCACCTCGCCTGTAATTAATGCTGCCACGTATGTTTATTCGGCAGAGGCTGGATGGCGTCAATGAAAGGATTTCTTCTTCTTTTTTTGTAAGGTTGGTCTTTGTTTTATTTTGTCCGGCGGCGGCGACGGCGGCGTTTTGATTTGTGTCGCGCCTGCATTCCTACTTGTCGCATTGTTTGCGGGCGCCAGGGAGCGCCACCCTGAGGGCGCGGCGCGGCGCGGTGCTGACGTGTTGGGACGCGCGCCCCGCCCCGCCGCCATGCGTAGATTAGTGTCCAGTGAGCCTAATAAGACATGTGCTATTACGTTTGTTTTATGGTCGTGCCCCCCCCCCCCCACCTCACACACTCACTGACGCGTCCGTGTCTATTCCTCCTGCGGAGTCATCCTCGTTGGTGTGTGTGTGTTGGCTCAATTGTTTTATCACTTGTTCTCGACTTAACGCCGGCCGGGGCGCCGCGCCTGGCACTCCTTCAATCACGCCTCGCCCGATATAATTTACGGCGGCATAGCCATAAAAGCTCGCCAGCACTGACGCCCTCTGTTTTGTCTGTTTCAGATGCACTAGGTAAGTGGCGGCGCGCAGGGCGGTGGACCTCACCGGACCTCACCGGACTGGACTGGAGGCACGGCGGCGAGGAGACTAGGAGGAGACGCCCCCGGGCCCCGGGGCTTAGCTCTCCCCTGCGGACTGCTTCTTGGCCCTGGACTCCAGCGCCCCTCCGCCCCCTCGCTGCTGGAAAATTTGTAGCAACAATCCCCTGATTCGTGGAATGGGCCCTGCCGGCTCGGCCCGGCCCGGCGCAGCCCTATGCCCTCCCGCTTTTTGTTAGCGCGGTGCGGTGCGGTGCCCGCCCCGGCCCCGGCCCGGCCCGCCCCGGCCCGGCCGGCTCGCCCACGTGACGGGGGTGCTGATCGGCCGAGTGTCAGGTGGATAATAATATGGGGAGCGGCCCGGGCTGCGACCGCACTCAGTCACTCACGTAATCTATTTGCGGAACGCTCGCAAAGTACATTTTGGGATGTGGGGGGGAGGGGTGCGCTGGAGCGAGGGGGCTGACGTGCAGAGCAATCCAATGCGCCGGGGCGGGGCGGGCTGGAGCTGGAGGCACCAGCACCAGCATCCCCGGCGGGGCGGGGCGGTCCCAGGGCGTCTGGGGGCGCGGCGGGGTGGGGCGGGGCGGGGCGGGGCGGGGCGGGGCGGGCCTAACTTGGTGCGCGGCGCGCAGCGGAGCAGAGCCCGGCCCGGGCGGAGCAGCGCGTGTCAGGACTCTGTGAATGAGGACCCGGCCCGGCGCGGCGCGGCGCCGGCTAAATAAGTAAATGGAATACGTGGAGGCGGGGCGGGGCGGGGCGGGGCGGGGCGGGGCGGGGCGGGCTGAGCAGGGCTTGTGTCGCCTCGCCGCTCTGGCGGCCATTATACAGCTCGTGGGAACGTTGTCATCTCGGCGGGCCGGGCCGACTGACGTAATGAGAAAAGGTAACGAGTCTCATCGGGGGTTTGAACCCGCGACCGTGCGGTGCCGTGCGGTGCCGTGCGGTGCGGCGATGGTTTGATGACGGGTGTGGAGTGGCGCGGCGTGGCGCGGCGCCGCCCAGCGGACGGCTGTAATGCGCTCGTCATTGCCGCGCCGCGCCGTATATTTTTTTCCCCCGCCGTGTTTTAATTCGACACGCCGTAATGCCCCTGCCTCCCTCACTCCGGTCGCGCTAACACGAAATCGAACGACAATTCTCTTCTCAGGTCGGCCGTAAGGATTTTTTCCCCTCTCGGTCCATGGCAGACACCAACGGCTCTATTTACAACAAGCACCTTTTATTTCGACCGGATGATGCCCGGTGGTTAGTTTCAATCGTTTCGTCTGATATCGTGAGTTTTTTTTGTTTCCCCTTTCTCCATTGTTTTTCGCACCTTTCCCTGCTTTGCGTCTCGCTGACGGGGCTCGCAGGCCTTTATCCCGCAGGAGGGGACGGGGCGGTGTCGCCTGTGACGCCGCCCGCCCGGCCGGCCGCCGCAAGCTGTAAGGTCGGGGTCTGTTTTTGCCCAATTGGAACTCCCACTCCTCTGGGGTCCGAGAGTGGTTTCCGGGCGGAGAGGGCGGGCTGACTAGGAAGTGAGGTTTTCGGGGGCTGTTGCAGTCCGAGCTGTCTGCTAATGAGGCCTTCTCGTGCTGACCCTGGCCCCGCCTCACCCCGCCCCGCCCGTGGCGTGGTCGGTCAACGCATTTCAACGCCTTTTAGCCGCTAATGCCTCGCTGGCTGGAACTGCCCCGCCCCGCCGCGCCACCCCGCGCCACTCGGCCCCTGACCGGCCTGGTCTGAAACAAATTACCAGCGCTGATGGAAAAGCGGTCCACGCACCGGGCGGGGCGGGGCGGGGCGGGGCGGGGCGGACTGAGTGCGCCGCGCCGCGCAAGTAAATGAGCGCGCGTATGGCATGGCGTGAGAACTGATTGTCGTGGCGACAGCGTATTTTGGCGCCCCCCCCCCCCCCTTTCCCTTCCCCCCCCCACCTCCCCTACCTCTGCGAGACTAATACATATTTGCTACCCTTAGTACATAATGCACGCGACCTGCCGCTCAGCCGCTCAGCTCTGCCCGTTTGTTTTGGACTATTTTTGGTGAAAGTGTCCCGCGCGTCGCGTCGTCCCGTCCGAAAACGAGCTCTTGATGTCGCGCCGGCCGGCCGGTCGCGTGTTGGCGCGCCGTCAGGGCGGCGGGCGCGGCGCGGCGCTCCTCATGTGTGGTTAATGTGACGTCCTGATGACAGCGCCGCGACGCCCCGCGACGCTGTGCGGCCGACCGGGCGGCCCGATATGATCGCGCCACCTGTAATGCACTGGCGCCCGATGTAGCCGGCGGGAGAGTGGCGGGGCGGCGCGCGTGCCGGGGCGGGGCGGGGCGGGGCGGGGCGGGGCGTGGCCGGCGGTGTCATCCCATGGAGTGAATCAATCAGGTGGATTGGAGGGCCCCGCCCCGGCGTGCTGCTCCGGCCGGGCCCGGGCCCGGGGCCGGGACGGGAGCGCGTCGCCGCCACCGCCCCTGTCGCTTCAAATCAGCTCGGTTCGGAATTAAAAATTACCCAAAGAGCCCCGGCTGCTACGTGATTAAGGCTAATAATTTTCTAAATCTCATTTGCCGGTGGCCGTTTTAATCACACGGGCCACTGGGCACGCACCGGGTACCGAGCGACCTCTCTGACAGCCGGCGGCAGGCCGGGCCGGGCCGGGCCGGGCGGGCTTTAATTAGGGCCCCTCCGGCCGCACCTGTTTCGCGAACAGTGTACCGGTTAGGTATTATGTATGCGCGCGTAATACAAACGCTTTCGGTTTCACATGTGATCCGTTTAATGCGCGCTTGTCAATTATAAGGCAATGAATAATCCTCGCGGGGCGGGGCGGGGCGGGGCGGGGCGGGGCGGGCAGCGTTTGGCGCGGAGGATAGAGACACCTCACCTCGACGCGGGGCGGGGCGGGGCGGGGCGGGGCGGGTGTGGCGCGGCGCGGCGCTCGGGGCCTCTCACCTCCTCCCCCAATGAAAACACCTTTCTTCGGCAACCGCATGGCGAATGATTTACGGCCTAGGCTTTGCTCTCCCTCTCTCTGTCCATTCCTCCCTGTGCGTCTCTCTCTCCCTCTCTTTAACTCTCTCCATCTCGCTCTCTCTCTCACCTCCTCACGGACGGTCAGCACGTTTGGCCCTTTTTATTATTTGCTGCCCCGCCTTAACGATCTTTTTCGCACGCCGGGCCTGGCCGGGCTGCGCTGGGCTGGGGCGCAAAGGCCGAGGGGGAGGCAGGGTGCTTTGGCGCGCCAGGTAAGAGGATGGCCCTACGGCGCGCCCCGCCCCGCCCCGCCGGCCCCGCCAGCCCCGCCAGCCCCGCGCCCGGTGGTACCCCTTGGCATTCCTCTAATTATGTATGCATAGCTTTAATTTAAAAGCGGTCCGGCGCGGCCCGGCCCGGCGGGAGAGAGGACCGGCCGAGCTGAGGGGGCAAACGGGTCGGGTCGGGGGCTTTGCGCCTTGGAATGTCAAGAATTTGAAACAATGTATCCGTCCCGTCGAGCGCAGCCAGCCAGGGCAGCCAGCAGCCCCCGTGGCTCCGGCCTCCGGCCCGCCTGGCTGCTTATAGTCGCTCCGCTCCGCGCAGCATCGCGCTCCTCCTGGAGCTGGTGTGGGGAGGCGGCCGCGCCGAGCCGAGCTGAGCCGCGCTGCCCGGGGAGTGAGGTATGCCTCACCGGCGGGGGTCGGGATGTGGATTAGCGTGTCCAAGGGCAGGAGCGCCGCTGCTCCCGCCCGCTGCTCCCACCCGCTGCTCCCGCCCCTGCCTGCTCCCGCCCGCTGCTCCCGCCCGCTGCTCCCGCCCGCTGCTCCCGCCCGCTGCTCCCGCCCCTGCCTGCTCCCGCCCCTGCCTGCTCCCGCCCCTGCCTGCTCCCGCCCCTGCCTGCTCCCGCCCCTGCCTGCTCCCGCCCCTGCCTGCTCCCGCCCGTGACTCTGCTCCCGCCCGCTGCTCCCGCCCGCTGCTCCCGCCCGCTGCTCCCGCCCCGCGCCGCCCCCCTAATCAATCGCTCACTTCCCCTGCGGTGCTCCGCTGGCCCTGCGTGCCGCGCGCCGCGCCTTGCATGCCCGCGCCGTATAATGCGGCCCGCCCCGCGCCGCCCTGGACTTGCCCCCTACCTTCACCTCTACCCGTCACGGCACCGACCCTTCCTTCCCCTGACGGTCCTCGCCGTTGAAGGGAACGGGTCGGCGGGACGGGTCGCTGGGGTCGGTAGCCACCCCCCGCCCCCTGCACGCACGGGCGGGAGTATTGACAGTGCGCGTCACGTGACGTGAGGTATTGAAGGGCGAGAGAGGGCTGAAGGGGGGGGGGGGGTAATGTTTGCAGCCTGCAACCCTTCCGTAGACCTTGAGACCTTGGCGAAAGACAGCGCCACTGGCTCTGTGCCGTGCAGCCCTCTGCCAGAGCCCTTCGCTAGCTCGTTGCACGCAAGCGGGTCCCGCTGGGGCTGGGCTGGGCTGGGGCGGGCGCGCCACGCAAACCGCCCATCACCGTGCGGAAGGAATCAAAATGTAAATTGGTGAGGCAGGCGTTGGCGCCCCGCCCCGCCCCGCCCCGCGTTGCCGCGGCGGTGCCACCCCTCGTTTTAATGTCCTTTCCCTCCTTATGACTTGTTCTTTCCCTTGTGCTGCTGAATTCATTCCCGCCCCGCCCCGTCCCAGCCGCACAAATTGAAATGTATTGGATTTCTGGAATCACTTTGTATTTTCGCCGGGCTTGAGGGCTGCGGCTTGCACGGCGGTGGAGGTGGTGTTTTTGGACCGTGGCGTGGCGCGGCGCGGCGTGGCGTGCGCCGGCGGAATAAAGCGGCCCATTTGGGGGGTATTTTATAGCGGGTCCCGGGGTTTGACTGACGGAATGAAGTTGTTAATCATATCTCGCGGGGCCGTGGGGATTAAACTATTAGGCCGCTATATTTGAGGTTAAAGTTAGATGTGTAGTTTGCGACGGCGCAGGTGACCCCCTGCCGCGTGCCCCCGCCCCGCCCCGCCCCGCCCGCTTATTGCTTAATTATTTATTTTCGCTCGTGGCCGCCTGGAGCTCCGGTCCGCCCCGCCCGCCTCGCCTCCAATCAGAGAGGCGCTGATTATGTTTGGTATTTTATCACTAAATTAGCCATCATGTCCGGCTAATGATGATTGCTCGCTCGTCTCTACTGTCCACAGCCTCTTATACTGCGCGCTGATGAAGGATGGCGCGGCGCCGCGCTTTTTGGAAGGAGGAACTCCAACCTCTCTCTCTCCCTCTCCCGCTCTCTCTCTCTCTCTCTCTCTCTCTCTCTCTCTCTCTCTCTCTCTCTGTCTATCTTTCTCTCTCTCTCTTTCTCTCTATCTCTCTCTTTTTCTGTCTATCTCTCTCCTTATCCCTCTCTCTCCCTCTCCCTCCCGAGAGGGGCGTGACGGCGCGAAAGTAAAAGTGACGCATGTTTTGGGATATAATGCAAGGCCGCGGCCGGCCCTTGATGCACTGCGGTGTCGGGGAGCGGCGCGGCGCGGCGCCTTCGCTGATCTATTTCCACGCGCGTGGCGGGGCGGGGCGGGGCGGGGCGGGGCGGGGCGGGGCGAGGGGGGGCGGGGCGGGGCGGGGCGGGGCGGGGCGGGGCGGGGCGACCCTGTCGGGAGCGGAGGGCTGGACGGCGGAGAAGGGGTTGGGGTTGGGGTGGGGCGGGGGGTAAACACGGTTATTGTTATTTGAACTACTTGGGCCAGCTGTTTGTTTTGCCCGCGCTGCGCTAGGGGAGAGGTGTGGGGCTGGCTGGCCGGCCGGCCGGCGATTTCTTGCGCGTCATCGCACGTAATAACAACACGAGATCCTATTGGTAACAATCGGTGAGTGCGGGTGCGTGTGGAGCAGCCGGTGTGGGGCGGGGCGGGGCGGGGCGGGGCGGGGCGGGGCGGTTGCGGGCTCAACCCGCCGCTGCCGACCCCGTCCCTCTTCCCGTTCGCGCCGAACACTTTTTGGACCATTTTCGGTCGGTTGTGCCGCACTATGCGGAGGGGACCGCCCCGCCCCGCCTCGCCGCGCGGCTCGTTTTGGTACAGAAAGATGATTGGAGTTGTGGTCGTCGCGGCTCAGGCCCTTGGAGCCACCCATGTGGCCCAGGCGCGGTGTCCGTGGCGGCGGCCCGGCCGTGTCCAATGCCGTGGCATTTGGGTCTAACCAGCGTTTTGTGGCCAAGGTGTTTTAACGGAACGGGGCTGGCGACCCGGCCCGGCCGGACCGCCTGGGTAGAGGCTGCAGGTGGCGTTGGGCTCTTCAGGGCCATTTCATGCACCGCCACTTTCAATGGGAGAGGGTCCAAGCGGGGCGGGGCGGGGCGGGGCGGGGCCCCTCGGTGTAATGGAGCGCGCGACAAGATGCCTTTATAATAAGCTGGTAACTGGTGAACAAGTGTGTGTCCAGCGGGGCCCGCTGAGCGTCGTGGGCCCGGCGCGGCCTGGCGACCTGCAAGTCACCCAGGTGAGGCAGCTGGCTGGTGGGTGGGGCCCGGGGGCGGGGCGGGGCGGGGCGCAGGGGAGCAAGTCTTTCTAGCCAGAGGTTCACTGCTCATGCTTTTGTGCTTCTGTAGCGGAGCGTCGGCGGTCGCCTCGCCTCTCTGTTGCATTGCGTAGTTGCGTTGTACCCCTTTTATTTTTTTATTTTTTTTTCTGCTCTCCATGGGTACAATAGATGGTCTACTTTCTTTTTCTCGATACCATAAGAAGCAGCTATCGCTAACAATGGGCCGGTCAAACGCTGGGATAAGATGCCTTCTCGGCCTGTTAGGGTACTGACGAACAGGTACGAGAGCGGGTCCGGGCGGGGCGGGGCGGGGCGGGGCGAGGCGGCAGCTGAGCGCGGCTGAGCCGGAGACACTCGAAGGGGACTGATGAAACTAGAGATAGGCCAAGAATCCTGTAGAACAAAGTCCGAGGGCCCATCGTCAGTCCTATCCCCGGTGGGGCCGGGCCGGGCTCTGCTCTGGGGCCCGGGAGGAGGGGGCGACGAGGCGAGGGCTGCATGGCGTAGAGATGACGAAGGCGATTGGATCGGGACATTGAAACTGTTATTCCCAAAGTTGTCCTCCGGATCCAACTTTCGATGCCTCTCGCTGGCCGCGGCCGCGGCCCGCCCCGGCGAGAGAGGACGCTAACAGCCGGCCCGGCCGGGCAAACCTTCCTCTGGGGGCAGCGCCAGCGGGGGCGGACGACCTGTCTGACTCTGCCGTGCCAGTGTTTTTTCGTGATGCTCGATCGATTAGCTGGGAGTGGCGGCTCGCTGTGGGGGCCCCTGGCGGGGCGGGGCGGGGCGGGGGTACGTTGTGAGGGGTGGCGGGGCGCGGCGGGGTGGGGCGGTCCGGACGGAGACGTGCGGCTGCCTATCTATGCCCCTCTGACCGTGTAACATTTACCTCCTCTGGCCAAACTCATGTGGCGCCCTCTATCATACCGTCGCTTCGACTGCGCGCGGCGAGGGGTCGACCACTTGGATATTCCATGTACACATTGAAAAATATTCCAAAAATATTCCAGATATTCCAACATATTCCAGTCCAAAAATATTCCAAATATTCCAAAAACATTCCTAATATGCCAAATATTCCAACATACCCCTGATATTTCATAAATATTATCCCATATTTTCCTGATATTCCAGACATATTGTTCTACATATTCGAAATATATTCCAGATATTCCAAAAATATTCCAGGTATTCCAACTGGAATATATTCCATGTACACAAATATTTCGAGTGGTCGACCCCTCGGCGCGCGGTGTACACTGCGGTGATACTGCGTCGGTCCGGGCGGGCTGCCTACCTGCGAGGGGTCATGAGCTGGTAGGAAGGAGCTCCCGCCGCTGTGACGGCACGCCGGCTCAACTTTATGAGGTTGCCGTCCGTGTGCTCTCGTGAGGTGTGAACTGAACCCGTTGCCTGGTAGGCCCTCTAGATAGCAGCCACCGAAGGTGACAGAAGTAAAACCGTAAAATTGGGAGCAGCGCTGTTGAGATGGCGTAGTTTGCGGGCTGAGCGAGCGGTTGGTCCGGCTGGGTAGGGCTGGGCTGGGCTGGGGCGGCTCGGTATGGCCCGGTATGGCCGTATCGACGTGCCTGAGCTAGCTGCTGGGGGTGGAGGGCGGCGTGTGGGAGGGGAGGGACGCGCCCTACGATTGGAAGGGCTGTTGTCGCGACCGCTCCCCTCCCCTGACTCAGCCCCGCCCTTCACGCTGCCACGCGGCGCCACGCGGCGCCACCCTCTCACTCCCACTCCCTTTCATTCGCCCTGCCGCTGCGCCCTACGCCGCCCCGCCCCGCCCCACCCCACCCCACCCCACCCCCCCCCCCCCCCCCCCCCCCCCACCTCGCCCCGCCGCGCCACGCCCCGTTTTATTTAACATTATTTCGCCCGAATCCGGTAGGCCTGGGACGTAGGCAACCCAACAAACCCCCTTTTTGTTATTTTTTGTTTGTTTTGCGTATGCCCCCTCCCTGTGCAGTCCCGCCGGCCGCTCTTCCTTTTCTCAGCTTCAGCCAGGAACTTTGGCCTCGGCCGCCGCGGCGCTTTTGTCCCGTCCGGGTGAAAGGGTTGGCCATCCCGTCCCGTCCCGGCCGGCCGGCGAGTCGTGGCGGAGTGTGGCGGTGATGGAATGGCGTCCGGGGGGCTGGAGCGGGGCGGGGCGGGGCGGGGCGGGGCTGGAGCGGGGCGGGGCGGGGCGCGGCGGGGCGGGGCGGAGCGCTTAGCTGCTATCGGGGGCATCAGCGGCAGGCCCCGGGCGGGCGGGCGCACCTGAGCCAGTCCTCATATCTGACTTGACTTGCTCCAATAATGGAGGATCCGTGTCTCCCGCCAGTCCCTCTTTATCATTGTATTTATTTATTTGCCCGCCCTGCGCCCGCCCCGCGCCCGCCCCGCGCCCGCCCCGCGCCCTCCCCGCGCCCGCCCCGCGCCCGCCCCGCTCTGCCCCGCGCAATGGCCAGCTGTACGTCTGCGCAGGCCGCGTGCGGGCCGGGGCCGGGCGGGCGGTCGGGTCTGACCGTGGTGGACCTCCTCCGCTCTGCTGCGCCCTGCTGTCAGGCCATTCCGCGTGTAATGAAGACCCGCCCGCCAGGCCAGCGCGAGGGGCACAAGTGTCGCGCGGAAGGATCACAACAGAACGAGCCAGTCCCTGGTGATTTACGCGCCGTTGGGACAGGTCGCTGGGCGCGCGCTTGCGTGCGGACGGACGGACGGACGGACGGACGGACGGACGGACGGACGGACCATGGAAATGACAAGGCAGGGACTAAACATAACGTATCACTGAGGGCGCGGGCTGGCGGCGGGCCGGCCGGAGGGCCGTTAGATCGACGCCTCCGACACGTCTTGATGAAGGCCCTGCCCGACCCGTCCCCGGGCCCCGCGCCGCCCCGCCCCGCGCCGCCCCGCCCCGCCACACCCGCGGCCTGTGGCGCTGCGTTCAAGTTTCTCACGGGCGTCATCATGGGTGTCTACGCGCGCCGCCCCGACGCCATTTTCCAGTTAGAGGGCGATAAATCTTTTTGGGGCCGCGCGCGGCTCGCACGGCCCGCTGCGGCGTGGCGCGGCGCGGGGCCTGCCTGCCGCCCGGGGCGGGGCCCGACGTGTGCTGCTCGTATGGGCCGGGCCGGGCCGGGCCGGGCCGAGCCGGGCCGGACGGCATCTACCCGCGATTTAGTGACCTGTTGAGGCCCTGCCTTTCAATCAGCGAGCACCCTACGGACATCCCTCGGCGGGTACCGGCCTGTCGCGCGTGGCGCTACGGACCCAGGGATCCGTAACTTAACGCACCTTTTAACCTAATAACAAATATTTTGCACGTTACAAATAATACAAAAACAAAGGGGCATAAAAGTTGGAGTTTACAAAATTGCTCTAGGCAGTCCGCCTAACCCACACAGCAAATTTGAGGCCCTGTAACATTTGTCATTAAAATTTAACATTTAATATTTGTTATCAACGTTGAACCTATTTAATGGGTGGCTGATTGTTAAAAGTTAAATGTTATAACTTTAACATTTATTGTAATTGTCATCCTAGAATTGTTGCAAAGTTACGGACCCCTGCGCACTTTCCCTCACCGCGGTGACACAAATTAACGAGGAGTAAAGCCCTGCGATGCCCGATGCTCATTTCTGCCGATTCTTTTTTGTTGCAGGTAAATGGTGTCCGCGACGGGAGTGGTCATCCCCTGTGGACGCGAGAGCGGCTGCCAGCGAGGCGGCGCGGCGGGGGGTCCTCTACTCATCCGTGTTCCTCGGCTCACCCGGCGGCGAGTACAACTCATGTAAGTACATCCAGTCGCATCACACCACACGCTACACGGCTATACGTGTTTTTTGTTTTATTTTATTGCGCTTTTATAGTGCATTTGATTGGGAGTGTGAGTGAGTGTGGGGAGGGGAGGGGAGTGCTCCCGTGATGTCACGGGGCTCTGGCTGCTGGTGCTGCTGCTGGCGCCTGGCGTTCCTCCTGTAGCGAGCTGCAGACAGCCAGCCAGGCCCCCAGCCCGAGCCAGCCGCCGCGCTGCGCCGCGCCACGCCACGGCCCGCCGCACCGCCCATGGCGTCGTCATGGCAACCCGGTCGGTCCGACGCATGCGCGCTCTCTGGCGGCCGCGTCCCGAGGCTGCTGCCCCCACCACGGCCCCGCGGCGTGGCGGCGCGTGGCGCTGCGGAGCGGAGCGCCGCCTCTGGGCCGGCCCGCCGCCAGGCTGCGCTGGACGCGGCCGGCCGGCGCGCCAGCCAATGGCTGCACTGCGCGGGGCTGGGCTACTCGTGCCGGCGCCACCGCGCCTGGGCCCCGCGGCCCCGCGGCCAGCACGGCGAACATCCCCGGCCGGCCGGGCCAGCAGGCTTATTTAGCAAACGCATTTTGTCGCTCTGTCTTGCTCGCACCTATACATGAAGTTCCTTGAGTGCGAGAGAGACAGAGCGACGAAACGCGTTCGCGGAATCAGCCTACAGGCAGGTGGCCGGCCGGCCTTGAGCGCGTTCGCCGGGCTACGGTTACGTCGCTCACCCTGAGGCCGAGTGGAAGCGCACCCGGGGCCCGGCCCGGCCCGGCGGTCTAGTCTGCGACCCTGTGGCGCCCGGCGCGGCCCGGCCCGGCCCGACCCTGGCACGCGACCCGCCCGCCCACTGCCTGCAGTTGACGGCTCGGAAAATCAAGTGATGCGTTTTATACCCACCCTCACCTCACTTCCCCCCTCTCGCGGGCTCTCCCCCACTTTCCCCTCTCTACTAATTCTCGCCGGTCCGTCCCGCCGCCCCTGGCCTGGCCCCGCTCCTCCCTCGCTGTCACTATACGTACTTTTCATCTCCCCCCTGTTTTTAGCCGCGTGTTGCCTCTGGTCCCTCCCTGTGCCCCACTGCCTTGGCCCGCCCCGCCCCGCCCCGCCCCGCCCCGCGCGCGCTCGGAATCAAAACTAAACCGCACGTGAAATTGGCGCCGAGACTGACAATGACAGGCGGAGAGGGAAGACACACCGTTTGGTGAATGCAGGCGTGCAGGGTGAGGCTATACCCTCTCCCTTTCCACCTCGCGCGCATGTGTGTTTGGGGGGAGGGGGAGGAGGGGTCTGAAAGGCTTAAGCGAGGGCTTCCCCTGCCACGCCCTCGCACGCCCCGCCCGCCCTCGGGGCCCTGCTCTGCCCCGCGCGGCCCTGGGCCTGGTCTGGCACGCCCTGCCCCGCCCCGCCCGGGTCTGGGCTGTTCTGGTGGGGTTTGGGAAGGGCTCCGTGACGCGCCCGCCCGACGGTTCTACTATAAATATATCGCCGGGCGTGGTGAGCTTCGACAGTGGCCATACGAGGAGCCAGGGGGAGCATGTAGTGAGGGGGTGTTTGGTGTGGGGACGGGACGCGCTGGGCTGTGGGCGGTAAAGGGGCGCATTAGGGCCCCGCGCGGGGTCAAAGAACGGCGAGTGTGGTGTGGACCTAATGGCGCCGCCGCGCCGCGCCGCCCCTCGCGGTCGGCCCGCCCCGCCCCGCCCTTTGTATCGGACCTGAGGGAGGGCCACGCCCTGCGCCCTGCCTGGCAGGCGCACCGCCAGCCAAGCTATACACGCGAAAAATGATAATTTGGCTTCGGCGCTCGCGTCGCGTCGGGTGGGCTGCTCAAAAGAGCCCGACACCCGGCCCGGCGTGACTCGAGCGGTCCAGGCCGCGCGGCACGGCGCCGCTAAGGCAGCAAGAATAGCTGTCGCGGAGGGTGGGGTAGGGTGGGGGGCACCGCGCCCCGGCGGGGTGTGGCGGGCGGGGCGGGGCGGGGCGGGGCGGGCCGTGGGTCCGCGCGAGCGAGCGAGCGGGCGCGCCGCGCCGGCGGTTGACGCCTGGCGTGTCTCCGACCGACACCGCTAAGTTTAGCGCTGCGAGAGCGCGTCACCTCAGAAATAGACGCCCACGCGCCGCGCCCCGCGCCAGGGGGAGGAAGACGGGCGGGGGCGGGGGCTGGCCGCAGAGAGTTGTGCCCCACCCCGCCCCGCCCCGCCCCGCCCCGCCCCGGGCTGCCTCCGGCGTTATGTTACACGTTATTGGCGCATCGCGCCTCTGCGTGCGTGTGTGTGTGCGCGCGTGCGCGGTCACAATTGTCAACACGGCCGGGCCGGGCCGCGTGCCCGCGCATGACCAAACACGCATCCTCGCGTATTTTGGTGTGTGCCGAAGGGATGGACGGGGGAGGGGGGGGGGGGGAGCATCATGCATGCGAACGGCTCGGGTTGCGTGTCTGTGTGGTCAGTGAGCTTTGCGGCCCGAGCCGCCCTGGCCCGCCCCGCCCCGCCCCGCCCCGCGGCTCCTCCTCCTCCTCCTCCTCCTCTTTTGGGTGCACGTGGGAATCGAGCCGGTACCTCCCGGGCCCGCCCCGCCCCGGCGGTAGTGACTGAAAGAGGCGCGCGAAATTTCCCCTGCTGTGTCACATTGTGTGGGATTCTTTGCATCGCAACTATTTTTTTTTTTTGTGTGAGTGCTTTTCTTTTTCTTTAAGTCGAGCGCTGTGCCCCAGCGGCTTTGCAGTGTACCGCTTGGAGGCAGCCAGCGAGTCTGCCGCCTCCCCAGACGTAGCGACGCCCTGTCCGTCAAAGTACGAGGAAGAAGAGTAGAGAATGGAGCGGCCCGGGGGGGGGGGGAAGTAATTGGTGCCTGAGGTGTATGATGGGTAGTTGATGGTCGGGTTGGCCGTGCTGTGCTGGGCTGCCCTTCCTTGTTTATACCCTGCAAACTACCTCCCGTGTTTATACTCTGCCCTCACGTCGCCCCGCTGCCGTCGGCGTGGCGATTTCGATTTTGCGAACCAATGAACCGCGATAGTGTCTTATCGGCGCGTCGGGGCGGGGCGGGGCGGGGTGGGGCGCTGCGCGAGGCGGCGTGGTGGGGTCGGGGCAGGGCGGGGCGGGGCGGGACGGGGCGGAGGAGTGGGGGAACAAAAGCCTGGTTTTCTTGATGGACTGTTCAGCGGCGATGCAGCGCCGTCTGTGGTTTTATTCGAGGCCCTCCCTGGTCGTTGCGGTTTGGCGGCGGAAAATGTTAGTTTGTTGCGCATGCGCACGGCGCGGCTGCAGAGTGGTCCTGAATGGAGCGGTGCGGCGCCGTGGCCGCGGCCGGGACGGTACGGGACGGGAACGGACTCCCGCTAGGACCGCCGAGGGGTGGATCCCTCATGGCTGGACTGTACTCTGGAAAACCAAGTGTGTACAGGTATTCATTATTTACTGCATACTTACAGGTATTCAGTAAATAATGAATACATGGCATGTATGCAGTATTTGCTGAATACCTTGGCATGTACACACGTAGTTTCTGTGTGAGTTTTCGTGTGTACATGCCAAGGTATTCAGCAAATACTGCATACATGGCCATGTATTCATTATTTACTGATTACCTGTAAGTATGCAGTAAATAATGAATACATGTACACACTTGGTTTTCTAGAGTACACATGAGTACGTGAGTACAGGAGTACATCTCAAATTTCAAGAAGTCTATTCTAATTTTCTTTCTCAATTTTGGCGTAAACAGTTCAAAAATGGCATTATCGAACAAAAATTTGAACATAAATGGCTTACATTAGAAAGTTTTCTCTCAAAATTGTCGCTGAGTACAGATGAGTACGGCTTGAGGTATACACATGAGTACAGGAGTGATTAACCCCTCGAGGACCGCGACATACCTCGGCCCTCGGCTCGGCCCCGCCCCGCGGCCCTCCGCGCGTCCAGTGAGGCGTCGTAAGCGTCAGTGAGCAGTGCGGTGACACGGCGGGGCGGCGCACCTCACCAGGCTCTACCAGACTGTACCCGGGCGGGGCGGGGCGGGGCGGGGCGGGGCGGGGCAGCGCCGAGGGGCAGGTGAGGTGCCTTATGCCTACCCTGCATGCCGTCAGCCCGGCCGCTCCGCTCGGCCCGGCCCGGCCCACCGCGCCCGGGGCGATGTATGTTGCGTGGAGCGGCCCGCCCTGCGCCGCCCTGCGCCGCCCTACGCCGCCCCGCCGCCCCGGCCCGCCTCAAAGCAACTCTGTGTTGTATCCCCAACATTCATGCCTCTTTATATACCGGGACACTCTTCTTTTTATCTCTCTTCGTCCGCCTTGCGTCTTCCCCCCCCCCCCCCCTTCTTTTTCGACTTTCTTCTTTATTTTCTATAAAGCCCCTTGCTCCTCCGGTGCATTGTCGGCCCGGGCAGAGAGCATATACACATATATTTTTGTCAGGTTAGGTGAGCCCGTTCTGCACCACCAGAGGTGGTGGCGAGTCACACGATGAGCCCTGTCACACATGCCGGGCGGGGCGGGGCGGGGCGTGCGGTGGGGCGTGGTGAGCGGCGGGGCGCGGCGGGGAGCAGCGGGCGTGGCGCGCCATGGTGGCTGAACTTTGACGCGCTATTTCAGTGCGGCGGGGCGGGGCGGGGCGGGGCGGGGCGGGGCGGGGCGGGGCGGCCAGCGGTGTCCGCCCTGCTTGTTTACACACCGCGTTCCTTGCACTTGTAGCGCGCTCTGCCCCCCCCCCCCCCCCCCAATCGCCGTCTCGTCTCTAAACTGGTAACTGCTCTGGTTTCCGATACCAGTTACGTCGTTTCGCCGGCCGCGGGCCGGGCCGGGCAGGCCATGGGGAGATGATGGCGGGGGCCGGGCCGCTGCTGGGCGCAGGCAGGCAGGCAGGCGTACCCCGCCCCGCCCCGCCCCGCCCCGCCCCGCCTGAGGAATGCCTGAGGTGAGGTGAGGTGGGGCTGAGCCTAAGGGGAGCAGGGATGTTCGCACGATGCCGGATATTCTATTTCTGACGGCATCACTTCCACCCTCCCTCCGCTCCCCTCGCCTTGGAGCCGAGTAGATCATGCGGAGTCATAACAGTGGAGTTGGGATCCGTATTAGCGGCGACCGGCGACTGCTCAGCTCAGCTCGGAGCGAGTGATGGAGGCCAAGGCTTGACGTGAACAAGACCGTCGTGGCGCAAGCCACTCGTGTCCCCGCCAAAGAAGTTGACACGGACTCCTTGTACAGAGTACGAGAAGAAATTACGGCGAAAGAAGCATTACACACGGACAAAAAAAAAACAACCTACAGGTCGTGTGGAATTTAGTCTCGCAAGAAGTCTTTATGCTTTTTCTTTCTGTGGGTGCGTCCAGTCATGTCCAACCATGCTCACTGACTGCTCGTTGAAAAAAAAGTAGTTTGAAACGCAAAACATTTCGGCTAATGCTGTGTGCCGCCAGACGTTTCTTCTTCTTCTTTCCCATTATCACGCGGCTGCTGCTGCTGCACTCTTTTCGACGCGCGGCGCGGCGTCGCCCGAAATTTTCCCAATTATTCCGCTTGAAGCGCCCCGTCAAACGGACAGTTGAATCAGTGACATTGCCCGGCCCGGCCGCGTGGTTCCGGTGGCCGCGCCGCGTCGCGTCCCCGACCCGCGGCGGGGCCGGGCGGGGCCGGGCGGGGCCGGGCGGGGCCGGGCGGCGCGGGCTGTACTTGTCAATCACCCGCTGGCTTTATACCCGCGGCGGGGCGGGGCGGGGCGGGGCGGGAGGGGCGCTGCCATTGTCGGGGAAGGGGTTGCTTGCTCGTCGCGTGGCGCGGGGGGCGGGTGGCGCGTGCTGCCCTGCCCGGCCTGCTGCATTGTGCCCCAGCCCGCCGCAGCACCGCTTTGTTTTTCTTGCGGCTGGATGAGGTTTGGCGACTCTATTAAAAGGGTATTGTTGTGCGCCCGCCCGCTCAATGGCAGATTGCGCTGCTGCAGAGTCGAGCCGAGTCGTGTCGGCCCGCGTGTTATTACCGAATCCGTAATCGGCATAGGGGCGCGTGCGGCGGGGCGGGTTGGGTGGGTGGGGTGCGGCGGGGCGGGGCGGGGCGGGGTGGGGTGGGGTGGGGCGGGGACTGCAGCACGGGCCGGGCGGGCGGGCGGGCAGGTGCGTGCCGGTGCCGCCGCCATCGCGGGCGGACGATTGATATCTGTCTGAGCTTTTTATTTTATTTTTATTTTTTTTTCTCTAGGAAAAGAAAGTGACTTTTTGTCCGTGTCCCACACTGGAAAAAACTAATGTGACATTCGTCACTGAAGAGGTCGCATGATGGGGTGCGACCGTAGTTAGGGTCCCGTCTCCTGATGCGACCTCCCATGTGCAATGCATATACACTTTAGCTGGCGTCGCATCACATGGCGTGTCGTTAGGTCGCACTGCGTATGAAGCGACTGGTCACCGCAGTCGACGTGACGCACGTCACGTTAGCTTTCCCAGTGGCTCGGTGGAGCGGGCGCTGCGCCGCTATTGGAATGCGCGCGCCGAGGTGGAGGCAGTGGGTGTAGCAGCGCTGCTGTTGCAAAATGACGCTCTTGTGAGGGACTGTCGGGGTGATTAATGATGCATACAAAGCACTCCATTTGGCGTTCATGCGTACATAGGCGCTTTAAAAATATACATATGCCCCGGCCCGCTCCCGTCCCGCCCCGCGCGCACGCGTGTCTGTGCGAGTGCGAGCGAGACAGACGCACGCACGCGGGGGAGGGGGGGGGGGGGAGAACGAGGTGAAAAACAAGAGCCGAGGCACAATAAGAAGGGACGCGCGGCGCGGAGCAGAGCGCACACAGTAAAACGTATTTGACATCGAAGCCAATTAAGTTGGCCCCGTGCCGTGCCGTGCCGCGCCGTGCCGCGCCGTGCCGCGCCGTGCCGTGCCGTGCCGTGCCGTGCCGCGCCGTGCCGTGCCGTGCCGTGCCGTGCCGCGCCGTGCCGCGCCGTGCCGTGCCGTGCCGAGCCGAGCCGTGCCGCGCCGTGCCGTGCCGTGCCGAGCCGAGCCGTGCCGCGCCGTGCCGTGCCGCGCTGCATCTCCTTATTTTTTCCCCGTTTATTTCTTGCCTTCATTGTGTCCCCCCGCCTGCCTCTGCGGGTGCGCGTCCCCCCCGAGTCAGCCCTGGACGCGGTGTCCTGCAACGCCCCGCCACGCCCCGCCACGCCCCGCCACGCCCCGCCACGCCCCGCCACGCCCCGCCACGCCACTGCGACACGGCCCGGCCCGGCCGGCCATCACGAGTGCTGTGTGCTCGTCCGGATAATATTTCGGTGTAAGCCCCCCGTATGTGTAATGAGATCCCCCCGCCCCGCGCACCGCCCGCTTGTGTGGTGTGGTCCGGCCAACGCCGCTTTACCGTTACCTTTTCTAGGCGGCATGTGTGTGTCTATAGGTGTGTGTGTGTGGGAGAGAGAGGAGGGAGGGAGAAATGGAGAGAGGGAGGGGGAGAGGGGGGAGAAAGAGAGAGGGAGAGGGAGAGAGAGAGAGAGAGAGAGAGAGAGAGAGAGAGAGGAGAGAGAGAGAGAGAGAGAGAGAGAGAGAGAGAGAGAGAGAGGGAGAGAGAGAGGGAGAGTAAGGGAGGGAAAGAGAGGAGAGTAAGGGAGGGAAAGAGAGGGAGAGTAAGGGAGGGAAAGAGAGAGGGAGAGTAAGGGAGGGAAAGAGAGAGGGAGAGAGAAAGAGAGGGTGGAAGAGGGAGAGAGAGAGAGAGAGTGAAGGGGTTTGGCATTCCACTCGGCCCGGCTCACAAGATGTGGCCATGGAGCTGAGCTGCAGCCCCGGCCCGGCCTTCAAACGGCTTGCAAATGTGAGTACATGGCGGCGGGCGGCGCGCCGTCGTGTCGTGCCGCGCCGCGTCACCTGATGCTCAACGTCTCGCTGCCTACCTGCCCG
The DNA here is from genome assembly GCA_033675135.1 of Frankliniella intonsa. Classification (NCBI taxonomy): domain Eukaryota; kingdom Metazoa; phylum Arthropoda; class Insecta; order Thysanoptera; family Thripidae; genus Frankliniella; species Frankliniella intonsa. Next base: position 910,753 of record CM066253.1, read on the forward strand.
GCCCGGCCCGGACCAAGGAGCATCTCTGAAAAACGATACCATACCCGGATCTGTAGGGCTCCCTGACGGCGGGGCGGGGCGGGGCGGGGCGGGGGCGGGGCGCCTCGCCGTGTGGCACCGCGACTGCCCGGCCCTGGCCCCGCCCGGCCCGGCTGGTCGTGACGCTGGCTAATTCGTTAGGGCCCCGTTCCGCCATGCAAATCGCCTGAGCCGAGCCTTGGGGGGGGGGGGGGGCGGACCGGCCTGCCTTGGCGTTACGGACCAGACGCTTGATCCTCGCCGCATCCCCCTTTGTCCCCCTCCCCCAACTTGCATTTCGTTTTCTTCTTATTCTTCTTCTTTGTCGCACAGTGTAGCCTCCCGTTTGTGGCCAGCTTCGAGTCCTTCCCTGCCCTAGGTCTTGCGCCCGGCCGGTCGGCCGGCCTGCGCCCGCATGGCGCTGTACGCCGCGGGCCGATGTTTGTTGTGGTTAGCGCTGTTTACGCGCCCTGTTTGCGCGTCTCTACTTTACGAAAATAATGTACAGCGGGTGCCCGCCCCGCCTCACCCCACCCCACCCCGCCCCGCCCCGCCCCGCCCCGCCCCACCCCGCCCCGCCCGGCCCGCCTGGTGCAGCGTGCGCGCGCGCGGCCCGTGTGGAAAGGTCCGCAGCGCCCCAAACTGCGGCGCCATGTTGGCGCCTCTCACCCCCCCCCCCCCCCCCCCGGATCGGTGTCGCTGTCTGCCCCGCCATGTCGGAACGAGCTCTCCGTGACCCCTCGGGGGTGGCCCAACAGTCGCTCTATAAGTGAGCGCCGCCCGGCGCGGCCCGGTCCGTCTGCCGGGCCGAGGTGTCATTTATTTTCAGTTTGGTCCGCGGCGTCGCGTCTGGCGCGTCTGCAGACGACGATTGCGCATGACGACATGAGAAGGGTTTTGCAGAGTGTTGGCTGTGCACCTCGGCTAATTGGCTGCCGCCGGTATCTGTGGCGGGGCGGGGCGGGGCGGGGGGGGGGGCACGGCACGACCAGCCCGCCGCGCCCCGCCCCCACCCGACCTCATGACGCTCGGCCAACAGCGTTTAAAAATGCCGATCCGTTACTGACTGTGCAGAATTCACATTGTCTCGATGTCATGACGCTGAGCCCCGCCCCGCCCGCGCGCATGCCTCGTAACCCTTTGACACCGCGGCGGCGGGCTGGGCGCGGTCCGGCCCGGCCCGGTCCGGTCGAGGCAGGCGCTTGGAATGCGCCCGCCCCGCCCCGCCCCGCCCCGCCCCGCCCCGCCCCGCCCCGCCCGACCGTCCCGTCTGGTTCAGGGCTTGCCCAGTTCTCACGCAGCTTTCCTTCAGTACCTCCCTGACCCCCCTGCCCCCCTCCCCTCTCCCTATTGGATCAGCCCTGTGGCCATCCCATGAGCTCCGGCCGTGGAGGGGCCACGACACAGGGGCCCCGCCACGCCACGCCCCGCCCCGCCCCGCCCCGCGCAACGTGACGCGAAACGGCATATTTGCTGACTCACGGATGATGCCTCGCGCAGATTACAGGCTCTTTTCTATTTTATTTTTATTTTTCTTCACATCCCCCTCGTGAGCACCTTAACGAGGCATCACCGTGACACGGCATTCCTTTATTTTAAAGAGACGGGCTGAGGGTGGGGGCGGGGTGGGGTGGGGCGGGGTGGGGCGGGGCAGGGCGGGGCGGCGGGTGGAGGCGGGCGCTCGGCGTTTAGCGAGTGCCGCGCGGGTCTCAGCTCAGCGCCCCCCAGCAGGGCGCGCGCAAGGGGTGAGGTTGAAGCACGTGTTCACTGTCGCTCAGACCGCCGATCCGTCAGGCAGTTTGATCAAGTCTACGGCGGTCTCTCTAAACCGCACTTCGCTAGACCTGTGCAGCCCTTTTTCGGTCATACATTTGTGTTTGACCATGTTTTCGGTGAGACTTCTTGCATCACCGAAATTTGTTGAGATGTCTCACCACTTGATTTCCACCAGTGTTTTTGCACACGGTTCCGCGCGCGCGCAGGCTGGCGCTGCGGTCACCGCCCTGCACCTCGGCTCGCCTCGCCTCGCCTCCGTGTGACGGTCATAGAGAGTGTAGAGGCGAGGTGCGCGGCTGGTCGCGACAGTGTCGGCTGCGTGCCGTCCATCATTACAGCGAGAGGAGAGGAGAGCCGCGCCCATAATGGCTCTGGACGGGACGGGACGTGGGCCCGGCCCTGCGCGGCCCTGCGCGGCCCTGCGCGGCCCTGCCCAGGACTCTCCCTGGGGCTCTCGTGCCCGACCGGACCGGGCCGGACCGGTATAATCTTGAGGTTACGGAAGTGTATGAAGGATGTGCCGCGGTGGGAACGCGTTCAGTGCCCGGGCGTGGCGGGGCGGGGCGGGGCGCGGCCCTGGTGCGTGCGGGGCGTGTTATCACGGAATGGTATTTCGCGGACCTCGATGCTGCTGCTGCTGCGCGTCACAGGCAGCTCGCTGATCGCCCCGGGGCGGGGCGGGGCGGGGTGGGGTGGGGCGGGGCGGGGGAGGCATGTGATGTGACGGGACGAGACGGAGCGCCCGCCCCGCCCCGCCCCGCCACGCTCCGCCACGCCTGCCTCGGGCCGCCTGACAACTATTAGGGTTGAATCGTGATAAGCCGGTCGAGCCGTCGGAGGAAAAGACGACGAGTTTGTGCGAGGAGGAGGGCGGTGTGTGGCGGGGAGGGGGAGGGGGCGGGGAGTTAGGAGGTATTTCCAAAGTCGTTCCTGCTGGCGCCAATTGTCTCACGTGTAGAGAGAGGGAGAGAGGAGAGAGAGAAGGAGAGAGGGGTGGGGAGAATGAGAAAGGGAGGGGGTGAGGGAGAGACGGGGTGGCGCTCTGCTCATTATCAATGAGGTGCGCGCTGCCAGCTTCCATTAGCGTTGGGGCGGGGCGGGGTGAGGTGGGGTGGGGTGAGGAGGGGTGGGGTGGGGTGAGGTGGGGTGGGGTAGGGTAGGTGCGGCGGGGTGGGGCGGGAAAAGGGCGTCGCGACGCTATAGCGCGACAAAGGAGCCGCGTGAATCCATCACGCGCAGGCATCGGACAGTGGCCCCGCCGGGCGCATGTGTGAGCGAGGCGGGGCGGGGCGGGGCGGGGCGGGGTGGGGCCGCAGACTGCAGCGCGGGGCCTCGAGAGCCCGACCTCCCTGCTGCCGCTGCATGGTCCGGAGCGTCAGCTGTGCGGGTCGCTGGTGGTTTGGTAGGTGTTGGAGCGCGAGGTCTAATCCGTCCCATATGTGTATCGGAGGGGTGGCGCGGCAGGCCGCCCCGCCCCGCCCCGCCCCGCCCCGCCCCGCCCCGCCCCGCCCCGCCCCGCAGCGCCGCTGCTGTGTTTGTTATGCATGGGGAAGGCTCGGCTCGGCGCCGCGCCGCGCTACGCTACGGGGCGGGGGAGACGACCCTCCAGCCCCGCGATAAATGACTCATATGCAAACACATTTACGAAATGGGTGAAAGGGAAATTGGATCAAGGGAGGTAATGTTTAAAATGAGATTATGTGAAGGGTTGCGGGGAATGACAAGAGGAAGGGTTGACGCAGCGGGCGGGGCGGGGCGGGGCTGTTTGCAAGTCCTTTTTGTTTACCTCTGAAATGGCTGTCGGGTTAGGCGTTATAGCGTGACTTGGATTCCATCCCAATTAGTGCCGCCTCTCCCGCCCTTTCTAACCTTCTGTTTTTATTATTTCTGCTTCCAGGTGATGCGAGCAACGCGAGTATCGGCAGCGGGGAGGGCACCGGCGAGGAGGACGAGGATAGCGGAGGCAAAAAGAGCCAAAAGAAGAGAGGAATTTTCCCTAAAGTAGCCACAAATATCCTGAGGGCGTGGCTATTTCAACACCTAACGGTAAGTTTTTATTTTGTATATTTTTTTCCGCCCTCGCGCCGCGCCGTACCGCACCGGCTCGTGTGTGCGCGGCCCTGGCGGCCTTGTCCGCGGCGCTTTTGTCCGCCGGAGGGAAACCTTTTACGGCATTCGATCCATTAATCTCGAATGCATATGAGTCGCGTCATTGAGAAGTTGCTCGCGGCGTACGCATCGCCAGGCCGGACCATTGTCTGCGCGGGGCGGGGCGGGGAGGGGAGGGGAGGGGAAGGGAAGGGAAGGGAAGGGGTAAGTCCGCCCGCCCCCACCACACACTCCGAGAGGGGGCGTCTTAATGGCTATATATTGGTGCAGGCCTTTTCGACTTTTCGGTCCAAAGGGATTAAAGTCCTGCCTGGCGAGGCGAGGCGTTGTTATTGGCTTCCACAGGGACAGGAAGAAAAGGGGAGCGCTCTCGTCGCCTCAAGTTTTAGCATCTTTTTATCAACTTCATTTTTTTCTTCTTTTTTTTTCTCTCTTTCTCTTTTCCGCGAGATACTCCTGCAGCTCATTTCAGCAGATCGGGACAGGTCGTCGAACGCCGCCCAGCCAGCCCTCTTTGTTTTAATATGATCCCTTATCTCTTCGCGTCCCCCGCCCCGCCAGGCCCAGAGGCCCAGGGACATTTTTTATTTTTCTCCTCTGCTAATCCGTCTCCTTTCCTCCTCGTTTCCTTATTATTATTTTTTTTTTTTTCAACTTCCTCCCCCGTTGCCGTTTCTGTGTTGCCGGCCAGGGGTCTCGGAGAACGCGGGCCCGCTCGATTATTTCTGAGGAATGTGAAACTTTGCTTGCTTTTAACGCGTTGATGATTCCGCGTCGGCTTCCGAGCGCCGTTTAGCTTGGTTTTATTTTTCTCTCCGGCCTGACCCTCGCTGTCGCGGTGGCCCCGCCCCGCCCCGCGGTCCCTCCCCGGTCCCTCTGCGTGCGTTTCGCGCGCCGTATCCATACCGTTTGCACACCATATGAGCACAATGGGGCCCTCTATATTTTGCCATGATTTTTCCCCTTTCCGGGGAGACGGGGAGCGCTTGATATTTCCTTCCCCTTTTTTTTTTCTTCCTCCCCTCGCACCTCGAGCCGGCCGGGCCGGGCCGGGAGGAGAAGGGGGCCGCGGGGCGGGCGCCCCTCTCTCTCTCCCAATGGCTGCTGCCCACCCCCCGGCTATATACATAATGGAAAGACTAGGCCAGCAAACACACTGCTGTTTACATTCTGGGCTGCGGTTGGTTTTTCGCCATGTCTTCCCGCGCGTACAAATCCTAGACGGAAAGAGAGCTATATCGGTGCCACCCCGCACACCACCCCTTGCTATTCCTTCCTCACCCCCGCGGGGCGGGGCGGGGCGGGGCGGGGCGGGGCGGGGCGGGGCGGGGTGCATTCCCCACAGGGCCATCAGACCCGCGGCCAGGCCCGGCCCGGCCCGGCCCGGCCCCACTCCCGCCCTTAAGGTGTCCATTATGACGGATTAGTGTGTCATATGAGGGGTGCACCTACGCACCCCAGGGGCAGGGGACAGCAGGGACACTCTCCATATCCGTCCGTCCGTCCGTCCCTCTGTCTGTCTGTCTGTCTGCCTCCCTCCCTCTCCCTTTCTCTCTCCATCTGCCTCTCTCTCTCTCTCTCTCTCTCCCTCCCCTCCCCCTCCCCTTCTTCTCTTTCTCTCTCTCCCTCTCCCTTTTTTCTCTCTCTCTCCCTTTTTCTCTCTCTCTCCCTTTCTCTCTCTCTCCCCCTCTTTATCTCTCTCTCCCTTTCTCTCTCTCTCTCTCACACACACGCCCTCGAGCTTTAATTTCGTTCCCGCGGTAGACAAAGCAACATTGCGATGTCCACCCTTCTGTTCTGTCCCGACGTTAAGCTCACCTCGACGCTACTCTGCGCCACGCCGCCCCGGCGCCACAGCCCCGCCCCGCCCCGCGCCCCGCCCGCCCCGCCCGCCCCGCCCCGCGCCGCCCCGCCAGTATCTGATGCTGATGTCTCGCCGCGCTAGCAGGGTTCTTTCCACTGCAGTCGTTTCCTCATTTCTCGGTCCATTTGGCGTCTCTCTTTTTTTTTTTTTCCTTTTTGCGACCCCGCGCCCTGCTGCCGCTGGAGGGGGCCGCCGGGCCGAGTCGATCAGCCCGGCGCGGCCCGGCGCGGCGCTCCAGTGTTTTGCATAGATTTGGCTCGGTGGTGCGCCCGGGCCCGGGCCGGTGGCGCCGGCCCCGCGTGTTTAGCGCCTCCGGGGGAGATGAATGGGGCGTGGGGCAGAGCGGGGCGGAGCGGGGCGCAGAGCCGCGGGGGCGTCGGGCGGGGCCGGGCGGGGCCGGGCGGGGCGGGGCGCTGCGTTTGTCGAAGGATTGGCTGACTTGGTGACTTCTGGCGGCGCGGTCGGTGGGGTATTGCGGATTCCTGCTTGCGCAGTCTGCACGCGGATTAAGGGCTCCCCCCGCTGCGCCACGCCGCGCCACGCCGCCGCGGAGTACGCTTAATGGCCCTTGGCGTTTTATCTAGCGGTAGCAGGGCAGGGCGACCCACTCCACCCCGGCCCCGCCCGGCTCGGCTCGGCTCGGAGGGGTTGGCGCGGGGCGGCCACCCTCCCGTCGCTCGCTCCCTCCCTCCATTCGCTCTCCCACGCGTCCCCCTCCTCCCTCCCTCCCTCCCCGGGGACTCCAGATTGACCCCGGGCCAGTCCTGTGTTTTGCAACCCGCAGGAGCGCGGCGGGTAGTGGCCATCGGCGACTTTAAAATTGCCCCATTTGACGGCGGCGCCGCGCCGGGCCAGGCCAGGCCGTGCCGCGCCCTGATGCTGCTGCTGCCGAATATGAAAAGTGAAACGAATGTGAGTGTGGTCCGCTCCGGGCGCGCAGCTGGGCCTGGCGTGGCGGCCTGGCTGGCCGTGCCCGCCTGGGCTGGGCTGGGCTGCGCCCGCTGCGCCGCACCGCGCCGGGGCCGTTGCCATGGCGACCTAACAACATGGCTGACCGCAGGCCAGCTGGGCCCGTGCGGGCCTGGCCGGGCCGGGCCGCACCTCTCTCTCCCCGCTTATTATATCGGCGGCCATGTTTGTGGCGCTGTTGTTTGAAGGGCCCTGTTATATGCAGATATTTAATATTTTTGCACCGAATTTGTTGTTTTTTTCCCTTCCTCCTGGGTGCGCTAAGTACAGATGTGTGAGAGAGGGTGTGTGTGCAGCGCGCTGCGTGCGTCGCCTGACGTGCATGTACGTGCCGTGTACACGTTTGACGTGCCGTGACGTGTGATACGCCTGCATTATTATAATGCACACTGCCTGTAGTGCCCCCAAGTATTTAAAGCGCTCACACACAAGGGGCCCGGCCGGCGCCGTATGGGGCCGGGGGGCCCGGAGGCGAGGCGGCTCGAGTTTGGTCTGCAAGGTGCTCTGCTCCACACTGTGAAAAAGTGGACGACCACTTGGCTCGCACGCTGTCACGCATTAAAGTGTATTGAGAGTTCACTCTTGAACCAAACAACCAACTCTTGCAATGTGACGACAAATATTGCTACGAATATTTCGTCACGAGAGCTGTGATGAAATAGTCGTCACATGACATACATTTTGTCGCATGACATGAATCTTTCGTCACACTGTGCTGAGCCATTTGTCATTTAACTTTTATCTCACCCCTTGTGACGAACCTTTCAAAAGTAAAATTTAGTCGGAACGTGACGACTTCAAATTTTACAGTGTTGTCAAAGGAATGTTTTAGGAAAAACCTCAATGTGTCGTGGAAATAACGCCGCCGGTCGAATCACGAATAAGTGTTGGTTCCGCGGTTTCACCTCAGTTTGCGACCGTGTCAATTTTTGTGCCCTGCTGAGGGAAGTCTGAAATGGGGATGAGAGGGAACACATCCATTACCAGAAGTAATCTTACGGCAGCGGAAGCTGTGCGGGGCGGGGCGGGGCGGGGCGGGGCGGGGGCGGGCAGGGTGGGGCGGGGCGGGGCGGGGCGGGCGGAGGGCGGCAGGGGCGGGCAGGGGAGGGCCCACATCGGATATAAATCCCGGTAGCAGCGCGAGATGAGGATTGAAGGAGTGGAGCGGGGCGGGTCGGGGACATGTTACTCATGGTTTGGGACGTCTCGTCTCGCCTCGCCTGCTGGCGGGCCTCAGCCTGTGACTATCCCATTCCCACGGGGCAGAGGAGGACGGGACGGTGCTGCGCGGCGCTGCGCACAAGATGATGATGATGCTGGTACACTCAGGTATTCCGCGCACCGATGGGATGTTAGCTGCAGGCTGTGCAGTCTCAGGAGCAGCTAGCCTGAGCCGAGCCGAGCCAGCGCGGATCAGGAAACCGGTTGAGATGGCGTGCCTCCCCCCCCCCCCCCACGGCCCTGCGCGCCAAGCCTGGTGAACCTAAGCCCCCCTCTCCCCCGCCCCCTGCAGGTCCGGCCCTGTCCTGCCGCCTGCCGCTGCAGGCCTGCTGCAGGCCTTTACCGACCAGCCCGTCCTGTAAAGTATAAGTGGACACAGCAATGAGCTCCGTGTTTTTACCGTGAGTCACCTGCTGCCGCCCGGGGACGGGGGAAAAAAAAGAGAGGGCAGTAAAAGTGGAGTAAAAAAAAAAACACAACTGAACAAGGATGCGTTGTGCGGCTCGTGTCGCGAGTCGAGTCCGCCACCGTACGGCCCTTATTGTTTTCTGTCTCACTCGCACCGCCGGGCGGCCGGGCCGGGCGGCAGGTGGGCTGGGCCTGCCCGCCTGCCTGAGCGGCGCCTCCGCGTCTGCGCGGTTTGCTCCGAATTTACGATGCTCTGCAAGATGGATGAGCGGGGCAGGGCGGGGCGGGGCGGGGAGTGGCGGGGCCGGGCCGGGGCCGGGCCGGGGCCGGGCCATCAACCATCAACCGGCACTTTACCTCTCTCTTACTGCCTGCTGTTTTACTTGGACTGCGTGGCGGGGCGGGGCGGGGCGGGGCCAGGCGGAGGGCGAGGATGAGGTGCGCGGGGAGAGAGCGGGCTGATAACGTCAGGGTGACGGAGTGTGCGCCTTATCGACACGCGGCAGGCCGGGCCGTGGCGCCGCCCCGCCCCGCCCCGCCCCGCCCCGCCCCGCCCCGCCCCGCCCCGACCGCGCGGCCGTGCCGATGCATTCATTGCCGCGCTAGCCGTGTTTGTTGTGGTGACGATAGCCGGCGGGGCGGGGCGCGCGCGCGCCACGCGGGGCCACTTTGCGGGGGGTCCGGCGGGGGGCGGGGCACCTGTCCTGCGGGGGGTAGGGGGTGGCGGTGCCTGCGTTCCTGTCCCTCCGGCCAGGAGTCTGCCTCGCCGTGCCACGCCCCGCCCCGCCCCGCCCTGCCTCGCACGGCCAGGACGGAGTGAACCCTGCAATTTAGGTGGCTGTCTGTGATTTAGTGCGCGGGGCCGCGCGGGGCCGCGCTGCCGGACGGGGCGGGGCGGGGCGGGGCGGGGCGGGGCGGGGCGGGACGAAGTGTGGGAACGGGGCGCGCCGGGCCGGGCTGGGCGGACATGCACGGCAAACGGAACCAGCAGGAGAGCGAGTGCGATTTTCGCGAAATTCGAGGTCGGTCGGGTCTGCTGGTAAGGCGGGGTGGGGCGGGCGCTCGTGCTGGTGGGGTGCGCGGTGCAGCCTCCTCGTGCTGGGGCGGGGCGGGGCGGGGCGGGGCGGGGCGGGGCGGCCTCAGCCCCTCACCCTCTGGCCAAATGAGCGGAAACGTGCGGCGTGCTGCTGCCCATGATGCATGTGCACCTGCGTCTATCTATCTATCTATCTATCTATCTATCTATCTATCTATCTATCTATCTATCTATCTATCTATCTATCTATCTATCTATCTATCTATCTATCTCTATTCATCCATCCATCCATCCATCCATCCATCCATCCATCCAAGAGAGAAAGGCGCCCTTCTCTCATGATCCATCCAAGCTCCATAGTCTAGAAAAAGAACCCGTACTGTGCTGGCTCCAGGTTGGGCCCAGCAGCCGTGTTGGTGGGCGTAGCTCCCCAACGCTCCGGTCCCTGCCTGCAGTTGGATGTGGTCAAACAAAAGATGAAATTGGTTTGGATTCCAATTAGAGTTTTTATTGGCTGTTGGCGGTGTGTACCAATGGCCGGGCCAGGCCGGGCACACCGGGCAGGGCTGCATGTGGCGAGGTGGGGCGGGGCCTCAAACCTGTTTGGTCGCCTGCCTGCCAATAATTATAACTTAGTGCAGCGCGTACAGGCCCCGGCCGCCCGCCCGCCCGGCCCGTGTGGAGGGAGGGAGGGAGGGAGAGAGAGGGAGAGAGGGAAGGCTCTCGGCTGCGGTTTTTGCCGCTCGCTTAGTGTCGTTCGGGAGGTGGATTGTCCGTGCGTGGCTGGCTGGCCTGGCACTTTGACGCCTTGCCAAGCGGCGTCCTCCTCGCGTCCCCGCTAATTGAATGCGCCGCGCCTGCCGTGTATCTGTCTCTCTGGCCTCCGGGCCGACGCTACGCTACGCTACGCTCATGTCGAGCGCGATCGGCCGCCGCCCCGCGCCCCGCGACCTTCCATTAAGTTGTTATGCAACCAACATGGCCGCCACAGCGCGGCACCGCGCGCCGCGGCCTGACGTACATGATGTACATCTCGTCCAGGTACCGGAGGGGGGGGGGGGATGCAATGCGGTCAAGAGGCCTCTCCGCGCGGCACTGCAGACGAGACGGCCAGCGCGTCCTCGACGTGCGCGGACCCCCGCCCCTGCCCGCCCCTGCCCGCCCCTGCCCGCCCCTGCCCGCCCCTGCCAGCCCTGCCCGCCCCTGCCCGCCCTGCCCGCCCCGCCCCTACCCGCCCGCGTGCGTGGCGCCGCATTGTCTCGGTGTCCTGGTCCGCCCCGGCCCCCCCTGGCTGGCCCGGCCTGGCGTGTTCGCCTTGGGAATGGGGCCGCAGTGCTTTGGGCAGAGGCAGCGGCAGGGCCGATCTGCAATTCTTTTATCTATTTCCAGTTCCGCTCCCACACTGCTGCGAGCGGAGAAAAAAAAAAGTTTGGGCCATAGTCGTAGTTGGGTCGTACGGAGTCCAGGGAAAATGCATCGTGCGACGGGGTGGGTAGGTGGCGCGCCGTGGCGCCGCTCAACGTGTTAAAATACGGCTCGAGAGGTCACGGGCTATTGGTCGGAAGGGGTGTGGCGTGGCACCCACGCTGCTTGGCTCTCGCTCTCGACCCTTCGAGCGTCCCAAAGCGCCCCGCCCCGCCCCACCCCGCCCCACCCCGCCCCGCCCCGCTCGGCGTCAGCATTACAGAACGCGACCCCACCGGAACAGCTACATAGACGAAATGTAAATGACGCCATGAGATATGGTCCTTTTGGTCCGTCTCACCCTTTCGCTATCTGGCTATCTACTCATCCATCTATCCACCTACCCTACCCTCGCGGTGTTTTCGTGTTTTTCGCCTCTACGACTCCCCCGCCCCCAGCCCTCCCCTTCGGTCGGCGGCCTGGCCTGGCCGTGGCGTGGCGGCGCCCCCGCCCCGCCCTCGCCGCCCCTGACAGCTTGGTGACCAAGAAACGAGAATGAATGGCCCGAATCCATTCTTTGGCCTTGAATTTCGCCTCTTAGTGGAAGCACTCGTTACTTTTCTCCTTCTCTTTTCGCTCCCCTTCACTCTCTCTCTCTCTCTCTCTCTCTCTCTCTCTCTCTCTCTCTCTCTCTCTCTCTCTCTCTCTCCCTCTCTCTCTCTCTCTCTCCCTCTCTCTCCCTCTCTCTCTCTCTCCCTCTCTCTCTCTCTCTCGCTCGCTCTCTCTCTCTTGGTGTTGCTGTTCGCGTCTGCCGCCTCCAACCACCCGCCGAGGGTGCATAGCGTTGATGTTCGCTGTTTTGTTGCCATGGCGAGTTGGCGTTGTTGCCATGGCGACGGGCACACCTTGCGGCTACGTGGCGCCGCGCGGCGTTGTCTCCCCAGGGAGACGTGAATTTCAATTGACGGTTACAGGAGGGTGCTCCGCCCCGCCCCGCCCCGCCCCGGGTCCGGGCGCGCACCGGTGCCCCACGGCTGGTGAAACTTTGATGAAGCCGGGCTCCGCCGTGGCAGGGCGGCCCCGCCCCGCCCGCCCCGCCCCTCTCGGGCCCGCTGGGCGCCAGGCGCCGGGCCTGCTTCAAACGTCGATGTACCTTTCGGTAATGGATTATACAGGGCGGGCGGCTGGCGGCGGGGTAGTGTGGCGGGGCGGGGCGGGGCGGGGCGGGGTAGTGTGGTGGGGCGGGGGGTAATCAGGCTCAAGTGTTCACTCGTGGCGGTGTGTCGTGTCGTGTTTTGTCGTGTTCACGCCTGCAGTCTGCGCTGTGCGCTCTGGAATCTTTCTTCAAGGCTGCTGCTGGTCTGAAGAAGGGCGAAGGGCGAGTCGATGAGCCTCCGAAGGGCCGCCACCAGAATGCGCATGGTGTCTGTGCCCGCCCCGCCCCTGCCCCTCAGGTGGCGAGGCGCAGCGGGGCTCAGCGAGTATGCAGGAGGGAAATGAGAAAGTGCCGGACCAAGTTAGGCGGCGCGCCTGGCCTGCCCAGCGCGCAGCGAAGGGACGCGCGGAGACCCTTCCCGCTAGAAGAGGCGTCGCTCGGAACTCGCCTGGTTCCATGCAGAAGCGCTTCGCAGAACTAACCGCGAAGTAAAAAGAAAAATTCGATCCGTTTGTGCGAGTATTCGAGCCACGCACTCACGCTAGTGCAAGGTAAGTGCGCGGGGACCGGCGCCCCCCGCCCCGCCCCGCCACGCCCCGCCACGTCTGGCGGCGCCCCAGGAGTGTCGTGAGTGCGGACATGTTGATGTGTGGGCCGGGGCCGCCGAGGGCCTGGGCTCCCTCAACAATATTCCGTTTGATCTATCGCCTCCAAGATTGCACTTTTCAGCGTATGCGTGGCGCGTGTGTGTGTGTGCGCGCACGTGAACGTCTACGCGGCGGTGTAATCTCCTCTGTCTGTCTGCCTGAGCTGGATTTGAATTGCTCGGAGGAAAGGGGTTCGCTTTGGGTTTTTTGGGGGGAAAGAGGGAAAAAAGATGCGGATTGGATAATTTATAACCCTGCTCCAAAAACGCTTGGGTCTATTCCGGGTCTCCGAGGAGAAATGATGGAACAACAAGTTCATGCGAAAGTGGGGAGGGAGACGGCCCGGACCCGGCCCGAGCGAATTCGCAGGAGTAAAATATAAATAAGCTTGTTGCGCTGTGCGGTTTTGAGTTTCTTCACCGCCGAGCCGAGCCACCCGATCCTCTTGCGCTGAGGGGTGACCAGACCACTGTGACCCTTTTAAATTGCGAACGAAACTCTGCCGTTTTTGATGCCGGCTTCGTTTCATTTTCGGTTCGCTACATACGTATTGCGCGCACATGACTTTGCATGAGGCTAGCGAGTACTTCCCTTAATATTTACTCACTTTCATATCCATATACATATATATGGGGAAGTAGGAGGAGCCTTGGGGTTTTTTGAATCGCTGCTCTGTCGCCTCGCCCCTGTGAGCTCGTTTCCCTATTTTGAAATCCGTCAGACGCAATATTTCATATCTCCATGTTTTCATACCCGTGCGTGCATGTATATATATATTTATAGGACGCCCCCAGCATCGCTCTACCCCGGCACACTTCCACCCCCGCCTCGCTCCGCCCCGCCCCGCCCCGCTCCGCCCCACTCCGCCCGGGAAAATATATGAAAGCCCGCCAAGGATCAGCATCCCGGCCTGGATCCGCCCCGCCCCTCCCCGCGCCAGCGTCTTCCGTTTCAATTTTGAGGGATTTTCACCTCCGGCGGGAGGTACCGGCCGGGGCCGCAATATCGCGGTCCTCGCGACAGTGTGCCGCGCCGCACCGCACCGCACCGCACCGCACCGCGCCGCGCTGCTGGTAATGACCCGGAGCGACTCGGCGCGGGATTCACTGGAAACCAATTCCTACGCGTGTTTTCGTCCCCCGGGAGCCCCGGCACCACCCCGCCCCGCCCCGCCCCGCCCCGCCCAGCCCCTCCCGACCGACCCCCCCGCTCGCCCCGGCGGCGTCCTAGCGCAGCGCGCCGCCGCGGTCGGCTGATCATCGATGTGACAGCCGACTTCCAAGCCGGAAAACGGCGTGCGGCGAGGCAGGGGCGGGCAGGGGCGGGGACGGCGCCGCGCCGCCCCCAGAGGAACGGGAACTAGTTTGCCCGCCAAGCCATTAGTGTGTTTTTCTTCGAGAGGAAAATTGTGGAATAATCCTGTAGGGAGCGAAGGGGTGGCGAGGAGTCTGGAGGAACGCGGTGGGTCTACGGGGCCAAAAGGAATTTCCTGCGAGAGGCGTAAAGTTACCGATGTACCTGTTGAGCAGGGCGAGAGAGAGAGAGAGAGAGAGAGACAGAGAGAGAGAGACAGAGAGAGAGAGAGAGAGAGAGAGAGCCATCATTGCAATCAAATCACGTGTGCTGAACCTCGGGCCGAGGCGCGGCGGGGCGCGGCGCGGCGCGCTGGCGTGTCTGACCCATAAAACGGGGGGCTCTGCCGTCGCCGCCCTCGTACCTGATACCATCATGGATATCGGGGGTGGTGGCTGCGGCCGGGGCTGCCGCTGCGCCACGCCGCGCCACGCCCCAGAGTGGCTGCCAGACGCGAGACAGCAAAATCCCCTCCCAGGAGCCTTGCGGAGCGTATAGGCTCCTCTTCACCGCCCCCGCCGCGCCCCGCCCCGCCCCGCCCCGCCAGCCTGGCACCACAATCCCCTTTCCTTCCTCCACATTGCCATAAACCACTTCCTGCACGGTGCGCCCCCGCCGGGCCCCCGCCGGCCCGGCCCAGCCCTGCCGCAGGGTAGGAATATGTTCAAAGGAAGAGACCCATTTCGGACATGGCGACGGCACCGTCATCTGGTTCCGATCTCGTTGTTGTTGTCGTCGCCGGGGATGGGCTTCGCTCCGGGCCCAAATGTAACAAATGGATTAGCCTCGCGTACGAGCCTCGCCCCGCCGCACCCCGCCCCGCACCGCGCCTCTGCGGTGTGTCTGCATGTGAGGAGCGCGCCAATCAGGCCCGCGGAATGGGATAAGAATGGGGAGGGCTGAAAGGGGTAGCCCCGTCTCCCCGCCCCGCCCCGCCCCGCCCCGCCTCGGCAGGTCTCGGGAGGACCGTTAGAGTTTCGCCCCGCCAAGCCGTTCCAACTCATTCCTGGATTTGAGCGCGTCGCCCTGAGTTATTGGGTTTCGCGTTTCGACAATGGCGGAGGCGGCGGTGTTGGAGTGCAAGGGGGGCGCCGAGGGGAGGGGAGGGGCCGCGGACGGGGTGGGGCTGGGCGGGGGCGGACCGAGTGGTTTGCAGTGTTGGCAATCTGATACGTCGGCGGGACTTTTCCCAAACGCATTTCGGCGATTCGAATCAGATGTACTGGCTAGCCTGCTGCTGCTGCTGGTTGGGCTCGGGGGGTGTGCGGCACGCTATCGGGCCCCGCCCCCCCCCGCCCCGCCCCCGCCCCGCC
The DNA here is from genome assembly GCA_033675135.1 of Frankliniella intonsa. Lineage (NCBI taxonomy): Eukaryota > Metazoa > Arthropoda > Insecta > Thysanoptera > Thripidae > Frankliniella > Frankliniella intonsa. Next base: position 926,027 of record CM066253.1, read on the forward strand.
TGATCAGCTGCGCGGGGCGTCCCGCCGCCCCAGCGCGACCGGGGCGTGTCACCGCGCCCGCCCCGCGCCCGCCCCGCCCCGCCCCGCCTCGACGCACTTTGTGATGACGCCGCTTAACGACGTCGTGACGTTTTGCTGCGCGACTTCCTCATTTTCTGGTGCGTTGGAGGTTTCTGTCCCAGGGTGCGCCCGGCGGGGGCGGGGCGGGGGCGGGGGCGCTGAGCTGGCCTGGCCTGGCCGCGTGTCGCCGCCGCTCTGGGACCGGCCGGCCGGCCGGCCAGGCCGCGCGGGAGCGCACTAATTTCACTGTGCTGAGACAGCTAGCGCGCCGCGCCCCCCGCGCGGTGGGAAGGGTGCGTGCGCGCGCGCGCGTGCGTGTTGTGTGCGTAGGAGGAGCGCAGCTTACTCGGTGCTCACGGGGATATATAATTTACTTGTCGGGAGTGGCTCACAGGGTGGCGCACGGCGCGGCGCGACGGGCGTGGTTTTAGTTTTCGGCTGCTACTCGCATGGGGATGGGTGGGTGTATAGTGGGAAAAGTGGGCGTGTGCGTTAAGCGGTCACGGCGGGCGACTCTTTTGTTTTTTACACTGTAAAATTTTAAGTCGTAACATTACGACAAAGTTAGTGCTAAATTTTACTTTTGAAAGGTTCGTCACATGACACATTGTTCACAGTGTGACGACAGATTCATGTCATGTGACGAAAGACTCATGTCATGTGACGAAGGATCATGTCATGTGACGAAATGTATGTCATGTGATGATCACTGCTCTTGTGACGAAATATTCGTTTGCAATATGTATCGTCACGTAACAATTTGATTAAACAGTGTATGGAAAAGTCCGGGGCGCGCGCGCGTGTGGCGGGGCGAGGGCACCTGTAAGTGCTGGAGCTCCTGGTTGATGACGCCGTGGTGGGCAGGCCGGGGCCGGGGCCGGGGCCGGGGCCGGGGCCGGGGCCGGGGCCGTGCAGCTCGGGGGTTGGTGAGAGCAGCTCGCGTGCCGTGGTCACTGGGGCGATGAGTGACGGGGTAGCGATAGGTGAGAGCGGCTCTGGCGGGCGGGCGTGGTGGGGGCGGGGCGGGGCGGGGCGGGGCGCGGGTGCGCATGATCGCCACCCTTGCGCTAATTGGCGCACCGAGAGCAGAGAGAGAGAGAGAGAGAGAGAGAGAGAGAGAGAGAGAGAGAGAGAGAGAGAGAGACAGAGGGAGGGAGGGAGGAAAGCTGAGCCAGCAACGGTTGTCACGCGCACGCCACCGCTGCGCCCTCTCCTCCCAGTTTCCCTCCCGCGCTGGGCTGCGGGATGGGGCTGGCGTGGCCTCGGGGCGGGGCGGGGCGGGGCGGGGCGGGGCGGGGCGCCTGCCTGCCTGCCTGCCTGCCTGCCGGGGAGGGAGGGAGAGAAGGGCAGGGTGTTTGTGTGGTCTTGACGGGCATCAATCCTAATGGCAGGGCTGCTGGCGCGCCGCGCCACGCCACGCCACGCTCGCACCGCCGCCGCCGCGCCTCCCTGCGCCTGCGCCCGCCTGCTGCCTGGAGCGCGGAGAGCGGCCACTTCTGCCAGGGGACTGCAGTGTTATGTATGCAAGCAGCACGCTGTCATGAGAAACCTCACCCCGCGGATACTTTTTTGCTGCCTTTCCCCGTGATTCAGGGCTGCTACACGTCTGGAAAACCCGGAAAACCTGGAAAACGCATTTAACTTGGAAACGATCATTGAAGTCGGGGAAAAGTCAGTTAAAACGGAATGGACTCTGGTGGAAACGTAAAAACGTTCCATACATGTAGAACTGTGTCAAATTGTGACCACTGTAACATAATACTTATTATTTTGATTCCTAAGTGTGATTGCTTCGTTCCAAAAATGCATCTTTTGTAAGACCCACCTTCCCGAAAAAGTACTCTAGAATGTTAAGGAAAACTGAGAAAAATTGGTCTGAAAGTCAGGAAAAAGGGGAAAAAAATTATATCTGTGGCAAACCTAAAATTTCTTTTTTTTTTGTCGGTGCGTGAAATGTGTCTCGTCACTAAATCGCGTGCTGCTGCTGGGGCCGCCGGCGCCGAACTAGCGCTTTTGAAATTCACCTGTCGCGAGGTCGTTGAGAATTATGCTTATTTTTGTCGCATGACGTGTTTCCGGAAGCGTATATAGTAGTAGGACGTGCTGCAGCAGTGCCGCGCAGCCTCGCACGCTGACCGGAAGTGCATGACGTAGCGGCCTCCGCCGCGCCGCGTCCCCTCTGACCGGTTAGGTCCGGGCCGGACCGCGTGCCGCGCCGCGCGCTGTCCTTGCTCGCGCAAGGTGGCTGCCTGCCTGCCTGCCTGCCTGGCTACCCTTTCGTATTTCCCAAAGGGCCTATCCCGTTGCTCGAGGTGGAGTGGCTCGCCGCCCACCTTTTTCTATTTGCCGTAGGCCAACCACGTGGAAAGCCCGGGGAGAGCCCGCAGACAGAGAGGAAAAGGAGGAGGACTTTTTGGAAAAGTTGTGGGCGATAGGGAGGGGTGGGCGGCCCCCTGGCAAGGTAGGCGTCCCGCCAGACGGGAGCTCTGAGCTCTGCGGTGAGCGGCGCGGCGGGGCGGGGCGGGGCCGGCGGTGTAGGACGGCGCGGTGCGGTGCGGCGCGGCGGTGTCGTGTGACGCCCATTAGGGCTGTAAGCGATACGGTGTGAGCCCTAGGGCTTTTTATATACCCTTCTAATTAGGACGCTGTGCGCCGTGCCGGGCTGCCTCGCACTACTGCCTCGCGCATTTTCTCGCGGCTCTCTCTTCTCCCCGATACAGCGGATGAGCCTCGTGCACTACATGTCATCCCATGTCCTGTTGCCCCCCCCGCTACTTTTCCATCCGATGTCCTGTCCGTCACTCGCCACGAAAGCGGCTCACACGCGAACACGCAGCGCGACAAACGACGAAAAGCAATTTGATTGTATCGGATCCTGATGATGAAGGTTAATAATCGTGGAATGTTTTAGTGCGTGTACTTTGCGCGGCGTTGGCGGTAGTGCTTAAGTGAAATGACTTTTTGTTTATGGTTGTGCGGCTGCTACTGTCTGATAAATTGTCCAGAGATTGTTGATTGTTCATTTCATTAAATCACCGATGAAATTTTAACGGTTTTTTTCTGTGTTTTGTGTTGCAGCATCCGTACCCTTCAGAAGACCAGAAGAAGCAGCTAGCGCAGGACACTGGGCTAACTATTCTACAAGTCAATAATTGGTGAGTGAGTCTCTTGTCTACTCGTTAGTCTGCCCGGAGAGTTAGATCCACTTTTCAGGGCTGCAGACGAGACTTTCGAGGCCCTAGATGAGAGAGGGAGAGGCAGAGGGAGCGGGAGAGAGAAGGGGAGGAGGAGGTGGGGCGTGCAGGGGGAGCCTGACAGTAACGAATGGACCAGGAGGGCGACACTGGCCGGCCCGCCACCCCGCAGCACTGCACCGAGAGCTCTCTCTCTCTCTCTCTCTCTCTCTCTCTCTCTCTCTCTCTCTCTCTCTCTCTCTCTCTCTCTCTCTCTCTCTCTCTCTCTCTCTCTCTCTCTCTCTCTCTCTCTCTCTCGTCAGTATCGAGTTTAAAAGGGGTGCGCCGGGACAGACTGGCCGCTGTACGGACATTCGGCTCTCCACTCGCGAACAGTCCAGCAGGGCGCGTGAGAGGAGAGACGAGTGCAAGCGCCCCGCCCCGCCCCGCCCCCCCCGCCCCGCCCCGCGCTCCCAAGAATGCGATGGCGCGCAGCGGCCCCATTCAGGAGGATTGATTAATCGTAGTAATTACTGATCAGCTCCCGTGCTAATTACACGGGGCCTGCCGCCCCGCTGCCACCCCCTTGAATGGGGTGCGCCGAGAGAGAGAGAGAGGGAGAGAGAGGGGGAGAGGGGGGGGGGGGTCGGAGGAGAGGAGCTGTAGTCCCGATAAGTTTCATTTCCTTTTTTTTCTTTACCTCCTCCTTTTTTTTATCTCACTTTCCAACTTAGAATGCGGCCCTCGCGTTTTATTTCTTACTTGTCACTGCGGCGCCCGCGCGCCTGTTCCCCGCTGCTAGCGCCACCTGGTGCGGCGCGCGGTACCCTCTGTCTGCCCGCGCTCTGTCCGCACCGAGCGAACGCAATTAACGGTCGATCCCCGGGCCGGGCCGGGCTGGAGCGCCCCTCGGCCCCGCCCCGCCCCGCCCCGCCCCGCCCCGCCCCGCCCCCCCCCGCCCCCCCCCGCCCCGCCCCGCCCCGCCCCGCCCCGCCCCGCCCGGGCGCAGCCCTCGGTGCAGCCCGCCGGACAAACTACAATCGCTACCGAAATTGGATTATTTGGCGACTGATGGCTGTTGGGGTCCATGGCCTGGCTGGGCTGGCGGCTGGGCCGGGCGGGGCGGGGCGGGGCGGAGCGGTCGGGGGGAGCGTGGGAGTGGGGCGGGGCGGGGCGGGCCGGGTAGCGGTGGGTGGCCGCCCTGTGGCGCGCTGGCCTGGGGGCTGAGCGGGGCCGCCACCCGCCACCGCGCCGGACTCTGGGGGGCCATTTTCCTTGTTTGCGAAATGGAGAAAATCGGACTTGGAGCGAGAGGGGAGCGAGGAGCGACGGGAAACTGTTTGCGGCCAAAGGGAAAGGGGGAAAGGGTGGCAAAGGGATGAAAATGCGAGCGGACTGGGGGCGGTGTAGGTGTGTGAGAAGGGTTGAGTCGACGCTGCGGCTCGGGGGCGGCGCGGCGCGGGGGCGGCGCGGGGGCGGTCCGCTGGGGACGCGGGTCGCGCCGGGTCGGGCGCGCTCGACTGAGAGGCATCCATCAAGTCTCTGACAGTCGTCGCACGGCGTGCTGCCCCTGCGCCTAGCCCGCCCCGCCCCGCCCCGCCCCGCCCCGCCCCGCGGCAAACACTACTAATTTGATCTCGGAGATCCCTGCGCTGGGGTCTTTCACAGGGAGGTTTATAGCATTGCGAACTAGGTTTCATTTTTTGCGTTTACTTTATCTCTTAAACCAGAAGGGAAACTTTGACTACGTCTATGGGAAATCTGTTTAAGCTAAAATAATATTTTTTGGATCCGTTTTTTTCCTTTTGCACTTTTAGTTCCTTGCATTGTATTTCGTGTGTCAAACATATTTTTTTACACGTGAGAGACTCTTGCGCTGCGGGCTCGTCCTCCCCCCGTGTCGTTACGAGTGACGCTGCGCCGCCTACTCGCCCCGCCGCGTTATTTGTCGCCATAAAGGCGACGCGGTGACGAGCGTTATCGCGCCATAATCAGACGCCGTGGCCTGAATAATTGATCTAAATGTTGCTGTTTGGTGCCAACTAACGCGATTTTTTCTTACTTCATAATTTTTTTTTGCGCCTCTCCCCTCTCTGTTATTTTACATTTATGCCTCTCGGAGGGCGCACCGACTTGGCTTGGCTGGGGTGGTGAAGATGCAGAATAGGTGGGGAATGGGTCGTTCTCGTTGCCGCCCCGCCCCGCCCCGCCCTGGTCCTGCCTGGCCGGGCCGGGCCGGGCCGCGCCTCGCCGGGGCGTACCTCTCAGGAAATTGCCTGGCACATCACTCTCTGCGCCGCGCTGGGGTGGGCTGGGCCGGGGGCCGGGCCCGGACCTGTGCCGGGGCCCCTGGCTCGCCTCGACTTCCCCAGTTCTCAACAGTTTTCCTCCTCTCCTGTTTCTGTCGTTTCCCAGCCCCGCATATCGCCCCAAAGTTTACCCGCTCCGGCGATCCCGGATACTTGAATCATCTCAGGAAAAAAGTTTAAGAGAATAATGTTCTGCGCCGTGCTCCCTCCTGCGCTGCTGCCGCCGGGCCGGGCCGGGCCTCTTCGACTTTTCCCTCGGTCTTAAAAAATTTAACGCGACCGACCAGTGGGGTCTGTCGCCGTGTCGATCCGTTTCAAGTCGATCCTGTAAAGTTGGAAAGATTGGTGCGCACTTGGGAGCCGCGAGCTGAGCGGGCCCGGCCCGGCCCGGCCCCCAGCGCGACATGGGCTGATCTGGTCTTAGGACCGCCAGTCCCTGGCGGGCCGGGCCGGGGCGTTCTGCTGGCCGCCGCACCCGCCCCGCCCCGCACCCTGCTGCTCTCGCCTCCTCGGTCCACCTCCCCCTCACGGTCGACGATACGCCGCGCCCCGCGCCGCCCAGGATCGGACCCTTCCAAGCCGACATTTTTTTTCTCTCTTCGCTGTCGTTCCACTGCTAGTTCCGGGGTCCCTATTTTCGGTCTCTCTTGAGAATCAACGCGCGCTCCGTTCGTGTTTTTTTTTTTCGTCCGTCTTTCCATCCTTCCTCTCTCTTTCTCACTCATGCACCTCCCTCGTCTCTCTCTCGCTCGCTCTCTCTCTCTCTCTCCGGGCTCCTTTCGCCCTCCGCGCCGTCGCGCACTTTCTCTAGGGTTTTGGGGACATTCTGCGTGTCATCATCATTTTTCATACTCCATACCATTACTGTTTTCATCTCATTGTCCCACCACTCCCTCCCCCCCCTCCCCCGGCCTCGTGCGATCCAATCTCTCCCCCCCCTCCCCCCCTCCCTCCCCTCCGCCGCCCTCGCCCCTGGCGCCGCCCCGCCCCGCCCGCCCTTCGTATCACATGTTGTTGTCTTTGGCCGGAGCGAAGGGTTGCATGTCACGGAAGCGCGCCCTCCCTCCCTGTCCCCTTCCCTTTCCTCCCTCACAACCACCAAATCTACCTTAGATAGGCCCTACGGCGGCGTGCCACTTTTCTCCGTGACGGTACACGGCACGGTTTTGATTTCGCTGTGCGGTACCTCTTCGGTGTTCCCCTGGGGCGGGGCGGGGCGGGGCGGGGCGGGGCGGGGCGCGGCTCAGACCGAGCTGGGGTTCTCTTGCGGTCGCCTCACCGCGCCGCCACATTCATAACGCACTCTGCTCCCCGTATGAAAACTAACACCGTATTCCCCCGCGACACGCGGGCGTGTGCGTGCGCGCGCGCGCGTGTGGGTGTGTGTCTGTCAGTGTGTGTGTGTCTGTCAGTGTGTGTGTTTGTCTGTCTGTGTGTGTGGATAGAGCAAGAAGAGAAAAAAAAAAGCTAAGCAAACGGAGGAGGGTGACTCCATATTCATGGGACCCGCGTTTTTAAAATTCATTCATCACTCGCATGCACCCACACTGAAAATAACGCTGTCGAAGCGCCCTGGCGGAGCGTGGCGTGGTGGGGCGTGGCGTGGCGTGGCGTGGCGGGGCGGGGCGGGGCAGGGCAGGGCGGGGCAGCGCTCTGCGCCCTGGTGATAACGTGGAGGTGCTGCGGCGCGGTGCAGAGGGCCTGGATGAGACCTTGCGGAACATTGGGGAGGAGGGCACGGTGGGGGCGCGGCGGGGGGAGTCCCAGCACTTTTCGAAATAACGAATTTTAGATTGGCGCGTCGGATTCGCGTTTTTTCGCTGCTCTCGGCCGCTCTGCTCCCGGGCCGGGCGCTTGAAGGTGCTTTATGCTGCCGACAATGGCGATGTTTCGCCACCTTTGCTTTCTCGCGGTATCTTCCCCTCCTCGCCCGCCCCGCCCCGCCCCCACCCGCTTTCAGGAAAGCAACTTTTGTTGTTTTCTCTCTTCCCGCCCCGCCCCGCCCGCCCCGCCCCTTTCCCCGTTGCTCCGCAATTTCCAGCCCAGTCCTCTTCCCCGGTCTCTTCCTCCCCTCCTTAATACCAGGAGCCCCGGGGAGGCGCGGGGCGGGGCGGGGCGGGGCGGGGCGGGCCGGGGGTGGCCAACGGCTCTCCGAGGAGTAATATCGCCTCCTAATAGTCTCTCAAACACCTTTTTAATGAACTATTGTACCAGGAAATGAAAATGTGGCGAGGCGGAGGAAAGCTCTCGCCGCGACACCTCCGTCTTATTATTTCCCGGGGAAATATATGGCCGGCTATCGGGTTCTGCCTCCGCCCCGCCCGGCCAGCGCGGCCAGCCCGCCCCGCCCCACCCCGCCCCGCCCCGCCCCAGAGCCAGGATGCTGCTCCAGATCGGATGCTGTGCGAAGGGCTTTATTAAGGAAGCTGGGGGCGGCCGGCGGCCCTTCCTCGGGGTGCTCCGCTGCTGCAGCGCTGGGCCCGGCCCGGCCGGCCCGCACCTCCGGCCGGGGCGGGGCGGGGTGGGGTGGGGCGGGGCGGGGCGCGGCGGGGACACTTCCTAATCGTCGCCGTGACACCCTGCCCGGCCGCCCGCGTGGCCCGGGCCGGGCCGGGCGCGGGCCTGCACGGCCTGGTGATTGACAACCAGCATCGTGGGGGCCTGCTTGGGGACGGCTGGGCCGGGCCGGGCCCGCTCCGCTCCCTTCCTCCCCGCCGGCAGACTGTTTGTGGACGAGACTTCAGCGGATGTCTGTCGTTTAGCAATTGCTTGAGCCGGCCCAGAACGGCCCGCTCGGCGATCCTTCTGTGGACCTCCTCTCTCTCTCTCCCTCTCCCCTTCCCTCTCGCTCTCTCGTCTTCTTTCATCGTCGCCTTGTGATGCGGGAACAATTGATCGTGTAATTCCTGCCCCTCCCCACCCCCTTCTAACCGAACACCTCATCCAGGTCAAGCGGCCAGCCTGTGGACGCCCCACCCCACCCCACCCCGCCCCGCCCCGCCCGGCCCCGCCCGGGCCTGCTGGACCCTACTCTGGCGTTATCAGAGTTAATGCTCTTTAATTGGACCCACCCTACCCTGCGGGACGCCCAAGCCGGACGCTTGACCGCCTCGGATCCGGCCGGATTTACCTCGAGCATGCATTGGGCTGGGCCCCAGATCTAGGCGGCTGAGTTGGGCGGGGCGGGGCGGGGCGGCAGTGCCGAGTGACACGCGACGGTGGACGCGGGGCGATCAGGACGTCGTCAGTGACACGCACCGGGGAGTGAGCCGGCCCCGCCCCGCCCCGCCCGGCCCGGCCGGAGCCGCCCGAGCGTCGCTGCATTATCAATGATTTCCTCTGAGACTGGAGAGTGGAGTGGAGTGCCTCCCGCCTGCCCGCCCCGCCCCGCCCCGCCCCGCCCCGCCCCGCCCCGCCCCGCCTGTCTGGACGGGCGAGGAACGGCCTCGCTCCTCGGCCCCCGTAGGTAGGCAGCCGGTGGGGCCTCGCGCACCGGTGTGCAGCGGGCTGCCTGCCCTCGGCCGCGCAGGGGCGCAGGCACGGCCTCCTCGCCCGGGCCGGCGGCGGCGCACCCCGCCACGCCCCGCCACGCCCCGCCGCACCCCGCCCCCACGACACGCTCCCCGCTTTTATAGCGGGGGTCGCTATTTTACGGCTTGGCGGAGTGCGCTGCAGTGCGCGGCGCGGCACAACGGCCGTGAGGAGCACCTCTAAACGGGGCGGGAGGGCCGCGCCGGGTCGGGCGCCCCCGCCCCGCCCTGCCCCGCCCCGCCCCGCCCTGCCCTGTCCCGCCCCGCCCCGCCCCGCCCCGCCCCGCCCCGCCCCGCCCTGCCCTGCCCTGCCCTGCCCCGCCCCGGCCCAGACGGCCGGGGAACGCGGCGGAATTTTCTTCTCGCACGGTTAGAGAGGAATGATCGTGATTCGTAGGCGGGGAAGGACGACGACGACGACTTGGTGTAGGACTCTGCTTTATGACTGCGGCCCGAGTGCGTTGTGCTTCCGGGGCCGGGGGCCGGGGCCGGGGCGGCAGCGACGCGCAAGTTGGCTGTTATTTTGTCGCGGTTGTTGTCGTGATGGTGGAAATATGGCGCGTCAGTTACTGCTCATTTATAGCGAGCCGCTGCTGCTGTGGCCCCGCGCGGCCCCGCGCTGCTGCTGCTGCCCGCGGGCAGGCCGGGCCGGGCGGGTCCCTCCCCTCCCCTACCCTCGTGTAATTACTGGCCGCTTAGGCGGCGCGGGGCCAGGCCGGGCGCCTCCCCTGAGGACGCACCCCCGCGCACCCCCGCGCACCCCCGCGCCGTGCTACCCTCCCTAAATTAACTTATTCCGATTGCGTTTTTGTGCAAGCAACCAAATTGGCGAGATAGTGACTTATCGAGTTTCGGCGAGTGCAGCACAGCACTCGGTGGGTGCGGGGCGGGGCGGGGCGGACCCACCCCCTCGACCACTGGCGCCATTTGGGTAGTGGCGGCGCGGATCAGGTGTCTGCGGAGGTGTCCGGGGCTCGCCTCGCCCTCCTCCCCTCCTCCCCTCCCCCAACCAAATCCCCGCTCCCTGAGGACGTCATCGGACTTGAAACAATAATTGGCCCGCGAGGCGTGACTCGGACGTGTTGAAGACAAATGGGGGGCGGAGGGTGGTGGCTGAGTGAGGGGTGCCAGGCCCGGCTGCAAATCGGCTTACGGCCCCAAATTGGCAGTAAGAAGCTGTATCGGACGCACATGGCTGGATGGCTTTATTTGCATTGTGCCCCGCCCCGCCCCGCCCCGCCCCGCCCCGCCCCGCCGGCCTCCCCTACACCCTCTCATTTACCACCTATGCAGGGGCTTATTGATAAACCCTCTGCAGGCGCACGTTCCTCCTGTCGTACATTTTTCGTTGTGGTTTGTTGTTTCTTTTTCCAGTGCGTCGTCTATCTTTATTTTCTCATAATTGGTGGCCTTGTGTTTTTTTTTTTTTTGTTTGGTCGTCCTCTCCTCTTGTCTTTAACCAGTTATGCCTCTGACGCAACGACCCTGATAGACTAGACGGGTCCGTCTGACATGTACTGGTCCATTACTGCAATGCGATGCCGTCGTTTGGCTTGATGAAGACGCGACCGGGTACACTGTCGAAAACCGTCCACCGATATGCCATGCCGCGACTTTGCACGGAGGCGTATCGCTGTGGCCGCTGCGCCTCTGCGCTGCTGCGACTGCCAAAGCAATTCCTAATATTGTGTCCGCGGCGCGCTCCGCCCCGCCACGGCGGGTAGGTCTGAGAGTTATGAGAAAGAGGTCGGCGCTCGAGGGAGTGGGGAGGGGGTGGGAGGGGGCGCCAGGAGGCGGTGTCTGCGGCGGTTAGAAAGCGCTGTAGGCAGGCGTGCGGGGCGGGGCGGGGCGGGGCGGGCGGGGCCGGGCCGGGCGATGGATGTCTTAATACTGAAGCGGCGTATAGAAAAGAAATGCGATAAAGTGTGCGGGCACGGCTGCCATCCGGCCTAGCGATGCGCGCCGGAGGTGTGTGCGCGCCCGGCGCGCGCGTGTGTGTGTGTGTGTGAGCGCGCTTATTTTTGTATTTCGTTTCATTTCCTCGTGCCTGTGCCGTGTACGGCGCGCCGCTCCTCGCAAAAATATGAGGGAGGATTGCAGGAAGGAAATAAGAAGACTGAAGGTAATAAATAACGACAAAGATGCTCGGTCGAGCTCTGGAACACACACACACACGCGCGGAGTAAGTTTCTCTCTCTCTCTCTCTCTCTCTCTCTCTCTCTCTCTCTCTCTCTCTCTCTCTCTCTCTCTCTCTCTCTCTCTCTCTCTCTCTCTCTCTCTCTCTCTCTCTCTCTCTCTCTCTCTCTCTCTCCCCGCACGCCTCGCTGTGCGGTTCGTTCACCCTGATGGAGGTGTTGGCCCCGCGGAATGAACTGATCTGCTCGGCAGGGCGGCTCGCGCGGCTCGTTCCCTTTGTCGAGCGCTGGCTGCTTAGGCTAATCTAATTACCCTGACAATGCCAAGGTGCGATCGAGGCGACCTCTATACTGCGGCGCCTACTTTGCACCAGCCGGAGGGAGGGAGGGACTGTAGGGGCCCCGGCCCGGCCCGCCGGGGCTCTATAGTCTGGCGCCCGCGTCTCTCCCCCATAGGGATTATGCAAATATGCAATACGATTCAAGTGAAAAAGACTCTAATTACATTTTGCGGTGTAACTGGAGGCAATGTAACATGCTACTGGGTGGGACCGGGCCGGGCCGAGGCGGGTCCGCCGAGAGGGGTGCTGTGTTTGAGATGGGGTTGATTCCGCACCCCTTCGCCTCCTCCCCTGTCAGTCTCGCTCGCTCGGTCTCTCTCGCTCTCTCTCTTCCTCTCTCGGCGTGTTGTGCTGTATTGTGCGCGTTGTGTACTGTTCGCATTTTAATGCAATTTCATCCATTATTCCCCGACGCTGTACCATTATCACTCTCCTCTTCCCCCCCCCCCCTCCTCCCGGTCCGCGCGAAAGAAACAGGTTTTGAATATGCATTCGCTCGCTTCATCTCGTGTCTGTGACAAAACGCATGTCGCTGCCGCCTCTCGGTCTAATGCGATCAGGACGTGTAAGACGGATGAATGTAAATCGGTCGGTCGCACTTGACGCTCGGCCGGTGCGCCCCGGCCCGACACAGCAGCCAGACTCGCTTTACACAAAAAAAATCAAACTTTGAGGCTTTGAGAATTTGGAATTATTGGAGTGCGCGGGGTGGCCGTGCAAACAACGCGGGTACAAAAAGTGCGTGGTGGCCGAACCGGACCGGGCCGGACTGGACTGGAGCTCTTGAGAACGGAACGGCCCCGTCACGAGGGCCGACCGGATGTGGGTACTGTGCGGGGCGGGCAGGTGCCTTTGTGCGCAGGACCGGCCAGCGGGGACCGGCGGGGACCGGCGGACAGCGGGGGGCGTTTTGTGAGGAAAAGGCGGGCGGCGGGGCGTTGCGATGACTCGGCGGCGCGGAGGTGTGGGCGGGCGGGTCAAAAGACGGGGGCCGCGCCGGGCGGGCCAGGCGGGCCGTGGCGGGGCGGGCGCTGAGACAGAGAGGAATTGACCGGCGAAAAGGAGCGTGGGGCGGGGTGCGGGGCGGGGCGGGGTGCGGGGCGGGGTGGGGCGCGGCGCGCCTCGGGGAGGTCAAGGCCGTCTGGTTCAACGCCCAGCTGCGCCTGGCAGGGGCATCCGTCTCCACCGTCTCGTTTGGCCCACTGCCTCCGCAGAGCGGTTTCCTCCTCCACCTCTTCCTCTTGAGAGATTTTTAACAAAGGATGCGGGAGGTTTTCCTCGTTTGTGTTTTTTTCCTCGTTCTTTTTTTCCCACTAGAAGTGTTCACTCATGCCCAACTTTTTCTGTGATTTTCAGGTAAGCTCCTGCGGTGGTTTTCCCGTGCGACAGTCGGCGGAGGATAAGTTATACCAGACCGTGTGTGTGTCGCGCTTGCATGAAAAAGTTTTATCGTTATTTACGTAAGTCGATATCCGGCCGGGGCGGGGCGGGGCGGGGCGGGGCGGGGCGGGGCGGGCCTGCGCTGCGCACAAAGCGCCGCCGAATCACTTACCCTTGTCCCGTTCTGCCTCGTCATTTGGCTTTACAAGTGCCTATAATTTAGATCGGCGCGGATACCACTCTCCCTCTCCCTCTTAAATCCCCCTCTCACTCTCGCCCGGCCGGGCCCAGCTATCGGTACCTCTCGATCCGGTTCGATCAAAATCGAAGACCGGGCCTGCTGCTGGGCCGGGCCGGGGCTGCTGACGCACGGTACTGTACCTCAGTACCGCACCGCGCACAACTCGCCGATAGTTTTTTTTTTTTTTTAAACATAAATTCTTTGTAAATTTAGTAAAGGGTGTCGTAAGCTGGCAGGGGAGTGTCTGTGACACGGCCTTGCAGCCAACCGAGAGTGAAATGTGGAATGGTGTTCGACCTCTTCTAACGCCCCCCAGTCGACCTCATCAGAGATGGCGACACGACAAGGGGCTTCTGCTGCTCTCTTTGGCTTTCTTTTCTCTTTTCTCGCTGGCCTTTTTTTCCTCTTTTTTCCCTCTTTTTTTCTATCAGCGTGTGCCTCCTGCTCTAGCAGGCTGTATCCCTCTCCTCTTTCGCTTGCGCGCCCGCGCTCTCTCTCCGGCTCGGGCTTGGCGCCCTCCAGATAACAGTATTGCCCTGTCACACCGAATGATATATTTAGCCAGCATTTCCATACTCTTATTCCGCGCGCGCGCCCGACTCCCTCCCTTCCCTCCCTCCCTCCCAGCTACCCCAAAGCCTGTCCCCCCCCCTCCCACCCTCCCTCCCTCTCTGCACCCTCCCCCGCGGATAGGGCCATTCCAATTATTTTAAAGGCCTTCCTCGATCACACCTCAGCTCGCTTCGATGGCCGCCTGGCCTGGCCCGCCCTGCCGATGGCCAACCAATCGCGTAAATAGGCTGCCAGGAGCCCCCGCAGTCCCCGTCTGTCTGTCCGGCATATCAACCAAAACTATTTTCTGTCTCCGCATTTATTTTTATCTTTTTTATTTTTTATTGGTTTACTGTTTCGCGTCCTTTTTTTTTCTGCTGCCCTTTTTTTTCTGCTGCCCTTTTTTTCCTGCTGCCCTTTTTACAAGCGATGTTTCTGATGATTTTGGCGTGACGGACGCACGTCCTAAACTGGCGTCAATATGGGCGCCATTCATTTGGCGTGACGCGGGACACGCGGGCGCACCTGCGACCAGCCCGGCCCCCGGCCCTACGTCATCCCGCTGAGTACACAGCGGCGCCCCGCCCCGCCCCGCCCCGCCCCGCCCCGCCCCGCCCCGCCCCGCCCCCTCCCTCACCACCCCTCTCGCCGCCCCCTCGCTCTAGTACGAGATAGGAGAGAGAGGAGAGCCCCGTGTAATTCCCGTTGCCGCATTGCGTTTGCTGCTTTCGTTCCTTTCCGCGCGGTCGGATCGGCCCGGCAACATCTCATCTCAGTGTGGGGCACAGCGCCCTCCTTCACCCTCTCTCTCTCTCTCTCTCTCTCTCTCTCTCTCTCTCTCTCTCTCTCTCTCGCTCTCTCTCGCTCTCTCTCGCTCTCTCTCGCTCTCTCGCTCTCTCTCGCTCACTCTCGCTCACTCTCGCTCTCTCTCGCTCTCTCACGCTCTCTCTCTCTCTCTCTCTCTCCCTCTCCCTCTCTCTCTCTCTCTCCCTCTCTCTCTCCCTCTCTCTTGCGCACACACGCACATAGGCTGCCGCTGGGATGGGGTTTGATCCCTGTGTCTCTCCTGTTTGATACTCGTGTACGGTGCGTGCGTGTGTGTGTGTGTGCTGCTCTGTTATTTTTCTTTTTTTCCCTTAGCGTCGTTAATCCAGCGGTGCGGTGCGCGCCTGCCTGAGCCAGGAGAGCAGCGGTCCCAACTGCGCACCCCACCCTGGGGATCATATGCTTAGCGTCCCACGAGATCGGGGCGGGGCGGGGCGGGGCGGGGCGGGGTGGGGCGGGATACACAGTGGTGCGTTTGGTGCGGGCGGGGCGGGCCAGGGCGGGCCAGGGCGGGCTGCTGCCGAGTCTCGCCAATCAAGCGACTTATTATTAGGCCCACCCCGCCGCCGGCCGCGCCCCGCCACGCCCCGCCACGCCCCGCCACGCCCCGCCACGCCCCGCCACGCCCCGCCACGCCCCGCCACGCCGTGCTGCTTTCTCTAATTGGGCTGCGAGACTCGCAACAAACATCTGGGGACCCTGGGCTCGACTCTACAAGGCGAGCCCCTGGCAGGTAGGCCAGCGGCGCGCGCGGCTGTGTCGCTGCTGCCTACCCCCGCCCCGCCCCGCCCCGCCCCGCCCCGCCCCGCCCGCCGCACTCGCCTCACCCAGTCGCTTTTCTATGTTCACTCCGCGCTCCCGCGGGGCTTACACGCACAGACAGGCGACGAAAAAGTTTGGAACGCCCTGCGAGAATAGATTTTTCATGTTTGGACGTCGCGGGCGGACTGGTTTGATATGGCGGGGGCCGGGCGGGGGCGGGGCCCCCAGGGGGAGGGAGGGGCGTTATGCTAAGCAGGAGCGGCGCTACACTTAAGATTCACTGGCACCTCCTCTACTCCCGCCCCGCCCCGCCCCGCCCCGCCCGGCGCCGCGATGTCTGTTATTTCATTAGCGGGCAACCCGTTGGCTGCTGCTGCTCGCGGTGTTGTGCGCCCGGGGTTTGGAAATCCGCGCGCATCCGGTGAGCGGGGCGGAGCGGGGAGTAAAAATGGTGGGTTGAGGTTGGGGGTTGGGGCTGGGGAGGGTGGTCTGTGTTGTTATGTCGGGGAGCCGGCCCCGCCCCGCCCCGCCGCGGCCCCGCCACGGCGCAGCAGGGTCCTCTTGCCTGGCTGGAATGTCGTGCCCCGCCCCGCCCCGCCCCGCCCCGCCCCGCCCCGCCCGGCTCGGACGGGCTTTGGGTGTAATCAGAAATGGATTTGGCACAGTATTGTGCGCCTGCCTGCCTGCCTGCTGGGCCGCCCTCCCGGCCGGCCGGCAGGGCAGGGGACGTCCAGCAAGCCCCGCCCATAAATCAAGCATTAACCCTTTTGTTTGGTGGACAGCGTCCTCTTGTCGCGGATCCCCAGCGGCCTGCTGGCCGGCCGGCCGGGCGCCGCCCCGCGCCGCGCCGCGCCGCGCCCCTCCGGCTCCCTCCCGCTGAGGCGGTTTGTCACTTAGCGTGCTCACGGGGCGATAATGTCTCTCTTACTGGCTGGCGCGCGGGCGGACCACTCGCCTTTCGCTCTTGGCTTGTGCTATCCTACCCTGCCGAAAAAAGAAAAGAAAGACAAAAATATATACATGTATAGTTTATTGTGATGAGGTTCTGATCCGAGCGGAGCTAATAAGGAGGGAGAGGTGCGTGGAAAGTGTAAGAAGGGAGCCGCGCAGCCCGCGACACGCGCGCAGGGGCGCTGGCGCACCAACCCCTGGCTAATGGAGGCCGGGCCCGCAGGGGGACCCGCAGGGGGACCCGCAGATGAGGCACCTTGCGCGCCGATCACGTCTGCCGCGCCCTATACAAATTGAACGGAAGAATGTGACCACACATTCATACGGGGACGTAACAATTTCTTCACCCTCCTCTCTTCCTCCTCTTTGGTGACTCGCCTCGATCTCATGGGTCTCGTGGAAAGGCCCCGCGCCGGGCCGGAGGGGAGCGAGGCGAGGCGAGGCGGCAGGGGGCTCGGGGTTTCCCTCTCCCACTCTATCTCTCCCTCTGCCGGCTCCACCACCGCCACGGCCAAAATCTGCGGAAATTGGCTCGCGGATTGCACTAACTGCGGCCCTGGCGGGCCCCGCGCTGATTGTCGGCCGTTTCTATGCGCCGCACGGCTGTGCCCGGCCCGGCCCGCCCCGGCCCGCTGGGCTCCAGAGGCCCTCCCTCACTCAGCCCGGCCCGGCCCGAGGCGCCACGCCCTGGCCCCGCCCCGCCCCGCCCCGCCCCGCCCCGCCCCTCCGGGTACTTTTGCTTAGCAGTGTACACATTACTCCTGCTCTCATATCGGCGCGGTCCAATTGGCCCGATACGTGCCGTGCGGTACCGGCCGCTATGATTGGCTCCAGCAGTAGCGGCGGCGGCGGCGGGCGGGCGCCTCTGGAGGGCTCGTGAGGGGCCGAGCGGACCCGACCGGACCGGTGAACTATGACTGCGCTGTCGGGGCGCCTGGCGCCTCCCGCCTCCCGGGCGATCGACGGTCCCGCGCCAACTTCATATCCGGGCGCCGCGCCGTGCTGGGCGATGTCACCGCCGCCCGCGCCGGCCTCCCATCCCGGCCACCTGGCGTCGCTCTGACCCTTGGCTGGAGCCGGGGCCTCGGGGCGGGGCGGGGCGGGGCGGGGCGGGGCGCGGGGTCAAGGAGCCCTGTAGGGTGCTGGCTGGTGGTGCCGCAGCTGTCGCCCCGCCCCGCCCCGCCCCGCCCCGCCCGGCGTGGGCGGTATTAGCGGCCCGATAAACATCCGTGAAGCGATTATTGCGTCCGCCCTGCCCCTGCTGGCCCGGGCGGGGCGGGGCGGGGCGGGGCGGGGCGGGGCGCCGGGCTGGAAGGCAAGCAGAGCGGAGGCAGGCAGCGCAGGCACGTCACCGACTTCATCATATCGTGGCGCGTTAGGCGCACATGGCGCCGCCGTCAGCTGCGCGCTCGTGAACCAGTCATCTACACGTGTTGAGTTATTAGCAGGGGTGGCACCCGGCCCCGCCCCGGTGTCGCCCTGGGTGTCCTACCCCCCGCCCCGCCCCGCCCCGCCCCGCGTCACCCCCGGTGCCGCCCCGCCCCGCCGCCACGGGCGTGTTGTTCTGCTCCGGCCTGGCCGGGCCGCGCCGGTCAGCAGACGGCAATGAGGCTGCTGACCCGCCGACTGTGGAACGTGAACCGTGAACCTGGGCATCCTAACCGAAATATGCAAATGTCACTGACACACACACACACACACACTCACACACGAGGCGTCGCGACGCCCTGTGCTGTCCTACCCCTCTGCCCGCGTCCCCTCTGCCCTCTCGTTGTCTCTGAATGACAGCGTGGCGCAGCGCGTGTGTTATGATTAATGTAGTCCTGAGCAAATTGTCTAGAAAAACATGTCGTCGCCGATCTCCCCTCCTCTCTCTCTCTCTCTCTCTCTCTCTCTCTCTCTCTCTCTCTCTCTCTCTCTCTCTCTCTCTCTCCGGCTGCTGCAACCCTCCACGGCGACGACAACCCCTTGTCGCCCTGCCCTGCCCGCCTGCGGATCACCCTTAACCCCTCCGCTCCCAGGCCGCCGCCCAGGCACCCTTACCCTCTCTCTCTCCCTCTCTCCCTCTCGCTCTCTCTCGCTCCAGCAGCTGATGCATCC
This sequence comes from Frankliniella intonsa, assembly GCA_033675135.1. NCBI lineage: Eukaryota > Metazoa > Arthropoda > Insecta > Thysanoptera > Thripidae > Frankliniella > Frankliniella intonsa. The sequence continues at coordinate 944,386 of CM066253.1, forward strand.
CGGGATGCGAGCGCGCTATGCGTTTCGCTCCATTTAGGCGAAATGTGTAAGCGACCCCCCGGCCGGCCAGGAAGGGAAAGATATCCGCATGGAAAAACCTTGGCACCCTCTTTTTAGGTCCTCGTATGAGCCGCCGGCCCGCTCCGCCGGGCTTTAAGGCCGCGACCCGCGCCAGCCCGCCCCGCCGGGGGGAGATTTGGATGGAAATCCGCCTCTGGCCCGGGGCCGTGGGCCGTGCGGAGCGCAGTGGCGCGCGCGCGCAGGGCTGGGGCCCGGCCGCCCCGAGCCGACGCGCGTGGCTCAGATTTCGATGAAAATTTGTGTACGGGGAAGTTAAGGAGGGGGTGTTCATTGGCTCGTCAGGGCGGAATGCGTGTTTGTGACGCGGCGAGGCGAGGCGCGGCGGGGCGGGGCGGGGCGGGGGGGGCGGGGCGGGGCGGACCCCGATGGGGATGCAGGCCAGGCCGTGCCGGGCCGGGTAGAGAGGGAGGGAAGGGCTGCCTTTTGTCTGGTGCGCTGCGGTCTGGGAGCCAGGCGGGGCGGGAGGCTGCTCGACCAGTGTGTCGTGTTTTGTTGTGTTGTTGTTGTTTTTGTTGTCGGTGGCGCTCTTGTTGTGTTCGTTGATTGTGCTGGCTGGGTGCGTTTTGACGCGCTTTGCGAGCAACCCTGCTCAACGCGGCGGTGCGGTGCGGTGGGGGTCGGGCGGCAGCAGGAAAATGTGTAAATTCGAGCCGAGTTCTATCATCGGCATGCCGCCCCAAGTCCTTTGCGCGTTTTTTCGCTTTCCCACGGCCGGGTCGCATCTGCGAGGAGCGGCGCCACGGCTAGGCCCGGGGCCCGGGCGGGGCTGGGCTGGGCGAATGGCCCAATGGGGTCAGCTGCAGCAGCCATTGTGGTGCTGCGCGGCGTGGCGTGGCGTGGCGTGGCGTGGCGCGACGTGGTGTGGCGTGGCGGGGCGTGGCGTGGCGCGCTGCCGAGTTTGGCGGTCCGCAAACCCCTGTCATCCCGTGGAGCGCAGAGCAGAGCGGAGCGGCGCCCAGCAGTTAGTTGCTCCTCCTCTGACACCCGGGCCCGCCCCGCCCCGCCCCGCCCCGCCCCGCCCCTCCCCGCCCCGCCCCACCCCGCCCCGCCCCACCCCCCTCTCAACTTGTGCGGGGCGCTGCCGCGTTGCGGTGCCGCACAGCGCACACCACATCGCGACTTGGCAAATTGTGAAAGGGTTGATGTTTTATGTAAATTTTTGTGGCGGCCGCTTTTAATGACTTTCAATGTGTGTTGTCGTTGTCCCGCGCGGGTATATACGTATGGTATATACATATATATACACATTTTCGCCCTTGCGAGCCGCCACGCTATGCTCTGCTTTCTTTCTCCAACCCTCCACAATTTCCAGTCGTTCTCGTCCTCTTTGTACTTTCTCTTTCAGTCTTTGGGTGTTTCTTTCTCTCTCTCTCTCTAGCTCGTGATGCACGTCCTCGATAACAATGGAGGAGGTGCAAATGACAAGAGGACGGTACAGTAGGATGGTAGGGGGAAAAAAAGGCCAGGGGTTGCCTTTCTTTCTGTTTTTTCTCTCCTTTTTTTTTTTTCCTCGGGGTGCGTTCTGTCGCGGATGCCCTACCTTGGCCCGCTCGGTGGGTGTCGTTGTGTGGCCGCGTTAACTTAAGGGGATGGCCCTTTTTTTCCTCTTCTTTTTTTTCCCTTTTGGAATTCATTTGGTCCTATCGCCCTACACGGTATCGGGACCAATTGGCGCGGACGAGGGAGAGGCGTCGAAGCGGAGCGAACCGCGCTGGGGAGGGCGTTACACCTCTCCTCTGTGTTTGTGACCCGCGCGCATTCGTTTGGGTTTCTTCTTCCTCTTCTCCTTCTCCTTGTTTTGCGTACTCCTCCGGCGCCAGTGCCAACCTCCAGCCGGACTATTGATTTTGTAATTAAAGCTTCGGAGCGCGGATAATGGGTATTTTTGTACGAAGCAGGGAGGCGAGATGATTAGATTAACGCTCTGCCGAGGGGAGGAGGTTGCGTTTAATGGTAATTCTAATGGCAGTACTTTACGTTCGCGGCTTTATCAGCAGGCAAGTCGGGACGGGGCGTGGCGGGGTGGGGTGGGGAGGGGCGCGGCGGGCACCGCACCGGGTGCGAATGCTCCTGGGACAGGATGCCCCGGTGAGGCGGGGCGAGGCGGGGCGGGGCGGGGCGGGGCGGAGTAGCGCAGGGAAGGCCCGGCCCGGCCCGACCCGACCCAACCGGAGGAAGAAAGATATCGATGGCGTGGCGGAGCGGGGCGTGGCGTGGAGGAGGAAGGCGCACGCCCGCAAAGTTTTGGCGCCGCTAGCTTTTCCTGTTGCAGCAGCAGATGAAGGCGAGGAGGGGTGTGGGGGAGGGGGGGGGGGCGGTGGAGATACAGCGGCGGTTTTGCCAGAGGCGCGCGTCGGTCGGGACTGACGGGCTGCTGCTGCGCGGGTGAAATGACGTGTGAGGCCCGAGCTACGCCGCGCCACGCCACGCCACGCCACGCCACGCCACGCCACGCCACGCCACGCTCGGGGGGATGTGATGCGGCGACCACAACAGTAGCCGTGCACGCCTGCTCTGCTCTCCCCCGCTCCGCCCCGGCCCGGACCCCTAGTGGTCACTGCACGCGTTTCAGTCGTCCATGGTTCATTTCCCTTATCTTTTGTCCCTCCCTCCCTGCCTCCCCCGTCCCTACAACCACCCCCTGGCACCGATAAGATCCACGCGCCCGCTCCCTTGGAGGACGCCCTGCCCGGCCCTGCCCGGCCCTGCCCGGCGCGGCCCGTGGCTGCAGCAGCGCGCTGACCCCGCGAGGTGTACAACAACCGCTTCATGTCGCCTTGTGCTGGAAAAGTTACTTTGGGTGAACTGGGATGGAGTGGGTATACCTATGGATGCCGCGATCGTCACAGGAGGCTGTCGTCCAAGTTCGCCAGTGCTATTGCGAAATAAGTAGGCAAACATTCCCACGCATACACCTGTGTGTGTGGCAGACGGGTATCACCGCCTGCCTACTAGGCAAACTCTCACTACATGAGACTACCTTTTTGCCTATAGTAGCAGGCGGAGATACTCGTCTGTCACACACAGCAGGTGTATTCGTGGGAATTTTTGCCTACTTATTTCGCCACTGTGAAGCTCGCCCCCTCTGCACTGCAGTGCGAATAACGAACGCTATAGCTGGACGCCTGTCGCGGGAGAAGGAGGAGGAGGAGGAGTTGAACCGGAATGATATATATGTCCCGCTCCCCCTAACCTGACCTGCGCTGGAGTGGAGTGCGATGCGCCTAACTGCGCGCGCCTATTTTTCCGCCCGTTTGCTTTGCTGCCTGGCTGCCGGTGCGGTGCGCCGCCTGATGAAGACGCCGCCGCCTTCTCTACCACGCGGGGCCGCCCCGCCGCCGCTATTCTTCGACAATTTTCATATATACAAAAAGAGAACTAGGTGGGAGGAGCGTCAGGGGTGGAAAAAAAAAGAAAAGAAACAGGGCCGTACATCGCGTGGGGAAGGGGCCGCATAAAAAGAAAGTGGTTAAGAAAAAAACCGTCTAGGTGTTGATGGATCGTGAGGGTGGTTCTCGCGCGTCTTTTGTTGTCGCGAAGCGGATCCATCCGAAGGTCTCCGCTCCGCCCTGGCCCGGGCGCGCTCCCCCGGCCTGCGCCCCGCGCCCCGCCCCGCCCCGCCCCACCACGCCGCCCCCACGCTGTTGTGTTCCGCTGGGAATTTATCGGCGGGGCGTTCGTCGGCCGGAAGATTACGACGTCATGCGTGTTGCGGAGGGAGAGCAGGGTGGCGCCCGACACGACACGCATCGGGGCGGGGCGGGGCGCTGCGCTAAATATTGTTTCTCCGCGCCTCCCCCGCGCGGGGCCCGGCCCCGCGGGGCCGCAAGGTGCGGAGAGGGAGGCGCTATTTGTCGGGGTGATCTAGTGGTGGGAGCGGCGACCCTGCCTCCCCTGTGCGGGGGCCTGTATTTGTATTTATTATTGTTATTAAAGTACTTGGTGGCTTTTTATTTCTTTGGTCTCCGCTTTTATTCGATAGCCACCATCAGTCGCGTTCTGTTATTCCGCGTTGCTCAAGTGCGGCGGGGGTGAGAGACGACGCGGGGCGGCCAGCCGCCTCACAGTAACGCACTCGGACAACGGAAGTGATTGGTTTCTCAGACGAGTGATCAGCACCCTCCCTCTGGGCCCGTCCCGGCCCGGCCCGGCGCGGCCCGGCAGTCCCACTCCCGATATGACTTTCTTGGCCAGCGCAGCGCCGGGCGCCCCCGCCCCGCCCCGTCTCGCTACCCTGTCGAACACTGTCGATTGGCAGGCGGAGGACGGCTTTTCATATTGCCATTTGTGTTTCTTTTTCCTCTCTAGCTGTGTGTCTCTCTGCCTTTCAAACTCTCCTTCCCTCCCCCTCAAAGAACGCCGTTACAAAGCTCCCAGATGATTGTGTCTCCAGGAGTCCGCGCCTGTAATGTTTCCGGCATTTTTTTCCTTCCTCTCCGTGTTCCTCCCCCGCTCTCGCGCCGCGCCCTGTACTGTACCCCCCGCGCTTTGAATGGCGCGCCCTGCTGGGCGGGCTCTGGTCACACTTTGTCATTCCCACCCGCCGGGCCGGGCCGGGCCGGGCCGAGATCTGTCGTACAGTAGTTGTTTCATCCCGTCTCACCCCAGCCAGGCCGTTTCTTAATATTTGCTTTGTTTTTTGTGTCCGCAGGTTTATCAACGCGAGGCGGCGAATCGTTCAACCTATGATCGACCAGTCGAATCGAGCCGGTAAGTTCGCTCTAAGAAAAGCACCTCGACATTTCATGTATCTGACTTGCCTGTAAACGTGTTGTTTCGCCATCGTCATTATCATCATCATCATCGGCTAAACTGCCTGTCTGAATCAATCCGCCGTAAGCAGTTTGCGACCGTCTGCCCCTTTTCGTGGTAAACGGCGGCAGAAAAGAGAGCGGAGCGGCGATCGCTACCGGGAGATGGCGTCGTAATTGTGGCCACTGCCGTGCCGTGCCGCGTCGAGCCGCCGGCGGCGCAGACGTCGCGGCCTCGCCCCGCCCCGCCCCGCCCCGCCCCGCCCCGCCCCGCCCCGCCCCGCGCACCCCTGCCCCGGAGAGCCGAAAGGCCGTCGAGAGTGGCAGTAAACGCCAGACGCCGCGGTGCGCGAGAAGATTGAATGACGGAAAGAGAGTCTGCCGCGCTGCTGCTGCCGCCTCCGCGCCGTCCCGCTCGGCGCGCCCTCTGGCGGGAGAAACGAGCGGTCGGGGGCGAGGGCAGTGCGGGGGAGGGGGAAGGACCAGCCTCCACCTGATAGCAATTATTCGCGACGTTATCTTGCGTTTTACCACCTATTAGAATGGGCGGGTCAGTCTCGGCGGGGCGGGGCGGACCTCCCTCTCTCTACCGAGGCCAGGCCCGCCTTGCCGTTTTCCCACCAGGGGTTGCAGTCTTTTACGATCGGGCCGCCCATCACATCAGGAAATAGCGGTAAATAAAACGGTCGCAAAGCGTCGCCATATAATCCACTGGTGCGCGAAGCCACTGGGGAGAGCGGGGCGGGGCGGGGGATGTCCAGTGCGGCACCAGGTGTTCCTCCTCGCCTCGCCCCGCCTGCCTCCCCTCTCTCAGCAGCACATGCTCGTGGTGAGAGGGGCTAGGGGTGGGTGGGGGTAGGGTGGGAGAGCGGCGCACTGCTGGGGAGTGGAGGGTAGGGGGGCCTACCCCCTCCCCCCTCAGCCTCGCCGCGCCGCCGCTGTCTCTGGGACCTTATTGCAGCAAAGTGCATGACGCGCACGATGAGGTGACCGCGGTACATGTCCCTCTCTCCCTCTCTCTCTCCCTCTTATTCTCAGTGCGCGCCCGTTTTAGCGGCCAGCTGTTGCGCGCCGGGGCGCGGGGCGCGGGGCGTCGTGGCGCGGGGCGGGGCGTCGCGGCGGTGCGCGGCCGGGGAGTCGTATCCCGGTTTACGACGTCGTGGACCATTACCGCGCCCGTCACAACCCCCAGGCTGGGTCGGGCCAGGGCGCCGCGGGCGTGGGGCCCTCCCGCCCCGCCCCGCCCCGCCCCGCCCCGCCCCGCCCCGCCCCGCGCGGCCCTGCCCAGACGCGCCGCGGTCCCTCTTTGCTCTTCCGGTAACCGTGCTGTAAACTCTCTCCCGAATGCAGTGCGCCTCGGAGCAGACGGCCCAGTGATTTGTTCTGGCAGGCAGCCCGGAGTGATGGGCAGCTCGCCGCGCAGCGCAGGTGATTGGGATGGAGATGTCTTTGTTGCGCGCCGCCACGCCACGCTGCGCCGCGGTCAGCGTGTGCCCTGCCGTGTGTGTGTGTGTGTGTTTGAGCGCGCGTTTGTTTGTTTGTTTGTTTGTTTGTGAGGCAGATACTGCCCGGCCCGGCCGCGCTGCATTCACGGCTCGCTACCCTTGCATGACGTGCATGATCTGCGGCCACCGCGCGCAGTTCTGCATCGCTCTGACTATCTGCTGCCGCCATGCTGCGCGCGCACGCATTTTTCCCTTCCTATGTAGACGGGGGAAAAAAACAAAATGAGAGAGGGAGAAAAAAGAAGCGACGTCTTGTCGTTTTTATTGCACCTGTGCCTCGTACGTTTTGTCGTCTGCTGCGCGGGATGGGAGCGAAATGCATATAACGTGTGGGAGTGCGGCGCGGCCGCGGCGGGGCTGCACAGGCGCAGTGTGCGCGGCGCGGCGCGAGGTGAGGTGAGGTGAGGTGAGGTGAGGTGAGGTGAGAGGTTGGCCTGGTGCATTACACTTTGCCGTATCGCACACGAGCCACGCGTCGCGAGGCGCGCGGCCTGCTCGCCCCGCCTCGCCCCGCCCCGCCTCGCCCCGCCCCGCCCCGCCCCGCCCCGCCCCGCCCCGCCCTGCCCTGCCCTGCCCAAGGCTCCTCGGCCAAGTCACTTAGCCCGGCCGCCGCGCCACGTCCCGCGCCTGCCCGCCTGCCTGCCTGGGCACCGGCCTGTTACTCACCATTAAGTAGAAAGCCATGTTGCGCGGATTATCGTGGATGGCGTCGACCCGACCCCCTCGCGCCGCCTCGCCACGCCCCGCCCCGCCCCGCCCCGCCTCGCCCCGCCCCGCCCCGCCACGCCACGCCACGCCGCGCTTGCCCCCTATTCCGTGGCGTCGTACCCCCCCGGCCCGGCCGATCCGGCGCGGCGCCGGGCCCTCTAGTATTTCACCACCGCCGGGCCGGGCGGCGTTAGGCGCCTTAGCCTGAGCTTCTTATTCCCGAGCCTGTATGTGCGTGCGCGCGCGCGTGCAGCCCAGCCACCCCTCGGCTCTGCGGAGACTATCTCCTCCGGGCGCGGCGCTGCACACCACCAGCCCGGGGCCTTCTAATGGTGGACGCCGCCCCGCCCCGCCCCGCCACGCCACGCCACCAAGTCATCCATCACGTCGCGAGGGGACTAATCGACGCGGTCAGGGCGGTGCGGGGCGGTGCGCGGCGCGCGGGCCGAGGCGATGCGATGAGGCCTCGGCGGGGGTTGTAACACGCTCTCATTACTCCACGACCTGCACTGATTCACCCACTTCCTTTTGATACGTTTAACCTCTCGATACTTTTGGTCTTTCGGCCCGTGCAGACACCCGAAAAACAAAAGGTGCTAAGCAACACCTTTCCTGGGGCGCTAAAATCAAGTGCTAACTTTAGTGCCTTTCCTGGGGCACTAAAACCTTAGTGCCTTTGCAAAGGCACTCAATTTGTATGGAGCTCATACTAGCAGGTCAGCTGAAGGTGCTACCTAACAAAATTTAGTGCCTTTCGAGAGGGACTAAACATTAGTTCCTTTCCAAAGTGCAAAGGCACTAATTTTTGTTGGTGCCTATTAAAGGTAGGACTTGGCACCTTTGTTTTTCCAGTGGAGTGCATCCGACTTATAATTATTCGCACGCCTCGTGGAGTGCCTCTCCCGGTGTTCGCCAATGACGGCCCCTGTCAGGCGGGGACGGCTCGGCCGGGCCGGGCAGCGGGCGCGTCGCGTTGCGGTAGCGCCTGGTCTATTTGCATGACCCGGCCGGACCTGCACTCAGTGCCCACGGACACGGCCGGTCCATCCCCGCCAAATGCATAAGACCTGTTCTGCCAATTCGTCTTGGACGGTGGCTGCTGCACGCACAGGAGGGCGGGGCGGGGCGGGGCTGACACTGCTGCGCGACGCGGGGCGGGGGCTGAAAATGCTCGATTCGGCACGTCGCGTCGTGTCAAGAAGCCTGATGGCACGCCACGCAGTGCTCGGCTCGGCTCGGCTCGGCTCGGCCGGGTTGACATTCGGCCTGAAGAGCCCAGTCAGCGAATATCCGATTGGCTCGTTATGAGGATTTGAAGGAAAGTGGTTTTGCCTCTGGCTCGGTCGACCCTTTCCTCGCGCACCAGGCCGCAGCCAGCCGCCCGGCTGAGCGGGGAGTGCGGGGCGGTGCGGGGCGGGGCCCATCTCCCTAACGACAAATGCAAAAAGTTATCCCCGACTCGCCGGGCCGAGCCGGGCCGGGCTGGGCTGGGCCTCGCCACCGCGCTGTGCGGTCTCTGTACTTTTCTCTCTTTCCCAATTTAATGTGCATTTCTCTGCAGTCGTGCTCCGTTTCCAGAACGATAAATAATGTTGAACTTGAGATAGTCTCTCCTCTCTCCCTTTTCGTTTCCCCAGCGCCGCCAGCCAGCCAGCCCCTGGAGCCGGCCGGCGCTGCTCGGCGTGGCGTCTTCCCTCCCCGCCCCGCTCGCTCCCGTCCCGTGCCGTCCCGTCGCTTTCATCCATTCTTAAGCGCCGCCCTCCTCCGCCCGCCCCGCCTGCAGGCCCTCCCCACCTTTCCCTTCTTGTAATCCTCCTGGAAACCCTTCCTCCCTCAACCGCACCCCGGCCCAGGCTGCCCACTTTTTCATACCGCCCTCCTCCTCCTCCCTCTCCTGCACCTCCTCCTCGCCCTCCTCCTCCTCCCCCCTCCGCCCCCTCCAGCCCCCGCCGGCGCGCTGCCCTGTGTCACCTCTCTGCTCGGCCGGGCCGGGCGGGGCCGGCCTGCAATTCGATTCTGCCAGTTTCATTCCGGTCAAGTGAAACCCTCTCTCTTTCTTCCCCCTCCCGTCCGCCTCCAACCCTCTTGATGGATGGGCCCTGCGGGTCAACGGACCCCGCCGTCGCTCCGCGTGGTTCTGCTCTCCCAATGCTTTTATACCGCGACCCTCGCGTTGGGTATTTTCCATTCTCTTGTCGCCTCTCCGCGAGGTCTGTGCGGGCTCATGGGTTTCCCTCAAAATACTCGCGAGGGGCCGCCACGCGTCAAGTTCTCCAGTCTCTAATTTTCTCGTGTAGGGGAGGGGAGCCGATCGGAATATTCTTTTCCGCCGAGATGCTCCTCGCCTCGCTGCGCTGCGCGCTCTGGCCGGCCGGCCGCGGCCTCCCCTCCGGCAGGGCCGGCAGGGTGCGCCAGGCCAGGATGATCGCGGACCACTTCCGACGCACATTTCTGCGTTCCGGTCCCTGTGTGTGTGTGTCCCCCACCCCCCTCCCCCTCCGTGGCCACTCAGCCTTAGTTAAACCGCCGCAGTGGGCCTCTGGGCCGCAGGGCCCAGTGGCCATGCCCCGTACCCAACCCTCTGGCCTGGCCTGGCTGGCTGCTGGCATTTGCCGGCGGACCGGGCCAAAGCTTTACGGACCATCGGCACAACCAACAATGAGAGTGGCCCAGTCTCAATACACCAGGCATTGAGAGCCATTGGCTGGGGCGGAACCGAGGCCGGGCGGAGCGGGGCGGGACGCCGAGGGAGGGAAAAACTAAGACATTGAACGAGGCTATTCGGGCTCTGGTCACGCCCCTTGTCTTCTTCTCGTGTCCTCCCCTACGGCTCCTTCCCGCTGTCTTTCCCTGTTTTTCCACCGGCCTCCCCTCTTTTTCTATAGAGCGATAGAAACATATATATATATATTCCTCGCTCTAATAAGGCGACGACTTTGAGAAGCTGAAGAGATTATCTATCGGTTGGTCCGCGAAGCAGACGAATGGAAATGAGCTTTATTCCTTCCCCATTGGGGTTGCCAATGCAGCGAAAGGATGATGTTGGTAGGTGATGATGTTGGTTGGTGATGATGTTGGTTGGTGATGATGTTGGTTGGTGATGATGTTGGTTGGTGATGATGTTGGTTGGTGATGATGATGATGGTTGGTGATGATGATGGTGGTGGTGATGATGATGATGGTTGGTGATGATGATGGTTGGTGATGATGATAGTGGTGATGATGATGATAGTGGTGATGATGATGGTTGGTGGTGATGATGGTTGGTGGTGATTATGATGATGGTTGGTGATGATGATGATGGTTGGTGATGATGATGGTTGGTGATGATGATGATGGTTGGTGATGATGATGACTGTGACTTTGAGATGCTGTCCGCGCGTCGTGCCATGCCGGACGCAGGACAGGGATGTGACCGTTGACGTGTAGTCTTTTCTCCGCACGCAGGTCCTAGCGGCGCGTACAGTCCGGACGGCTCCATGGGCTACATGATGGACGGGCACGCGGGCATGATGCACCGGCCGCCGGGTGACCCCGCCTTCCACTCGGAGTACCAGTACCCGCCACAATACTACGGTCACCACCTGTAGTTGTAAGTATACCTTTATTAACTGTTATTTTTATGCCCCTCCTCATTTATTGTCTTTGCGGTTTTGTGCCTACTTTTATTTTTCAAAAAAAAAAAAAAATGTTAGTCAGGGTTTTAGTTGTTTAAGGGGATCATTTTTTTTCAAATGTCAGGAATTTTAGCAACTCCATACTCTTGCAACTCGCCATTATTATGGGTGAATAGGGGCGGATCACGTGTTGGTCTCTAGCATTCCTCGGTGGACTGCGCCGCGCCGCGGGGCCGGGGGAGTGGTAATTGATGCACTGCTTATCACTGTGGGAGCCTCCTTATCCGTGACTTTATGGCGCCCGCAGGCAGCAGCGCTGGCAGGCGGCCGTGCTCCGGGACGGGACGGGGCGGGACGGGACCAGCCGACGTTCTTCTTTACATTATGTGACAAACAAACTTAAATTAGCCCCGCGACGCGGCGCGGCGGGTCTCTGCCATGCCGGTCTGGTCTCTCGGTCTGGTATCGACCGGGCGCGGGGCGGGGCGGGGCGGGGCGGGGCGGGGCGGGGCGGGGCGGCTGGACGCTCTGATGAGAGTGGATGATGCTGAGAGAGCGGCTTCCAATCATGGGGCGGAGCGGGGCGGGGCGGGGCGGGGCGGCCTGGGCACATACGCTGGCAGGCCGCTGCTGTGTCCGTCGTTTAATTTTTCCCTCACGGCAAAGCTCGGAAAAATTACGGGTTCAACAGTACTCGTGATGGGCGGGTTTTATTGTGTTGCGGTTCGTAGTTTTGATCAATTTTGGGGGGTGAGGACCATGTCACACGTCAAGGATGTCTTTAGTGTGTCAAGCGTGTGTCCGTTCACGTTGCAGGGGAGGGGAGGCAAACGCAGGTCCCCACGGAGCAACTTCAAATTTACTGCAAACCGCGCGCGCTGCCTATGAGGGCGAACGCACATTTTTTGTTTAGCCACACTTACGTTGAAAGTAGTTTGGACGTATTTTCGTAGTTGAATTAATCCGTATAACTTTATAATAAAACACAAATGAACGCACTGATTAACGACAAAGTTGTATTCTTGTGGTTATTTTGCAGTTGATTCTAGTCGTGAATATGCCGTTACTTCGATGTTACTTTGTAAAACGAAAAACCGTAAAACTGCCTTTCTTTTACAAGCGTGCGTTCCACACAGACGCTCGTCCAGACTTTTGGCCAGCCGGGCCGGGCCGGGCGGGGCGGGGCGGGGCGGAGACTCTTGCTCGCAGATATCCGATGCTCTCGCTCGGTTTGGACCGCGCCGTGGCCGCGCTCTGATCGTATCTACTGACTCATTACAGCAACACGACTCGTGGAAGGGAGGGGGTAGGGGGGGGGGGGGGAGAGGTGCCCACAGCACAGCCACGCGAGGAGGAGGCATGCTTCGTTTGTCTCGAGTGCGCGATAAATTTGTTCAAGTGAGCAGCCGTCGAAATAGGACACCTCGCCGCAATATCATGCTCATCTCCTCTTGTTTTTCTCCTGTGTGCGGCGCGCTGCGCGGCTGACGGAGCGATGAGGGCGTGTGTCATGTTGTTGAACTCCGTGTGAAACACGAGACGAGGCGCGGGCCACGGCCACGAGGCTTGTCCCGATCCACGTACGTTGTCGTCAGGGTCAGCGTTATTTCCATCATTAATTTTGCACTTTTACCTGGCTCTTGGCAGTTGTGTCTTTAGGACCTACTCGACTCCCGAGAAGAGCACCATAACAGGGTTATTATTAATTTTATTTTTTGCGGGGTTGGGGTGAAGGCCGACCGAAACTCCTGTTTTAGTTTGAGTAGGCAGCCCCGCTCACCGAGTATGCTCGGCGGGTTGGCCTATCTCGGTATCCAGAGGTTGTCGCAGCAGGTTTCGGCGGGCAGCGAGCCCCAGCCTGACATAAACCTTAATGGTATGTGCGAAACTGTCCGCGCGACCTTGTGGCCTGAAATGCGCCAATGCCAAATGTACAACGCACCTGGTGTCAACGTAGCGAGGACGGGATGGGCTTGGGCGGCAGGGGATCGAATTACCTGAGGAATGTCGTTCCGTCACGGCGCGGTGTGGCTCGGCTGGCTTTTTGGTTTTGTTTGAAACAGGTCTCGGGTCGGGTCGGGTCGGGCCTGCTGCGCCCTGTGCGCTGTGCGCGTCTTCAATAAACACCAGACTGCAAAAAAACCTAACAATTTGACCGGGGGTTTGGGCCGCCCACCGCTCTTTACAAATACCAGTCCGTTTGATGTTGCTATTCACCGTGCTACTTTTGTTTTCTAAACGCTCTGTTCCTTCCCCTGTGCAACACGCGCGTCATGAATTGTGGTCTGTTTCTGTTTGTTCCAGAGAGGCGCCCCAGAGAGTCGATCGGCGGCCGTGACGTCACAAAATGGCGGCCCTGACTGAGCCGCGTGCCGGCAGGCAAGCGGGAGCGGCGGAGAGCGGCGGAGAGCGGCGTGGGGCGCGGGGCCTCAGCCGTGGCGGGGCCACACCCGGTTTGGCGGTGGGCGCGGGGCGGCGGGTGAGCGACGGGCAAATCCAAGATGGCGCTGCCTGGCGGCCGCCCGCTCCTCCGACGCCACACTACGCTACGCTGCGCCACGCCTCGCTACTCGTCGCCACGCCCGTGGCCCGATGCTTCCGCCACTCCAGCACACTAAGGCCGCACGAGTAAAACGGCACTCGGAAATTGTGTTAGTGTGCGTTCACGTTTCGTGTGTTTTCTTAATTGAAGGAAACTCGGTGAACGAAATGGCGGCTACTCCTGCCGGCTTCGGCCGTCAGTCGAACTCTTTTTGCATTAGCAGGCAACAAGCTTTTTAGCTGCTCCACCAAGTCAATGTGATGAAGGATCTCGGATGTGGGGTTCCCAATGGGCTGCTATACCCCAGCAAACTTTTCTTTTGACTCAGTGTAATATCTTTGTTTTGTTTTGTAATTTGTAAAGATTAATTAAAGGAAGTTATATAATTTTATGTTTTGGTTGGTGTCTCAGTAACAAATTCCTGTAAAACAGTCGCCGAACAACCTGAATTTTACGGCGAATCCTCTGTTACGAGTGGATTTAGCAAACTGTGAACGCGGAAATGTTCGTTGTAGTATAATTTTTAAGCTGCATAAATGAATGTAAAATTATATATAATTATGTATAATATATATTATTATAATTATTATTACATTTATTATTATTCTATTATATTATTATTGATTCTTTGATGTTCCTTTGTGAAAACAATAACTGAACCGCGAAGAAGGTGGAGATGTAGAAGATGTTAAAAATGCAAATTGACTTATTATTGTTTTTTGTTTCCCCAAGTGATAATTATTATGTATAAACCAGATTGCCCAGTGTAAGTAAAAATTTGTTTTCACACCATTTCTAACTTTGTCCGAGGTGGTTTAGGGACACTTTGCCCCGTAGTGATGTTATAGCCACCCTCTTTTCTACCTCACCTTTTCCGTGGTTTTCTCAAGAAACGTGTTACAAGGTTGTGCTGTTGTGGAAGGACATTTGTTATCTCCGTTGTGATGACTTTTCTTTAACGTCTTACTTTCTCTCGTCCTATACACCAAATCCACAGACTCCGCGCGAGACCCCTTCCCCTTTTATCCTCGAAATACAAGATATACGTAAGTTATTACATTTCATATATAGATATCATTTCACATTGTGTATACCTTTTTTTGAGAATAATTAAAATCATAGGTTGTATTAATATTATAAAAAAAGAAAATACAGCAGTATACTAATAAACATAAGAACATTGCATTGTCTCAGGTGTCTTTAGTACGTTTACGATTATTTAAAAGAATTGTAAAAGTCTGTCCACTTTTTGTGGCCGAATTCTTGTGATTTGGTGCTCACTGGGGGGTACGGGTGGCCGAGGGTGAATCTGTCTGGAGAATGCCCCTTCTATTCACGTGACAATGTTTCCTCTTCACGAACTGGAGGTTCTCGGCATTCTCCCTGGCAGTCACCACCTAATTATGTAGCGCCGCCAGTGGCGTATAGATAGCACGCCGTACAGTTTATTGTTGTTAAATGCTGCCAATAATTTTTCCAAAAATTGTGAAGATATTAGGTAGACATTCAGTTGGCTATGGCACTCAACAATTAAGATTTTGAAGATTATTTGAATGGTATGATAGTGAATTTTTATTTTGTTATTTATGTGTACAAGCAAAACTAGTTCACTAGCTTTCTGAATACATTGTTATCGATGTTTTCTTGGTTAAATTGTAGTCAAATCGTATGTTGTTTGCATTTTGCATTGTTTTCGCCGTGATTAAAGATACATTGTATACCACAAAATTCTGATTTTTAAAGGTTTTTTAAAGTGCTTTTTGCATGTATAATAATCATATTGGGTTTTAATGAAACATGTATACGTGTATTAAATTTTGAACAATGTGAAAACGATTATCATTTGTGCGATGTGTAGCTGCGTGTGAGGTGGTGAACCATTATTTTTGAAACGAAGTATACCTGGTGTGTGAGCGTTTCATGTATACCATTAGTTTTAAGTACATTCACTCGTGCCACCCACCGCCTTTCATGTGAACCAGTGTTGTCTTCACCATTCAACATGTTTTTTCGCCTTTTCATGTATACGGTTTTCAAATAATTAGGTCGGTAATTAATTGAAAGAAATTTTAATATAAAATCAAGATGACGTTCTGTTTTAGGATGGAAAAAATGTTGATATTTGCTGTACGTTTGTTATGGAATGCATTTGTAACAGGACATGCAAATCAGCGGCAAAATGTAAAAAGCTATTTGCCCTGTCTCAGTCTCTTCTGCAAGTCTGTCTCTTGTCTCTCTACTGTCTCTTGTTCTGGATCGTGAGCATTAAATGCTTTACACATTGTGTAAACATCTCATCTTTCCATTATCCAACCTTACCATGATATACATAAATGCCATCCATTCACCAATCTCATATTATATTGCAAACCACTGGCCTCAGAAAACGAAATACACAAACCATGACGAGTTCTTTTTAAACTTCGTTCCCATTGTGAATCTTAATATTTCATTTCAATGCAAAATCAAATTCCAAAGTATTTTCAATATCCCGCAGCAATGTTAAATGGACATGATTTCTAAACGGCTAATATAATTTCCCTTTTAAGAGAAACCCCTCATAACACTCGAAGGAAAGGGGGATAAGGCGGGAGAGGGCGTGCTTGTGTGCAAGCGGTGGGGGAGCCCTTGCTTTAAATTCCTCAGTGCGCCCCGGTAGTATGTTTTGAAGCGTTGCTTTCGGCTTACAGTTTGTGCGTATTTCCATGGCGAGGAGTGGTAGAAGTGCAAGGCATGGCAGCCCTGGCTGTGCGCAGGCGGTGAGGCAGAGGGCGTTCCGGGGCTTTTCAGGGTTGGGGCCCCGCGTGGCTCGCCGCGTGGTCGGAGGGTGAGTCTCGCTGGGCGGGGCTGAGCGGGCTGAGCGGGGCTGCGGGGGAGGGAACGGGCCGGGCCGCTGCACGCGGGGCGGGCTGCTAGGCGCTCCACTAAGAGCAACAGTTCGTCAATGTCACAGAATGGCAGGGGGAGACATGCTTCCCATTTCTCACCCCGAGCCACTCCGCTGTGTCCCTCCCCCTCCGCCCTCCCAGCATAGGGCGGTACAGACCGGCACCGGCACCCCCTCCCCCTCCAGCATCCCACTTCCAGCCCGACTCATCAGCCCCAAACGCATGCTCTACCATCCCATCGCTTGCCATAAGAAACTGGGCGATTTTTGCCCGAAAAAGGTGCCTCCGATTTCGACCAAACTCACAGGTTACGTTAGGCCCCTTCCCTTACTGTGAGAAATGTTTGGAAAGGTTACGGCATAATTTTCCATGAGAAATGTCGTAAACTAACTGAATTTGTATCTTTTATTTGTAGAAAGATAAGCAATCAAATTTTTGCACAGATTCGTGCGTTGATTTGAACACTATTGTGCATTCATGTGTATGAAATTGTGCATTTTTGCACACAAATTTGTCCAAAATGAAACGTATGTCTAACTTCGCACAAGTTTGCACAAAAACATACAAACACAGTTAGCGTGTACGGTATTAATTTGTAAATTAACAAAACTGAATAGACACTTGGTATCGACAAGTCGTTCTAAAACAAGCACAAACAGGCTGTCTTAAAATTACGATACCGATCGTAAATTTACAACGTACTTTGTAAATTACAAATTACGAGAAATGTTGTAACTTTACGGAGATATTTTTCACATTGCTTCCCCCTGCGCCATGAGGAACTGTTGTCACATTTCTTCGCCGAAAACGCCAGTCTTTGGAACGACCAACCCTCAGGGGCTGCTCTAGAGGTATATTAGGCACCCGTCACAACCCCCGTGCCTTTAGGGCAAAACTCTTTTTCCTAACTTTTTTCGGCCAAAAATCGCAAAAACGCAAAGGCTCTTTGCATTTTTGCGGTTTTGGGTTGAAACTAAACATGTTCTAAAGTGACGAGGGTTGTGCAGGGGGACTCTAAAATACTCCTAGACCAACCCTCTAGGGTAGGTTTGTTTAAAATCGGGTTTTTCGGCGAAGAATTGCGAAGTCGACGACGTACAGGGAAGGGCCCCCGCCAAAGTAATTTTCGCCTCACCTAAGGTTCGGGCTCGGGCTCCTTGGACTCGCCACATGGTTTTATGACACTAGAGGGTAACCTATGAGTTTTGTCCAAATCGGAGACAACTTTATCGCGGCCGATAAACGCAAAGGCATAATTACACTGGAAAAACAAATGTGACATATGTAACGTCTGTAACGTGACCTATGGTTCTTTCCGTTCTTTCTTAAATATTAGCGTGGTGTTAGCTGCAATCATATTTTTAGTTACACCATCGTTTCAGGCGTAAAAGTTCGATTCAAACGAGTATACATATGATAGGGTTCTTATTGCAAAACAAAACATTGTAAGATGACGCAGGAATTCATTAACATTGCTGTGTCTTTGTTACGATTCCTCAGAACCCCATCATATATATGCTCGTTTGAACCGGAATTTTCCGGTGGAAATGATGGTGACCTCGGAATTTGAATACAGTCAATGATATGGAAGATATTGTAGAAAAACCATAAAACGCGCCGTCCGTCACGTTTCTTGATGCGACATGTGAACATGTCGCATCAAGAAACGTGACGCATGTCACATTAGTTTTTCCTGTGTATGCTCCAAAGTGAAGGGGGTTAACTGTAACTTTACATGTCGATGTGTGCAGCGATCTGGCGTTTACATTTCCTGCGGGACCCTGACCTCCACCTGCACCCCCACCCCTTCCCATTCGTAAAAGTCACATCCCCGGTTTCAGTTCGACACAGTAAATCTATTTCCTGGGACCTCCTAGGAAAGTAGGTACTTTTCCAGGAAAGTAGGTACTTTTCCAGGAAAGTTCCTGGCTTTTCCAGTACTTTTCCTGGAAATACCCAGGAACTCTCCTGGAAAAGTACCTACTTTCCTGGGTGTCCCAGGAAACAGATTTACCGCGGCAATCAAACCTCGGTGGTTGGTCTAGACGTACATTAGAGCCCCCTGCACAACCTCCGGCATTTTGGAGCAATCTTTTTTCCAAAATCGGAGACAATTTTTTTCGGCCAAAACCGCAAAGGCATTGTCTTAGCATTTTTGCGATTTTTAGTCGAAAACCAATTTTGCTCCAAAGTGACGGGAGTTGGGCAGGGAGACTCTAATGTAACCCCCGAACCAACCGCCGAGGGTTGGGTTTTACGAAAACCGGCGAAGACATGCGACGAAACTACACAGAGAGAACGCCCCACGCCAAAGCGATTTTCTCCTAAACTAAGTCCAGTATCGTGCTCCTTGGACGTGTCACATGATTTTTAGTCCGAAAAGAGGGTAACCTGTGAGTTTGGTCGAAATCGGAGACGATTTTGGTACAGCTGTAAATCGCTAAAAACGCCTTTGCTTTTGTTCGATTTTTGGCCGAAAAAAATTAGGAAAAAGAGTTTTGCCCTAAAGGCATGAGGGTTGTGACCGGTGCCTAATATACCTTTAGAGCAGCCCCTGAGGGTTGGTCGTTCCAAAGACTGGCGTTTTCTATTTTGACCAAAACTCACATGTTAGCTGGGTACGGCCGGATGCTGCCGCCGCGCAGAAATTTAAACCAGAGCAGCACGTTTGCCTTATAGTGAGGGAAAGGCGCGTTATACGGGGCGGGGGGTGGGGTGGGGGGGGGGGGGCGATCGCCATTTATCGCCTTTAGTAAACCGCCTGAAAGGTTGAGCTACAAAACCCTGGTAGGCAACCCGAGGGGCACCGCTCCGTATCTACAGGACCTTCGTCCAGTATTTTGTACCTTGTACCATACCTGCATAATCGTAACAAGTTAGAAAAGCATCACTAAAGTTCTGCTAAAATATACTCGTTCTTTACCTGCATATATGCATATGCTGTTTAAAACCACTATAAATTCTATAATTTTATACCATACGTTTTTTTACTCGTTCTTTACCCCCTTTTGTATGTATTATGATGATGTCAAGTAAAAGAACGAGTATTGATCTAGGTTAGGTGTAATTTAGAAGTTCACCTTCCTGAGAGAACAGAGACCATCTAATCATGTGAAATTATGTTTATACCAAAATTCTTACCGTACATGACAAAAAATACGGCGGGTTTTCTTTTATTAGTCGTTCCTTTAAGAGATCACTTAATAAAAATCATGCCTGGTTTTTCTTCTAAGTCCGCGATCGCGGAATTTCTGGATGCTTTTTCCCCCAAACGGTTACTTAATTGCAAAAGTGCTCTATACAGAAATGACAATTGCGGTATGTATTTCTTAGTTTCACTCATGAAATTATGTACAAAACTCTTTCTTTAAAGATCAGTTAATAGAAACTATACCCTGCCTGATTTTTTCTAAGTCCCAATAGCGGAATTCCTGGATGCTTTTCCGTCAACACAGTCGTTAATTGAAAAAGTGCTTTTCACAGAAATAATAATTGCCGTATGTATTTCTTAGTTTCACTGATGAAATGAAGTGTAACACGTTTTCTTTAAAGATCACTTAACAGAAATTCTGTCTGAATTTTTATAAGTCCGTAGCTTTCGCGGGCTCTGTGATCGCGCGTGGTGGCGCGATCTAACAGATCCTGCGGAAACTAACCGCGGCGGCGGCAAATTCAACTGTTTGTTTCCTTGGTGATTGTAGGTGACAAGGGATCTTGCACTCACCCATTTTCCTTCTTAAGGGGGGGGGGGGGGGGGGGGGAAAGTGAGAATAGCTGAATTTCTCAAGTGGTTGGACTTAAGAACCTAAAACATAGAAATGGCCTGTTTTGGTCACATGCTGGGTGTCTTCAGGTGCAGAATTTTATTCTGAATTCATTTCTGGTATACAAACTTATAAAAAGTCATGGGAAAGCCAAGATATTGGCCAAAAACCACCAAAAAGTGGATTTCCAAAATTAAGGCTTGCGCGCAAGATTCTGACTAATTCTGATGAGTTAGAAAGTCCCCGTAAGGTTTATTTGAATCAGAAGATTGAAAACTAGAAGACAAGGCAGCCGTTTTTAATGATTTTGACCTCATATGGATTTTTGTCTTTTACGTTGAGTTCCCAAAAAATCATGATTTATTGGGAACTCAACGTAAAAGACAAAAATCCATGCCTACTTTTACAGGTGGCCATCACGGGCTGATTTGGGGAGGGGGGGGTTAATCGCCCCTCCCCCCCTCCCCTAAAACCTAAAACCGCCACTGACCGGACGTAGTTTGGGAGAAAACCGCTTTGGCGGGGGCCCTGCTTCCCTCTGCGTCGTATCGTCGCATTTCTTTGCCGAAAAACCCGGGTTTTGGACAAACCAACGCTCGGGGATTGGTCTAGTGATACATTAGATGAGTCCCCCTGCACAACCCCCGTCATTTTGGAGCAAATTTTTTTTCGACCGAAAATCGTTAAAATGCAAAGGCCAAATAGCCTTCGCGTTTTTGCGACTTTTAGCCGAGAAAAAGTTTCCTCCGATTTTGGATTGTTATGTTGTTATGTTACAAGTGTTGGCAATAGTGCAATGAATTGTCTTATGTCATATTTTTTCTGCTTTTTTAAGAAGACGTGACCAACTTGTCTTTGCCATGAGCTAGTACTTTCTCAGAACTGGCCCTCCCTATGGAGGGTATTAGCGAGCTCCCCGGGATAGTCTCGAACAGGCTACTTCGAAGCCCATTTAAAATACACATGACTCGAACTCGAATCGACCCGGAGGTAGCCTCATAAAGTACTTTATGGGTAGCCTGGTCCGGGGAGCTCCCCAATGACCCTCCCAACCGTCCTGGATTCATTAGGGAGCTCCTCGGATCAGGCGATCAGGCTACTTCCGGGTCGATTCGGGTTCGAGTGGCGACGTGCATTCCGTCCATTCCGGCTTGCGGTTGGCGAAACCCCCAAAATGAACACTAATGGTTAACTTTCTATTGAAGGAAAAAACACAAACAAAACTTGCGACACTCTTTTCAGTGAGTTAGTAGCGATAATGGTCAACTGATCGGTCACTGTTAGCTTGACTTCAATAAATATATCGCAGTTTCTGAACAGAGTTAACAGTCTAAGGTTGGTAACATGCATCTTCTTCTTTTGTTTCGCGATATCACGGCCCGGGGACGGGGGTCGAAAGTAGAGACTCTCTATTCGCATTGATATTCACATTGTTTCGCGCCTCTGTCAGTTATCATACAATTATTTTTGCTTGTTTGTGTTGTGAATGGTGATGTCGAAGGGTTAGGTTATATTTCTGAGGAATCAAGATTTGAAAAACAGTATTGGACGTTTTGAGTTACCACAAAACTAGACGTTAGAAATTTGACAATTGTTCAAAATGCCCCGAGTTAAGGGATCACCTACCAAATGTGTAAAATCATCAAATCCCATCAGTCCCGCCTGCTCCTGGCTATTTCTAATGAAAGGTGAATTTCCATTTAAATGGTTTGTGTGGGTTGCTGTTTGACCAACATCAATTGATGCCATTTTTCCTGTACGGGTTTCCCAGTATTTACAAAGAATGAAAGTTATCGGGGGAACTATTGATTACACTTCAATATAATTTTTATTTTTATTTTTCTTCTGTCAATATTTTTAAGTACTTTTCATCTAACTGTTACCTAGACTAAATGGCTATGTCCTGAATCTGGTAATTGTTCATAAGAGGTGTCCCTATGAAACTACATATATTACTTTATAATTTTGTATTTGATGTCTTATGCACAATAATCTTTGACTTGTCCCAAATCACATGCTTTTCCATCTGCATTTTTACTTGTTCTTTATGCATCACTTCTACTGATTTACAAAGAGGTGAAGGAATCGGTTTTGTTCTTACAGTCATTGCGGTGTAATTTAGTGATGCACCTTCATCTCAGAACTTACAGTTTTAAGAAAAGTTGAAAAGTTGATTGCATTGTAGAGCCTACTATATGTCTAAATTAATCCATAATAAAATTTTGTTTTATGTAAACATAATTTCTAGATCACTAGCTAGACTTATGTATGATTCTATGCTAAATCTTGTGCAGACATTCAGTCATTCAATCATTAAATCCTCTAATTTTTTTTAAAAAAAAGAATGCTGTAGAATACAAGACACTAAACCCCTCTGAGAATGGTATGCTATGTATTGCTCCGTAAGATTGACTCACAAAAAAATATCCTGTTTTCAGTTAATTATTCATATCTTTCAATGTCATAAGTTCTGAGATGGAACTATAATTATTAAAGTCCACAATTCTTGCTCATCATAATAACAAATTCTTTTCTTCAATTGACTTGTAACAATTTTTTTTTTTTACCTGTTTGAATGGTAGTAAGGAATAAGTTCATCAATAACAGAACAATAAGTTTATGTTTTTGATTTGACATTTTCTAATAAGTATTTTTGTGCTTTGTCATAGGAGATCTTGTCGATCAAGGAGGACGTCCCCTGGATATTGTAAAGCTACGCCATCCTTCTTCCGGTGAAACTGCCATGTTTCTGTTTAGTCATAATAATGAGACTGTCCAGGAATTGATTACTTTCTCTGAAGACAAAAGGTAAGTATTGCATAGCTGCATCTTTTGATTCAATGTTTTCATAATCTTTCAATTACCTTTTTTGTTTTCTTTTGGACTTGTATAGATCATGGTTCATTGAGGATACTGTGAAACAAGATGGGAGGCTACAACTCTCAACACCATTTGACCCTCTCTTCCTTGTTGTACCTTATTTAGCAAAGGTAGTAGGGTTTTCTTTGTTTTGGGCTTTCTCAGAGCATGTGTTTTCTGTGTTACATCTGTAATCTGCAATTATTTTAGTGTTTGATGAATTCTGTTCTTTTTGTAAAGGCAACAGCAACAGCACCACTAGAGCAACTTCTTCATGACGAACAATTTCCTGAAACAAACAGATTGCTAAAATGTTTGGGAATGAAAAATTTATCTGTGATAGCAGATCGAAAAGGTAAGCATAGATGTTTGCTTGTGTACTTATGTACTGCATCCAAACACTGAAGAATACTTCTGTAACACAAACAGAAAGAACTTCTGTTCCACGATCTTGTCAATTTGATATTTTTGTCTTCAGGTGACGAAGATCTTAATGCCTATAAATTTAATGAGGAAAAACTGATGAAATGGCTGGAAAAGAAATCTGAGAAAGTTGCTGAAGTTCTTAAAACAAAAAATGTTCATGTATTGGGTGGTTCTTTGTCTGCCACTTTTGTGAAAAGTTCTACTGATGCTATTGCTTCTAAGGGTTAGGATCTTGATTTCATTTTTGTTTGTTTTAGTATTGAAACAGTTTTTAAATTGATCAATTAATAAATACTGACTGAGATTACAATTGGTTTCTTTTGGTGTTGCAGAGGCTTACATGAAATATGCCCATGGAATCATATCTGAGTACCTTTCTGAAGACTTAAGTGCTAAACTGTATCAGCATTTGAAGTTACCTCCTGATGAAGCAGCAAGTGCCAAAAGAAAGTCTGTGTCGGCTCCAGAGCTAAAAGATACTAAGAAAATAAAATTAGATGAAAATATATCAGAAGCGTCTAAAGGGGATGCTCTTGACCTATCCAGATCAGAAAAGGTGAGTCCGTTGTTTTGAAGCAAAATATCTAGCTGTACCACTACAAGTCTTTTCTTAATACTCCTTCAGTTCACGGGCTTGATATTTGTGTGCTGTTTCTGTTACTCTGCTGCATTACAGAGTGGAGAAAGGAATGAACACAAACATGACTAGCTTTGCTGTGTCATGTTAATTGTACTCTCTAAATTTCATTTTAAATTTTATTTCTGTTTAACTGGTGTAAAATATTTCCACATTTTTTCTTTTTAGCATGCTGATAAGTTATCAGCAAAAGAAAAGGCAAGACAAAAAGCTGCTCAAGGGTCAAAGAGCATCATGTCATTTTTCAAGAAGTCATAGCTCATTTTTATTAAAATTAGAAATAATTTTAAGTTACAGAATTTTAGGTCTCTGTATTATAATTTCTTTCAAAATAAATAAACTGTTAAACTTCAGAGCACAACCTGAGAAGCACTGAATATCGGTCTCAAGGTACACCAAAAGGAAAGATTTTGTAGTTTACCTTTCACCATCATTCTCTGTGTTCATTCTACAGTATACTTTTTTTTCTTTTTGTCAATATTCTGGAGGGGAATGGTATTGACAAGCCTTTTTTTCTTCATTGAAAGTTAGTGTGCCATATCCAAATACTTCAGATACTGTTAGCTGAACTGTTTGCGGTCTATTTTCATTTGTTCTTCTATTTGTTAATTTTATGTAGGATTTTTAAGGAATTGCTTAGCATATGGTGGCCCAAATCACATATCGACGGGTCTGTGCAACAACATCCTATCGGCCGCACCGCTCCAAAAGGCTATCCTATTTGCTGCGCCACACTGTAAAACTGTCATACCTGCTTTTTTGACGTTCTCTGTATCGCTGCCATCTTTTAATTATAAGCTCCCTTAAATGGTGGGTAGAGAAAAAGTAAAAGTTGTTATATATTCCTTAATTTTATAGGAACAGCGAGGAACAGCAATTTTTACTTTTTCTCCACTACCACTGTATAGGAGCTTATAACGAAAAGAAGGCTGAGGGCAGAGCAGCGGAGAGCATCAAACAAGCACATTTGATAGTCTTTCTGGACAGCAAACCAGATAAGTCTTGTGGAGCGGCACTGCAGATAGCATAGTCTTTAGGAGTGACGCAGCAAATAGGATGTTATTACAGGGACCCATCAATACATTCATATACAGACAATTTGGTTTTGCTTAGCAAACTCAATCGCACAAAATATTTTATTTCTTATCATGGTACCTGTTTGGAATGTTAGTAATGTTTCTGCTGGGTGCAAGAAAGTAGATAACTTATATAACTGTGATCACTCTTCCCAGGGCTTCCTTAATCTCCACCTATGATAAATACAATTTTTTGTGTGCGTGTGCTGTTATTAACTTTAAGTTTGAAGGAGACTGTTTATGAGCTAGAGTTATAAGGACTGGCACTGGCTCAAATAAAGAATGAGGCACATCACTGATATTATTGTCTCTTAGAAATCACTGCTTTTGTCTTTAATATTCTAGATCTGATGTTGTCTTTTGTTTGTACATGCGTTGTATGAGGCCTTCTCTTTAGAGGAACAGTGTCCTTCTTGCTCAAAGCTCACTGCTCCATATTGTGACTTGAAAGCATGGCAACTGAGTTGCTCTCTGTCAAGATCTTTTGTATAATCAAATCACATTCCATTGCCCTAGTTAGGTCTGTATTTATTATATAAAAATTTATTAAATCAAATGTATGTAGAGCAAGTCTTTTTTTCCTAGCCATGTTTTCTCTTGCCTAATACAATATGTTAGTGCTATTAGCTTTTTTTTTTTCTTCTTTTTTTTCTGATTGTGTTTTTTTCTTCTCTAAAAACTCATACTCAATAATAATTTGACCGAACTGCACACTTGTTCTTTTTATGGCTGCCCTACTGTTACTGTTGCCCAATCCCATGACCACACGGGTCATCCAATCTCATACAACAAATTTAATATGCCAACAAAAAATGAAATACGCAAGAATTCAGAAGAATTAAATTGATTGTGTGAAGTCAGGACAAGTTTCATCCTCTAAGATTTTAGTGTTTAGGTATGTAAAAAAGGATATGGTTTTGCATTGATGACAAATGTATCATATCTGGTCTGCACATGTATTTGCATACTATTCAGATAGGAAACGATAAATTTTTGTATAAAAACGCTGAAGTCTGCAGCACTAGTCCATTTAAGGCTGTAAGCAAGACAGGTGACATGGATTATAATATATTTTATCATGTCAAAGGAGCAATTCTGTTGTTGATGAGTTTTTATTTTTTTGTTGCAGTCAGCAGTCAAAGTGAAAGAAGAAGGCTGGGCCTTTCTGTGCTCATTCAAGAAAACCAGGGTTGTTAAATTTCAGGGAAATCAGGAAAAAGTCAGAGGGAAAAATTCTTGTCAGGGAAATCAGGGAAACGTGAGGGACCAAACTCCCAAATCACTAGTGCTGATTTCGCATCATCAGTTTTCAGTTGTAACAAACATTCCCAATTTTTAATAAATTACCACAAAATATAAAGGATAAGAAGGAGGAGGAAGCTTTTAAAGGAGAGCTGAAGAAGTGGCTGGTAGAGCAGGAATTTTATAGTCTGCAGGATTTTTTAGCATGTAACTTTTAAATCCAATTTTAAATCAAATTTTTTTGTAATTTTGACATGGGCCCACAACTACTTTGTAGAAAAAGAGCCAATAAAATAATAATAATGATAATAATACTAATAATAATAATAATAATTCCCTCTTTTGTGATCTTCAATGCATTTAACTAAAACTAAAATGATTGAAAAAAAAGTATATATTATTTTCTTCTCTTTATTATTGGTTTGCAGCTTTTTTACTTGTTGTCTTTAGAATAAGGAATGAGTTATTTTGTATGACAAAAGGTGTTATAACTGATGTTTTGCCATCTCCTAATTTGAAAGGTGTTACATCTATTAGCACTGTTGCCCACATTGATTTCCAGGAGAAATGATGTTGGATCAACTCTTGATATAGCTCTCTTTACTCGTCTGGTGGTGCTATAAATGACAGCAATGCTTCAGACAATGACATATTCGGTGAGGTTTCCCTATTGAAAAGCAGTTTGCTGCAGTGAGATTGTTATTTTACATCGTCATATACCTAGTACCTACATTTCAGTTTTAAATTATTCCAGTCCCCTTAGCTCTCAATCATTGGAAGAGTTTTGCCTACACATTTCTTCTTTTCTCTATCAATCTTTTCAAGAGTGACACATAAAAGTATTGGTCTCTTCTTTTTTTTAAAATTTATTTTATTTTTTTAATTAAGGATTTAGATTTTAAAATGATCCACTGGTTTATACAAAAATAAAAAAGAAAAAGTCCAGAGTAATCAGAATCATCATCTAATTCACATGGGTAATAATAATAATAATAATACAGCAGCTGACTAGTATATCTGCAGTATATCTGTGTTAATTCTACTGCACAGAAACAACTGAGGGTTTGTACCTCTTTAAATACCTGTACATAATGAAACATATCTAATTTTAATTTGTTAGCTGAGTTTTTTTCTCTCAGTTTCTGTTGTTTGATGAATTTGTTCATTTTGTTGAAGCGGTGCAACTATACAGTAAACTTCTGATCCCGACGAGTATCATTTCATCACGTACTTGGTCGTGAGTCTGCTGTAATATTTGTCCAGACTTTTCCTATTAATGGAGTTTGAATTATTGAAACGTTTAATGTAAACTTCACTCGGGAAAGGTTGGCAGGCATTGAAAGGAAAAGGAGTTCATCGGTAGCGCCACCTAGCGGCAGTTCGCGAACTACGTCACGACGGCCCAGCCGAGCCCGGTGTCCACCTCGACTGTTTACATCAAAATTAGAAATTTAATTGCCAGTCCGACGAAATATGCGGTCTTAAATAGTTTTTAGAGTGGTGGTAGTCGTCTCACGAAGTTTCAAGTGTCGTCATTTTGTAGAAGTGTGTGTACGAGTGATTTGTCGTGTGTTCACGTCTGAGGGGTGGGGTGGGTGATAAGTGCCTCAAGTTCTTATCAAAAATACCTTTTATTGTACTGGATTTGTGAAATGAACGTCACGGATTGCTGAATTGACAGCCAGGATCGCTTCAACTTACTTCCGAACTTATTATTTGGGTGAGTGACATAACCTAACTACATGAACAATGCTGTTTACAATAGAGTACACACAGCTCTGTCTGGGAGACAGCAGACTTTGGTCTGAGTATTAAAATCACATAACACCTTGATCTGATAAGTGAGAGTTACTAGCTGTGACATTATTTACTTATATTTAATTAAATTTTGTTTTAAACCTTTGCTCGATGCCCAAGTGTTGTGATTTCTTATTGAGCCGCTACAAATTACCAGCCAACGGGTTTCCCCAATAGACCCTATTCGGTCTCGGCATTTAGAGAAGAAGTAAGCAAATCAGGACCGGAACCAGTATCAAAATCTCAGCAGATGCACTTGAAAATCGGATTTGAAAGTTGTAATTGACGTTCTTGGTGACAACTGAACTCAGCAATGTGGTTTTAATAGCGAAAAAGGCATAAAGTAGTGTACTGGTTCCTGTTTTCTTCTCCCTGGGCCGAGACCGAATAGGATCAATACGGTATTGATGCTGTAGTAGACGTGTGCTCCTTTTAGACATGAGATAAGATACATTTGTTATGAAAAAAATATTACTAATTTATAAAAATAAAATAGAAACAGTTGGAGTCTCATTCTACCAAAGAAGACTCATCAAAGTCTGGTGAAAGTATTAAAATCTTATAACCTTTAAACCCAACTAGGAAAAGTAAATAGTATGGGTATTATTCAGATAAATTTAGTAGGATTTTGTTCCGAACCTTTGCTGTTTTCCCAGTGATACAATTTCTGATCAAGTTATCTTACGTATTAAATCAAACATACTGCTTCATCCCTTTTGGCTATGAATTTGAATGAGAAAAAAGCTGCTCTATAAAAGTAATGATACTGAGTAAATTTGTTTCTAAAAAAATGATTAGTTTATAGAAATTTGACTCCCACAAAGACAAGGGGCGATACTGTAGATTGGATTTGGGTGAGAAAGGTACTTGTAATATAACAATTATGCTGAGAGTGTTTAAACTAAATCAGTCTTTCAAAAACATTGAAATATTATCAAAACAAAGTCATATAATCATTAAAATGCTACAGAGGTTTTGGAGTGTTTCAATTCTATTTCAAATAGCTATAAATCATTTCAAACTAGATTCGCCTCATCATTTAAAGTTCGTGAGTCATTGTGAATGTCTTAATTGCATTTGAAGTTAGTGGCCTCTGTAACAACATTCATTACTATGTCATTTTAATTGAAGTTTTAGTGACCCAATGCTTGGCTTACCAGTGATACTAGTAAGTTGGTGTGAAAACAAACTTGTTTCAGAAGGATTGGAAAAGGGGGGGAGGGGGGAGGCGGACAGCATGTCATGCAGTTGCATTCTTATATTCATCATGTAAATGATACTTATTGGCACTTATCTTACCTCCGGGTGGGGAGGGGGGGGGGGGGTTCTGGAAGTGTGCTCTAGGCCCCCGCGCAGGATAACCACATTTTGGAGGCCACTGCGCCTCTGGCGTCGACTCCATAGGGTTTCCGAGACTTTTGACCTGGGGACAGCTCAGTGAGAATGCTCAGCATGCCCCTGCCATAACGGCGTCACACTCATAATGTCGTTCTGAGTTCGGGAAGGGTCTCAGCGTCCCGCGTCTATGGCGCCCTCCCCCCGTCGGGCACAGGAGGGGCACGAGGTCACCGCACAGGACAACCGCACTTTGGAGGCCACGGCGCGGCGCCCTGCGCCTCTGGTGTCAATCACATTGGGTGTCCGGGACTTTCTACTTTCGGCCGGAAATCGCAAAGGCTAAAGCCTCACTGTAAACGCTGTGGCAACTATTGATGCCAGTATATTGGCGTCCTTTTTTGAACGCCAAATTTTGGCGTCCTTCTAAAAGGATGCCGATTTTTGGCATTTTTTTACGCCAAAAAATTGGCGTTCTTTAAAGAACGCCAAATTTTGGCCTTTTTTAACGCCAAAAATTGGCGTCCTTTCAAGAACGCCAATTTTTTGGCGTTAAAAAATGCCAAAAATCGGCATCCTTTCAGAAGGACGCCAAAATTTGGCGTTCAAATAAGGACGCCAATATTTTGGCATCAAAAGTTGCCACAACGTTTACAGTGCTTTGCCAATTTTAAGATTTTCCCCGGGGGTTGTGCAGGGGGACTCTAATGTACCCCTAGATCAACCCCCGAGGGCAGGTTCGCACGGAAACCAGGGTTTTCAGGGAAAATTGTTATTCCTGATAGCGCGACACGAGTTGGGCCAGGTGGCTTAGGGGCTGATTTTCTCACTAACGAAGTCCGGTATAGGGCTTCTTGGACTTGCTTTGCGTTTTTTGGACCCAGAAGAAGATAATCTGTGAGTTTAGTCGAAATCGCAGACAGGTTTTTATCGGCAGAAAATCGCCAAAACGCTTAGGGGCTGATTTTTTTACTAACGAAATCCGGTATGGGGCTCCTTGAACTTGCTATGTGTTTTTTGGACCCAGAAGAAGGTAACCTGCGAGTTTGGTCGAAATCGGAGACAATTGATTTTCGAACGAAAATCGCAAATACGACAAGACTATAGCCTTTGCATTTTTACGATTTTCGGCCGAAAATTAATATTCTCCGAAATGACGGGGGTTGTGCTGGGGGACTCTAACGTACCCCTAGACCAACCCGCAAGGGTCAGTTCACTTTCACGTGAGCGCTCACGCTGGCTTAACTTTACTCGCCTGGGTGGCTGGTGACGATCAGGGAGCGGGTAGGGGAAGGGAAGCCGCGGTGGTTGAACGTGCCGCGCCGCTGTCCAGCCCGAAGATCGATCCTCGCTACAGGAGCGCCCTCTGCTGGGTGTATCGAGGCTGATCGAGGAGACAAACCAAACACGTCAGGCAGGTCTGAAACTTTGTATTGTTTTGTCAGCGTGAAAGGACGGTCCTACTTGGATGTTCCTCATTTTCTTGAGATCTTAGAACTACTGGACAGTTTTGGGTGTGTAATTCTTTAACGGAATTGATATGAGCGAAATTTTATAATCTCTTTAGAACGGTAGATGGTGACAAACAGTGGCGTAGCCTAGTGCAAAGCTAAAACAAAGCGACATAACCTGATCGCGGAACCCTCTTTTAAGTACAAGGTTTCTGAGCTTTTATCGAATACATATTCGTTAATTGCACGCATATTGTAAGATTAAAATTAATTTAAAATATAGCTCTTCGAATGTAAACGAAATTTTTCCATGCAGCTTGCTGCTTTGTTGTGTACAATTTATGTTTGCAGCCTGATTTACTTTTTCTCTTTTGGTTTCTTTGTATAAAATATCTTTCAATATTGTGTGTCGTAATTTTTGATGTAAAGATTCTATGATCCACTTTGTCCTGCTTGCTAGTTTTTTTGCGCACTTCTGTGAGAGAAGAATATGGTTACGGATCCTGCAAAGTTTTCACTTTTCTTTTATTTTGTTTCTCTTTCAGATTCTACAGAAAGAGTATTTGAGGGAAAATCCACTTGCTACTCGAGCTCCCAAGTTAGTGTCTCACCTCCACCAGGATATGAATTTCGATGAATCCCTACCTTCTCTGGTAAGTTTACATTAGTATAGATAGCGTAAAATAATTTCATCTATCTACTGTGTTTTCTTCTTCTCACACATGTCTTTATATATTTGTTGCTCTTGATTTTACAGTGTGAATCCAAACGGGAAACCCAAATGCTTCTTCAATGGCGAAGTGGGGTGTTTATCTCCTCGGACCGTCGGATGTTTGCAGTGTCTGCTGTGATCATGCTGTTGATTTGAAGGTGAGCAATGTACAGAGCTTACGCATTGATTTTGGAAATAAATTTGAGAAGCAAGACAAGACAAGTACTTTGATTTGCACCCACCATAAAGTAATATTTTGAGGCATCTTTGTATGTAATTGGCTATTCCCTAAGCAAAGAGTGAAATGTCTAAGCTTGCTGCTGTTCCTCTGGTAACTGGAGCAAAGTTGTAATTGGGACAATAACTGCTTTTTTTTTTCATTAAGAGTGGTGCATTTATTTTTCTGTACTTTTGCCTTTGGCTTTTCTGACAACTTCATCCTGATCTGTCTTTGACTTTGTCATGCTAATCATAACTGTTTTTTTTCTTCAGGTGTTACCCTTTGCTTCAGTCGTCCAATTATGTTTATATCCAAGCATTATAAAGTTTGTTGCATTACTTTCCAAGAACCCATGAAGTTTCTTCTGATCTCTACTCCAATGTTGTGATTGCAATGATGCTGTAGTAAATGGTGAGTAACACTTTAATTTGGGATCATCTTATCTTATCTTACCTATTTTGAAACCTTCCACACACTGATTTAATACTGTCTTTGT
This sequence comes from Frankliniella intonsa, assembly GCA_033675135.1. Lineage (NCBI taxonomy): Eukaryota > Metazoa > Arthropoda > Insecta > Thysanoptera > Thripidae > Frankliniella > Frankliniella intonsa. Next base: position 976,493 of record CM066253.1, read on the forward strand.
CTGTTCTTCAGGATGCTGATTCGTTTGACAGGCCTTCACTACTGCAAGCCTTCTGATTCTTTCGGTCCTTTGGGTTAGGATTTTTTGAGCTGCTCGTGATCCCCACAGCACCTGGTATGTATTTCTCATTTCACTTAACTTCATTATATATTTTGTTTGAATGCTAGTACCCCTATAAGATAAAAGTTAACTTGGATGTCAATTTGCTAATGGCATGGCTTTTGATTTCAAATTGAAATGCCATAGCAAGTAGTAAAATTTTGGCACGTTATCCCTTGTACCTGCCGAACTAAATTAAATAAGGATTGGATAATAGCTGTTTTATTTTTTCATTTTGTGTCATTCTAAATTAATCAACCGAGTTTTTATTGAATGATACTCTTCACTTTTCTTTTATGTTGTTTCTCTTTCAGATTCTACAGAAAGAGTATTTAAAGGATAATCCACTTGCTACTCGAGCTCCCAAGTTAGTGTCTCATCTCCACCAGGATATGAATCTCGATGAATCCCTACCTTCTCTGGTAAGTTAACATTAGTATCGATAGCGTAAAATAATTTCATTAGTCTACTGTGTTTTCTTCTTCTCACACATGTCTTTATTTATAAGCTGCTCTTTATTTTACAGTGTGAATCCAAAGTGGAAACCGTCGTGTAAATTACACACTATATGTTATTTACACCATGGTGGTGTAAATAGTCACTCCGTATGAAGTGTGTTGCATTACTTTCCAAAAACCCATGAAGTTTTTTCTGAACTCTACTCCAATGTTGTGATTGCAATGATGCTGTAGTAAATAGTGAGTAACACTTTAATTTGGGATCATCCTATCTTATCTTACCTATTTTGAAACCTTCCACACACTGATTTAATGCTGTCTTTGTCTGTTCTTCGGGATGCTGATTCGTTTGACGGGTCTTCACTACTGCAAGCCTTCTGATTCTTTCGGTCCTTTTGGTTAGGATTTTTTGAGCTGCATGTGATCCCCACAGCACCTGGTATGTATTTCTCATTTTACTTAACTTCATTATATATTTTGTTTGAATGCTAGTACCCCTATAAGATAAAAGTTAACTTGGATGTCAATTTGGTAATGGCATGGCTTTTGATTTCAAATTGAAATGCCATAGCAAGGTCCCCTGTGAGTTTGGTCGAAATCGGAGACGATTGTTCTTCGACCGAAAATCGCAAAAACGCCAAGGCTATAGCCTTTGCATTTTTACGATTTTCGGCTGAAAATTAATATCCTCCGAAATGACGGGGGTTGTGCTGGTGGACTCTAACGTACCCCTAGACCAACCCCTCAAAGGTCAGTTCGTCCGAAAACCCGGTTTGTCTGCGAGTAAATGCAGTTTTCCCGATAGCGCGCAATGTGTTCGGGCGAGGTGGCTTAGAGGCCTATTTTCCCACTAACAAAGTTCGGTATAGGACTCCTAGGACTTGCATTGTGTTTTTTGGTCCCAGAAGAAGGTCCCCTGTGAGTTTGGTCGAAATCGGAGACAATTGTTCTTCAACCGAAAATCGCATAAACGCGAAGGCTATAGTCTTTGCATTTTTACGATTGTCGGCCGAAATTTAATATTTTCCGAAATGATGGGGGTTGTGCTGGCGGACTCTAACGTACCCCTAGACCAACCCCCAAGGGTCAGTTCGTCCGAAAACCCGGTTTGTCTGCGAGGAAATGCAGTTTTCCTGATAACGCGCAATGTGTTCGGGCGAGGTGGCTCAGGGGACTATTTTCTCACTAACGAAGTCTGGTATAGGACTCCTAGGACTTGCTTTGTGTTTTTTGGTCCCAGAAGAAGGTCCCCTGTGAGTTTGGTCGAATTCGGAGACAATTGTTCTTCAACCGAAAATCGCATAAACGCCAAGGCTATAGCCTTTGCATTTTTGCGATTTTCGGGGGAAAATTCATATTCTCCGAAATGACGGGGGTTGTGCTGGGGGACTCTAACGTACCCCTAGACCAACCCTCGAGGGTCAGTTCGTCCGAAAACCCGGTTTGTCTGCGAGGAAATGCAGTTTTCCTGATAACGCGCAAAGTGTTCGGGCGAGGTGGCTTAGGGGACTATTTTCTCATTAACGAAGTTCGGTATAGGACTCCTAGGACTTGCTTTGTGTTGTTTGATCCCAGAAGAAGGTCCCCTGTGAGTTTGGTCGAAATCGGAGACAATTGTTCTTCAACCGAAAATCGCATAAACGCCAAGGCTATAGCCTTTGCATTTTTACGATTTTCGGCCGAAAATTTATATTCTCCGAAATGACGGGGGTTGGGCTGGGGGACTCGAACGTACCCCGAGACCAACCCCCAAGGGTCAGTTCGTCCGAAAACCCGGTTTGTCTGCGAGGAAATGCAGTTTTCCTGATAACGCGCAAAGTGTTCGGGCGAGGTGGCTTAGGGGACTATTTTCTCATTAACGAAGTTCGGTATAGGACTCCTAGGACTTGCTTTGTGTTTTTTGGTCCCAGAAGAAGGTCCCCTGTGAGTTTGGTCGAATTCGGAGACAATTGTTCTTCAACCGAAAATCGCATAAACGCCAAGGCTATAGCCTTTGCATTTTTGCGATTTTCGGGGGAAAATTCATATTCTCCGAAATGACGGGGGTTGTGCTGGGGGACTCTAACGTACCCCTAGACCAACCCTCGAGGGTCAGTTCGTCCGAAAACCCGGTTTGTCTGCTAGGAAATGCAGTTTTCCTGAAAGCGCGCAATGTGTTCGGGCGAGGTGGCTTAGGGGCCTATTTTCTCACTAATGAAGTTCGGTATAGGACTCCTAGGACTTGCTTTGTGTTTTTTGGTCCCAGAAGAAGGTCCCCTGTGAGTTTGGTCGAATTCGGAGAAAATTGTTCTTCAACCGAAAATCGCATAAACGCCAAGGCTATAGCCTTTGCATTTTTGCGATTTTCGGGTGAAAATTCATATTCTCCGAAATGACGGGGGTTGGGCTGGGGGACTCTAACGTACCCCTAGACCAACCCTCGAGGGTCAGTTCGTCCGAAAACCCGGTTTGTCTGCGAGGAAATGCAGTTTTCCTGATAACGCGCAATGTGTTCGGGCGAGGTGGCTCAGGGGACTATTTTCTCACTAACGAAGTCTGGTATAGGACTCCTAGGACTTGCTTTGTGTTTTTTGGTCCCAGAAGAAGGTCCCCTGTGAGTTTGGTCGAATTCGGAGACAATTGTTCTTCAACCGAAAATCGCATAAACGCCAAGGCTATAGCCTTTGCATTTTTACGATTTTCGGCCGAAAATTAATATTCTCCGAAATGACGGGGGTTGTGCTGGGGGACTCTAACGTACCCCTAGACCAACCCCCGAGGGTCAGTTCGTCCGAAAACCCGGTTTGTCTGCTAGGAAATGCAGTTTTCCTGAAAGCGCGCAATGTGTTCGGGCGAGGTGGCTTAGGGGCCTATTTTCTCACTAATGAAGTTCGGTATAGGACTCCTAGGACTTGCTTTGTGTTTTTTGGTCCCAGAAGAAGGTCCCCTGTGAGTTTGGTCGAATTCGGAGAAAATTGTTCTTCAACCGAAAATCGCATAAACGCCAAGGCTATAGCCTTTGCATTTTTACGATTTTCGGCCGAAAATTAATATTCTCCGAAATGACGGGGGTGGGGCTGGGGGACTCGAACGTACCCCTAGACCAACCCCCGAGGGTCAGTTCGTCCGAAAACCCGGTTTGTCTGCGAGGAAATGCAGTTTTCCTGATAACGCGCAATGTGTTCGGGCGAGATGGCTTAGGGGACTATTTTCTCACTAATGAAGTTCGGTATAGGACTCCTAGGACTTGCTTTGTGTTTTTTGGTCCCAGAAGAAGGTCCCCTGTGAGTTTGGTCGAATTCGGAGACAATTGTTCTTCAACCGAAAATCGCATAAACGCCAAGGCTATAGTCTTTGCATTTTTACGATTTTCGGCCGAAATTTAATATTCTCCGAAATGACGGGGGTTGTGCTGGTGGCCTCTAACGTACCCCTAGACCAACCCCTCAAAGGTCAGTTCGTCCGAAAACCCGGTTTGTCTTCGAGTAAATGCAGTTTTCCCGATAGCGCGCAATGTGTTCGGGCGAGGTGGCTTAGGGGACTATTTTCCCACTAACAAAGTTCGGTATAGGACTCCTAGGACTTGCATTGTGTTTTTTGGTCCCAGAAGAAGGTCCCCTGTGAGTTTGGTCGAAATCGGAGACAATTGTTCTTCAACCGAAAATCGCATAAACGCGAAGGCTATAGTCTTTGCATTTTTACGATTGTCGGCCGAAATTTAATATTTTCCGAAATGATGGGGGTTGTGCTGGCGGACTCTAACGTACCCCTAGACCAACCCCCAAGGGTCAGTTCGTCCGAAAACCCGGTTTGTCTGCGAGGAAATGCAGTTTTCCTGATAACGCGCAATGTGTTCGGGCGAGGTGGCTCAGGGGACTATTTTCTCACTAACGAAGTCTGGTATAGGACTCCTAGGACTTGCTTTGTGTTTTTTGGTCCCAGAAGAAGGTCCCCTGTGAGTTTGGTCGAATTCGGAGACAATTGTTCTTCAACCGAAAATCGCATAAACGCCAAGGCTATAGCCTTTGCATTTTTGACGATTTTCGGGAAAATTCATATTCTCCGAAATGACGGGGTTGTGCTGGGGACTCTAACGTACCCCTAGACCAACCCTCGAGGGTCAGTTCGTCCGAAAACCCGGTTTGTCTGCGAGGAAATGCAGTTTTCCTGATAACGCGCAAAGTGTTCGGGCGAGGTGGCTTAGGGGACTATTTTCTCATTAACGAAGTTCGGTATAGGACTCCTAGGACTTGCTTTGTGTTGTTTGATCCCAGAAGAAGGTCCCCTGTGAGTTTGGTCGAAATCGGAGACAATTGTTCTTCAACCGAAAATCGCATAAACGCCGAGGCTATAGCCTTTGCAATTTTACGATTTTCGGCCGAAAATTTATATTCTCCGAAATGACGGGGGTTGTGCTGGGGGACTCGAACGTACCCCTAGACCAACCCCCAAGGGTAATTTCGTCCGAAAACCCGGTTTGTCTGCTAGGAAATGCAGTTTTCCTGATAGCGCGCAATGTGTTCGGGCGAGGTGGCTTAGGGGCCTATTTTCTCACTAATGAAGTTCGGTATAGGACTCCTAGGACTTGCTTTGTGTTTTTTGGTCCGAGAAGAAGGTCCCCTGTGAGTTTGGTCGAATTCGGAGAAAATTGTTCTTCAACCGAAAATCGCATAAACGCCAAGGCTATAGCCTTTGCATTTTTACGATTTTCGGCCGAAAATTAATATTCTCCGAAATGACGGGGGTGGGGCTGGGGGACTCGAACGTACCCCTAGACCAACCCCAAAGGGTCAGTTCGTCCGAAAACCCGGTTTGTCTGCTAGGAAATGCAGTTTTCCTGATAGCGCGCAATGTGTTCGGGCGAGGTGGCGAGGACCTATTTTCTCACTAACGAAGTCCGGTATAGGACTGCTAGGACTTGCTTTGTGTTTTTTGATCCCAGAAGAAGGTCCCCTGTTAGTTTGGTCGAAATCGGAGACAATTGTTCTTCAACCGAAAATCGCATAAACGCCAAGGCTATAGCCTTTGCATTTTTACGATTTTCGGCCGAAAATTAATATTCTCCGAAATGACGGGGGTGGGGCTGGGGGACTCGAACGTACCCCTAGACCAACCCCCGAGGGTCAGTTCGTCCGAAAACCCGGTTTGTCTGCTAGGAAATGCAGTTTTCCCGATAGCGCGCAATGTGTTCGGGCGAGGTGGCTTAGGGGCCTATTTTCCCACTAACGAAGTTCGGTATAGGACTCCTAGGACTTGCATTGTGTTTTTTGGTCCCAGAAGAAGGTCCCCTGTGAGTTTGGTCGAATTCGGAGAAAATTGTTCTTCAACCGAAAATCGCATAAACGCCAAGGCTATAGCCTTTGCATTTTTACGATTTTCGGCCGAAAATTAATATTCTCCGAAATGACGGGGGTGGGGCTGGGGGACTCGAACGTACCCCTAGACCAACCCCCGAGGGTCAGTTCGTCCGAAAACCCGGTTTGTCTGCGAGGAAATGCAGTTTTCCTGATAACGCGCAATGTGTTCGGGCGTGGTGGCTTAGGGCCTATTTTCCCACTAAAGAAGTTCGGTATAGGACTCCTAGGACTTGCATTGTGTTTTGGTCCCAGAAGAAGGTCCCCTGTGAGTTTGGTCGAAATCGGAGACAGTTGTTCTTCGACCGAAAATCGGAAAAACGCCAAGGCTATAGCCTTTGCATTTTTACGATTTTCGGCCGAAAATTAATATTCTCCGAAATGACGGGGGTTGTGCTGGGGGACTCTAACGTACCCCTAGACCAACCCCCAAGGGTCAGTTCGTCCGAAAACCCGGTTTGTCTGCGAGGAAATGCAGTTTTCCTGATAGCGCGCAATGTGTTCGGGCGAGGTGGCTTAGGGGACTATTTTCTCACTAACGAAGTCTGGTATAGGACTCCTAGGACTTGCTTTGTGTTTTTTGGTCCCAGAAGAAGGTCCCCTGTGAGTTTGGTCGAAATCGGAGACAATTGTTCTTCAACCGAAAATCGCAAAAACGCCAAGGCTATAGCCTTTGCATTTTTACGATTTTCGGCCGAAAATTATTATTCTCCGAAATGACGGGGGTTATGCTGGGGGACTCTAACGTACCCCTAGACCAACCCCCAAAGGTCAGTTCGTCCGAAAACCCGGTTTGTCTGCTAGGAAATGCAGTTTTCCTGAAAGCGCGCAATGTGTTCGGGCGAGGTGGCTTAGGGGCCTATTTTCCCACTAACGAAGTTCGGTATAGGACTCCTAGGACTTGCTTTGTGTTTTTTGGTCCCAGAAGAAGGTCCCCTGTGAGTTTGGTCGAATTCGGAGACAATTGTTCTTCAACCGAAAATCGCATAAACGCCAAGGCTATAGCCTTTGCATTTTTACGATTTTCGGCCGAAAATTAATATTCTCCGAAATGACGGGGGTTGGGCTGGGGGACTCGAACGTACCCCTAGACCAACCCCCAAGGGTCAGTTCGTCCGAAAACCCGGTTTGTCTGCTAGGAAATGCAGTTTTCCTGAAAGCGCGCAATGTGTTCGGGCGAGGTGGCTTAGGGGCCTATTTTCCCACTAACGAAGTTCGGTATAGGACTCCTAGGACTTGCTTTGTGTTTCTTGATCCCAGAAGAAGGTCCCCTGTGAGTTTGGTCGAAATCGGAGAAAATTGTTCTTCAACCGAAAATCGCATAAACGCCAAGGCTATAGCCTTTGCGTTTTTACGATTTTCGGCCGAAAATTAATATTTTCCGAAATGACGGGGGTTGGGCTGGGGGACTGGAACGTACCCCTAGACCAACCCCCAAGGGTCAGTTCGTCCGAAAACCCGGTTTGTCTGCTAGGAAATGCAGTTTTCCTGATAGCGCGCAATGTGTCCGGGCGAGGTGGCTTAGGGGCCTATTTTCTCATTAACGAAGTTCGGTATAGGACTCCTAGGACTTTTGTTGTGTTTTTTGGTCCCAGAAGAAGGTCCCCTGTTAGTTTGGTCGAAATCGGAGACAATTAGTTCATCGACTGAAAAATCGCATAAACGCCAAGGCTATAGCCTTTGCATTTTTACGATTTTTGGCCGAAATTTAATATTTTCCGAAATGACGGGGGTTGTGCTGGCGGACTCTAACGTACCCCTAGACCAACCCCCGAGGGTCAGTTCGTCCGAAAACCCGGTTTGTCTGCGAGGAAATGCAGTTTTCCTGATAACGCGCAATGTGTTCGGGCGAGGTGGCTCAGGGGACTATTTTCTCACTAACGAAGTCTGGTATAGGACTCCTAGGACTTGCTTTGTGTTTTTTGGTCCCAGAAGAAGGTCCCCTGTGAGTTTGGTCGAATTCGGAGACAATTGTTCTTCAACCGAAAATCGCATAAACGCCAAGGCTATAGCCTTTGCATTTTTGCGATTTTCGGGGGAAAATTAATATTCTCCGAAATGACAGGGGTTGTGCTGGGGACTCTCCGAACGTACCCTAGACCAACCCTCGAGGGTCAGTTCGTCCGAAAACCCGGTTTGTCTGCTAGGAAATGCAGTTTTCCTGATAACGCGCAATGTGTTCGGGCGAGGTGGCTTAGGGGACTATTTTCTCATTAACGAAGTTCGGTATAGGACTCCTAGGACTTGCTTTGTGTTTTTTGATCCCAGAAGAAGGTCCCCTGTGAGTTTGGTCGAAATCGGAGACAATTGTTCTTCAACCGAAAATCGCATAAACGCCAAGGCTATAGCCTTTGCATTTGTACGATTTTCGGCCGAAAATTTATATTCTCCGAAATGACGGGGGTGGGGCTGGGGGACTCGAACGTACCCCTTGACCAACCCCCGAGGGTCAGTTCGTCCGAAAACCCGGTTTGTCTGCGAGGAAATGCAGTTTTCCTGATAGCGCGCAATGTGTTCGGGCGAGGTGGCTTAGGGGACTATTTTCTCACTAATGAAGTTCGGTATAGGACTCCTAGGACTTGCTTTGTGTTTTTTGGTCCCAGAAGAAGGTCCCCTGTGAGTTTGGTCGAATTCGGAGAAAATTGTTCTTCAACCGAAAATCGCAGAAACGACATAAGGCTATAGCCTTTGCATTTCTACGATTTTCGGCCGAAAATTTATATTCTCGGAAATGACGGGGGTTGGGCTGGGGATCAGACGTACCTAGACCAACCCTCGAGGGTCAGTTCGTCCGAAAACCCGGTTTGTCTGCTAGGAAATGCAGTTTTCCTGATAGCGCGCAATGTGTTCGGGCGAGGTGGCTTAGGGGCCTATTTTCTCATTAACAGTTCGGTATAGGACTCCTAGGACTTGCTTTGTGTTGTTTGGTCCCAGAAGAAGGTCCCTGTTGAGTTTGGTCGAAATCGGAGACAATTGTTCTTCAACCGAAAATCGCATAAACGCCAAGGCTATAGCCTTTGCATTTTTACGATTTTCGGCCGAAAATTCATATTCTCGAAATGACGGGGTTGTGCTGGGGACTCTAACGTACCCCTAGACCAACCCCCAAGGGTCAGTTCGTCCGAAAACCCAGTTTGTTTGCGAGGAAATGCAGTTTCCTGAAAGCGCGCAATGTGTTCGGGCGAGGTGGCTTAGGGCCTATTTTCCCATTAACGAAGTTCGGTATAGGACTCCTAGGACTTGCATTGTGTTTTTGGTCCCAGAAGAAGGTCCGTGTCAGTTTGGTCGAATTCGGAGAAAATTGTTCTTCAACCGAAAATCGCATAAACGCCAAGGCTATAGCCTTTGCATTTTTACGATTTTCGGCCGAAAATTAATATTCTCCGAAATGACGGGGGTTGGGCTGGGGGACTCGAACGTACCCCTAGACCAACCCCCAAGGGTCAGTTCGTCCGAAAACCCGGTTTGTCTGCTAGGAAATGCAGTTTTCCTGATAGCGCGCAATGTGTTCGGGCGAGGTGGCTTAGGGGCCTATTTTCCCACTAACGAAGTTCGGTATAGGACTCCTAGGACTTGCATTGTGTTTTTTGGTCCCAGAAGAAGGTCCCCTGTTAGTTTGGTCGAAATCGGAGACAATTGTTCTTCGACCGAAAATCGCAAAAACGCGAAGGATATAGCCTTTGCATTTTTACGAATTTTTGGCCGAAATTTAATATTTTCCGAAATGACGGGGGTTGTGCTGGCGGACTCTAACGTAGCCTTAGACCAACCCCGAGGTCAGTTCGTCCGAAAACCCGGTTTGTCTGCGAGAAAATGCAGTTTTCCTGATAACGCGCAATGTGTTCGGGCGAGGTGGCTCAGGGACTATTTATTTTCTCACTAACGAAGTCTGGTATAGGACTCCTAGGACTTGCTTTGTGTTTTTGGTCCCAGAAGAAGGTCCCCTGTGAGTTTAGTCAGATTCGGAGACAATTGTTCATCAACCAGAAAATCGCATAAACGCCAAGCCGCTATAGGCCGCCGGCGATACTTTTTACCTGATCAGCGAGGGCTCGGTAATCTCGGCTGTCTCTCCGAAATCGAGCCGGCTTTGGGTTGTGCTGGGGAACTCCGACGTAGCCGCGCGCGTCCCCGAAGTGGCTCCCGGCGAACCTCGGCTCGAGCCGAACACACCTGGGACGCGGCTCGCCGAGAGCCATGTCTGCTGGCGAGCCGCGGGTGGCTCGAGAGCCGCTTTGCATTTTGCGATTTTGGGGGAAAATTCATATTCTCCGAAATGACGGGGGTTGTGCTGGTATAGGACTCCTAGACGGACTTGCTCGAGGCATTTTCGTCCGAAAACCCGGTTTGTCCCGTGTCAGTTTGGTCGAATTCGGAGAAAATTGTTCTTCAACCGAAAATCGCATAAACGCCAAGGCTATAGCCTTTGCATTTTTACGATTTTCGGCCGAAAATTAATATTCTCCGAAATGACGGGGGTTGGGCTGGGGGACTCGAACGTACCCCTAGACCAACCCCCAAGGGTCAGTTCGTCCGAAAACCCGGTTTGTCTGCTAGGAAATGCAGTTTTCCTGAAAGCGCGCAATGTGTTCGGGCGAGGTGGCTTAGGGGCCTATTTTCTCACTAACGAAGTTCGGTATAGGACTCCTAGGACTTGCATTGTGTTTTTTGTCCCAGAAGAAGGTCCCCTGTTAGTTTGGTCGAAATCGGAGACAATTGTTCTTCGACCGAAAATCGCAAAAACGCGAAGGCTAAAGTCTTTGCATTTTTACTTTTTTCGGGGGAAAATTAATATTCTCCGAAATGACGGGGGTTGTGCTGGGGGACTCAAACGTACCCCTAGACCAACCCCCAAGGGTCAGTTCGTCCGAAAACCCGGTTTGTCTGCTAGGAAATGCAGTTTTCCTGATAACGCGCAAAGTGTTCGGGCGAGGTGGCTTAGGGGACTATTTTCTCATTAACGAAGTTCGGTATAGGACTCCTAGGACTTGCTTTGTGTTGTTTGATCCCAGAAGAAGGTCCCCTGTGAGTTTGGTCGAAATCGGAGACAATTGTTCTTCAACCGAAAATCGCATAAACGCCAAGGCTATAGCCTTTGCATTTTTGCGATTTTCGGGGGAAAATTCATATTCTCCGAAATGACGGGGGTTGTGCTGGGGGACTCTAACGTACCCCTAGACCAACCCTCGAGGGTCAGTTCGTCCGAAAACCCGGTTTGTCTGCTAGGAAATGCAGTTTTCCTGAAAGCGCGCAATGTGTTCGGGCGAGGTGGCTTAGGGGCCTATTTTCCCATTAACGAAGTTCGGTATAGGACTCCTAGGACTTGCATTGTGTTTTTTTGGTCCCAGAAGAAGGTCCCGTGTCAGTTTGGTCGAATTCGGAGAAAATTGTTCTTCAACCGAAAATCGCATAAACGCCAAGGCTATAGCCTTTGCATTTTTACGATTTTCGGCCGGAAATTAATATTCTCCGAAATGACGGGAGTTGGGCTGGGGACTCGAACGTACCCTAGACCAACCCCAAGGGTCGGATTCGTCCGAAAACCCGGTTTGTCTGCTAGGAAATGCAGTTTTCCTGAAAGCGCGCAATCTGTTCGGGTGAGGTGGCTTAGGGGCCTATTTTCCCACTAACGAAGTTCGGTATAGGACTCCTAGGACTTGCATTGTGTTTTTTGGTCCCAGAAGAAGGTCCCCTGTCAGTTTGGTCGAAATCGGAGACAATTGTTCTTCGACCGAAAATCGCAAAAACGCGAAGGCTAAAGTCTTTGCATTTTTACGATTGTCGGCCGAAATTTAATATTTTCCGAAATGACAGGGGTTGTGCTGGCGGACTCTAACGTACCCCTAGACCAACCCCTCAAAGGTCAGTTCGTCCGAAAACCCGGTTTGTCTGCGAGAAAATGCAGTTTTCCCGATAGCGCGCAATGTGTTCGGGCGAGGTGGCTCAGGGGACTATTTTCTCACTAACGAAGTCTGGTATAGGACTCCTAGGACTTGCTTTGTGTTTTTTGGTCCCAGAAGAAGGTCCCCTGTGAGTTTGGTCGAATTCGGAGACAATTGTTCATCAACCGAAAATCTCATAAACGCCAAGGCCAGGGGTCTCAAACTCGAGCTCTGCGCCAAGCCGCGGTTGGGTAGGCCGCCGGCGATACTCCCCCACTACTCCGATCAGCGAGGGCTCGGCTAATCTCGGCTGTCTCCCCGCCACTCCCCGCCACTGCATCGAGTCTCTTCGAGCCGGCTTTGGGTGTCTCAGCCCGAGCCCGTCGAGCCGCGCGCGTCCCGAAGTGGCTCCCGGCGAGCCTCGGCTCGACCGAACGCACCTGGGACGCGGAGCTCGGCGTCAACCGCAACGAGCCGCGGGTGGCTCGAGAGCCGCGAGTTTGAGACCCTAAGCCAAAGGGTATAGCCTTTGCATTTTGCGATTTTTCACTAATGAAGCGGGGTTGCTGGGGACTCTAACGTACCCCTAGACCAACCCTCGAGGGTCAGTTCGTCCGAAAACCCGGTTTGTCCCGTGTCAGTTTGGTCGAATTCGGAGAAAATTGTTCTTCAACCGAAAATCGCATAAACGCCAAGGCTATAGCCTTTGCATTTTTACGATTTTCGGCCGAAATTTAATATTCTCCGAAATGACGGGGGTTGGGCTGGGGAACTCGAACGTACCCCTAGACCAACCCCCAAGGGTCAGTTCGTCCGAAAACCGGTTTGTCTGCTAGGAAATGCAGTTTTCCTGAAAGCGCGCAATCTGTTCGGGTGAGGTGGCTTAGGGCCTATTTTCCCACTAACGAAGTTCGGTATAGGACTCCTAGGACTTGCATTGTGTTTTTGGTCCCAGGAAGAGGTCCCCTGTCAGTTTGGTCGAAATCGGAGACGAATTGTTTCGACCGAAAAATCGCAAAAACGCCAAGGCTAAAGTCTTTGCATTTTTACGATTGTCGGCCGAAAGTTAATATTTTCCGAAATGATGGGGGTTGTGCTGGCGGACTCTAACGTAGCCTAGACCAACCCCGAGGGTCGATTCGTCCGAAAACCCGGTTTGTCTGCGAGAAAATGCAGTTTTCCTGATAGCGCGCAATGTGTTCGGGCGAGGTGGCTCAGGACTATTTTCTCACTAACGAAGTCTGGTATAGGACTCCTACGACTTGCTTTGTGTTTTTGGTCCCAGAAGAAGGTCCCCTGTGAGTTTAGTCGAATTCGGAGACAATTGTTCATCAACCGAAAATCTCATAAACGCCAAGGCCAGGGTCTCAACAAGAGCTCTGCGCCAAGCCGCGGTTGGGTAGGCCGCCGGCGATACTCCCCACTACTCCGATCAGCGAGGCTCGGCTAATCTCGGCTGTCTCTCCGTACCCTAGACCATCCCCAAGAGTCTCTTCGAGCCGGCTTTGGGTGTCTCAGCCCGAGCCCGTCGAGCCGCGCGCGTCCCGAAGTGGCTCCCGGCGAGCCTCGGCTCGAGCCGAACGCACCTGGGACGCGGCTCGCCGAGAGCCGCGTCCACCGGCTGGCGAGCCGCGGGTGGCTCGAGAGCCGCGAGTTTGAGACCCCTGGCCAAGGGTATAGCCTTTGCATTTTTGCGATTTTCGGGGGAAAATTCATATTCTCCGAAATGACGGGGGTTGTGCTGGGGGACTCTAACGTACCCCTAGACCAACCCTCGAGGGTCAGTTCGTCCGAAGCCCGGTTTGTCTGCTAGAAATGCAGTTTCCTGATAACGCGCAAAGTGTTCGGGCCGAGGTGGCTTAAGGGACTATTTTCTCATTAACGAAGTCCGGTATAGGACTCCTAGTACTTGCATTGTGTTTTGGTCCCAGAAGAAGGTGTCCTGTGAGTTTGGTCGAAATCGGAGACAATTGTTCTTCAACCGAAAATCGCATAAACGCCAAGGCTATAGCCTTTGCATTTTTACGATTTTCGGCCGAAAATAAATATTCTTCGAGAAATGACGGGGTGGGGCTGGGGACTCGAACGTACCCCTAGACCAACCCCGAGGGTCAGTTCGTCCGAAAACCGGTTTGTCTGCTAGGAAATGCAGTTTTCCTGATAGCGCGCAATGTGTTTGGGCGAGGTGGCTTTAGGGACTTTTTCTCCACTAACGAAGTTCGGTATAGGACTCCTAGGACTTGCATTGTGTTTTGGTCCCAGAAGAAGGTCCCTGTGAGTTTGGTCGAAATCGGAGACAATTGCTTCAACCGAAAATCGCAAAAACGCCAAGGCTATAGCTTTTGCATTTTTACGATTTTCGGCCGAAAATTAATATTCTCCGAAATGACGGGGGTTGGGCTGGGGGACTCGAACGTACCCCTAGACCAACCCGCAGGGGTCAGTTCACTTTCACGTGAGCGCTCACGCTGGCTTAACTTTACTCTCCTGGGTGGCTGGCGACGATGAGGGAGCGGGTAGGGGAAGGGAAGCCACTGATTTAATGCTGTCTTTGTCTGTTCTTCAGGATGCTGATTCGTTTGACGGGTCTTCACTACTGCAAGCCTTCTGATTCTTTCGGTCCTTTGGGTTAGGAGTTTTTGAGCTGCTTGTGATTCCCACAGCACCTGGTATGTATTTCTCATTTCATTTAACTTCATTATGTATTTTGTTTGAATGCTAGTACCCCTATAAGATTAAAGTTAACTTGGATGTCAATTTGCTAATGACATGGATTACCTTGTTTTGATTGCTGAATATGTTTTGATTTCAAATTGAAATGCCATAGCAAGTAGTAAAATTTTGGCACGTTATCCCTTGTACCTGCCGTACTAAATTAAAGAGGGAATAGCTGTTTTATTTTTTTATTTTGTGTCTTTTTAAATAAATCAACCGAGTTGTGATGAAATGATACTCTTTTCTTGATCTGCTTCTGATACATATTTGTTTTTGCAGGTGACAAGACAAAGATGCACCAAATGTGAAGGCGTTGAAGACTCTTCAAATCAAGAAACCAACTCAAGACAGGATCCTCAGCATGAAAAAATGAACTTACTTTGAACTTGCTTTGTATTTGGAATTACTTGAAAACGATTTTTTGGTATTGGAGATTGAGTTATTTCATTTGAAGGAGAGAATTGTCACAGTGAAACGCGTTTTGTTCTTCTTCCAATAAAATTTGTATTTTTTGTTGTTGCGCTTCCACTGCTACAAGTCCCAAGCTCAGCTGCTGCGCACATGAAGGCACACAGCTGAGCTTAGAGACACTGAAGCATCAGAGCAGCGACAGCAAAACAATGTTTTTCCTCCTTGGTTGTCGACTTTGGCCTTCCTTCATCAGGCAACTCACTGGTAAACCAATGAACCACTCGACCGAGTAGACCAAAGTTGACAACCAAGAAGGAAAATACACGTCCTTGCCCTTCTCCTTATACAAATACTTGTCCTGGTACAGATACTTGCCTCTGAGAGAGAGAGAAAGGAGAAGAGGGGGGTGAGATAGTGAGAAAGTGCCAAGTGCACACCAAACCCTTATGCATTTTGTTGTGCATAAACATGCAGAATTTTAAGCAACCATAATTATGTACAATTTTTGTGCATAATTATGTACAAATTGTGCATAACTATGCACAAATTGTACATAGTTATGCATGAAATTGTGCATACTCTTATGGTTGCTTAAAATCAACATGTTTATGCACAATTAAATGCATAAGGATTTAGTGTGTGCAAGAGAGAGGAGGGGAGGGGGGATAGATAGAAAAGAAACAAAGGGGAGGGGGCGAAAGAGGTTGGAACTGAATTTCTGTAAACATAACCTTCAATAAATCAATTTTCTTTTTCATTGAAAATTCAAATTCATCCCTAACTCCACCTAACCAGAAGAAGAGAAGAAGAAAAAGAAGAAGGAAAAAGTAGTAGAAGAAAAGAAGAAAAAGAAAGAAAAGAAGAAGAAAAAAGAAGAAGAAGAAGAAGAAAAAAGGAAGAAGAAAAGAAGAAAGAAAAGAAGAAGAAGAAGAAAAGAAGAAAAAGAAGAAAAAAAGGAGAGGAAAAAAGAAGAAATTCCTAATGTTTTTCTTTTCTTTCTTTTTTTTCTTCTTTCTTTTTCTTCTCTTTCTTTTTTCTTCTTCTTTTCTTCTTTCTTCCTCTTCTTTTTCTTCTTGCTTTTTTTCTTCTTCTTTTTCTTCTTCTTTTCTTTCTTCTTTTTCTTCTTTTTTTCTTCTTCTTTTTTTCTTCTTCTTTATTTTCTTCTTCTTTTTTTCTTCTTCTTTTTTCTTCTTTTCTTCTTCTTTCTTCTTTTTCTTCTTCTTTTCTTCTTCTTCTTTCTTCTTTCTTCTCTTCTTCTACGGATTTAGGGTTAGGTTAGGGTTAGAGAATGAATTTGAAATTTTCAATGAAAAAGAAAATTGATTTATTGAGGGTTATGGTTTACAGAAAATTCAGTTCCGACCTCCTTTCGCCCCCCCTCCCCTTTGTTTTCTTTTCTATCTATCCTCCTCCTCCTTTCTCTGCTTACACACTAAATCCTTATGCATTTAATTGTGCAAAAAACATGCTGGAATTTTAAGCAACCATAAGAGTATGTGCACAATTTCATGCATAACTATGTACAATTTGTGCATCGTTATGCACATTGATTTGTACATAATTAGTGCACAAAATTGTACATAATTATGGTTGCTTAAAATTCTGCATGTTTATGGACAACAAAATGCTTAAGGGTTTGGTGTGCACTTGGCACTTTCTCTCACTATCTCACCCCCCCCCCCTCTTCTCCTTTCTCTCTCTCTCTCTCTCTCTCTCTCTCTCTCTCTCTCTCAGAGAGGCAAGTATCTGTACCAGGACAAGTATTTGTATAAGGAGAAGGACAAGGACGTGTTTTTTCCCTTCTAGGTTGTCAACTTTGGTCTACTCGGTCGAGTGGTTCATTGGTTTCCACTAGTGAGTTGCTCGATGAAGGAAGGCCAAAGTCGACAACCAAGGAGGAAAAACATTGTTTTGCTGTCGCTGCTCTGATGCTTCGTGTCCTAAGCTCAGCTGCTGTGCCTTCATGTGCGCAGCAGCTGAGCTTGGGACTTGTAGCAGTGGAAGCGCAACAACAAAGAAATACAAATTTTATTGGAAGAAGAACAAAACGCGTTTCACTGTGACAATTCTCTCCTTCAAATGAAATAACTCATGCTCCAATACCAAAAAATCGTTTTCAAGTAATTCCAAATACAAAGCAAGTTCAAAGTAAGTTCATTTTTTCATGCTGAGGATCCTGTCTTGAGTTGGTTTCTTGATTTGAAGAGTCTTCAACGCCTTCACATTTGGTGCATCTTTGTCTTGTCACCTGCAAAAACAAATATGTATCAGAAGCAGATCAAGAAAAGAGTATCATTTCATCACAACTCGGTTGATTTATTTAAAAAGACACAAAATAAAAAAATAAAACAGCTATTCCCTCTTTAATTTAGTACGGCAGGTACAAGGGATAACGTGCCAAAATTTTACTACTTGCTATGGCATTTCAATTTGAAATCAAAACATATTCAGCAATCAAAACAAGGTAATCCATGTCATTAGCAAATTGACATCCAAGTTAACTTTAATCTTATAGGGGTACTAGCATTCAAACAAAATACATAATGAAGTTAAATGAAATGAGAAATACATACCAGGTGCTGTGGGAATCACAAGCAGCTCAAAAACTCCTAACCCAAAGGACCGAAAGAATCAGAAGGCTTGCAGTAGTGAAGACCCGTCAAACGAATCAGCATCCTGAAGAACAGACAAAGACAGCATTAAATCAGTGGCTTCCCTTCCCCTACCCGCTCCCTCATCGTCGCCAGCCACCCAGGAGAGTAAAGTTAAGCCAGCGTGAGCGCTCCATGAAAGTGAACTGACCCCTGCGGGTTGGTCTAGGGGTACGTTCGAGTCCCCCAGCACAACCCCCGTCATTTCGGAGAATATTAATTTTCCCCCGAAAAACGTAAAAATGCAAAGACTATAGCCTTCGCGTTTTTGCGATTTTCGGTCGAAGAACAATTGTCTCTGATTTCGACCAAACAAACACGGGCCCTTCTTCAGGGACCAAAAAACACAATGCAAGTCCTAGGAGTCCTATACCGATCTTGTTAGTGTTAGGAAAGAGTTCAGGCCCCTATACCTCGCCACCTCCTTGAACACATTGCGCGCTTTCAGGAAAACTGCATTTCCTAGCAGACAAACCGGGTTTTCGGACGAACCTGACCATGGGGATCTTGGTCTATGGGTACGTCTGAGTCCCCAGCTAAAACCCCCCGTCATTTCGGAGAATTTTAATTTTCGGCCTGAAAATCGTAAAAATGCAAAGGCTAGTAGCCTTATGTTTATCGATTTTCAGTTGAAGAACAATTTTTCTCTCGAATTCGACCAAACTCACAGGACCTTCTTCTGGGACCAAAAAACACAAAGCAAGTCCTAGGAGTCCAATACCGAACTTTATTAGTGAGAAAATAGGCCCCTAAGCCACCTCGACGGAACACATTGCGCGCCATCAGGAAAACTGCATTTCCAAGCAGACAAACCGGGTTTTCGGACGAACTGACCCTCGGGGGTTGGTCTAGGGGTACGTTCGAGTCCCCCAGCCCCACCCCCGTCATTTCGAGAATTATTAATTTTTCGGCCGAAAATCGTAAAAATGCAAAGGCTATAGCCTTGGCGTTTTTGCGATTTTCGGTCGAAGAACAATGTGTCTCCGATTAAACCAAACTAACAGGGGACCTTCTTCTGGGACCAAAACACAATGCAAGTCCTAGGAGTCCTATACCGAACTTCAGTAGTGAAAATAGGCCCTAAGCCACCTTCGCCCGGACACATTGCGCGCCATCATCAGGAAAACTGAATTTCCTCGCAGACAAACCGGGTTTTCAGACGAACTGACCCTTTTGGGGTTGGTCTAGGGGAACGTTAGAGTCCCCAGCACAACCCAAATCATTTCTGGAGAATATTAATTTTCCCCGAAAAACATAAAAATGCAAAGACTATAGCCTTCGCGGCTTTTGCGATTTTCGGTCCGAAGAACAATTGTCTTCGATTTCGACCAAACAAACACGGGCCCTTCTTCAGGGACCAAAAACACAATGCAAGTCCTCAGGAGTCCTATACCGAACTTCGTTAGTGGGAAAATAGGCTCCCTTAAGCCTACCTCGCCCGAATACACATTGCGCGCTTTCAGGAAAAACTGCATTTCTAGCAGACAAACCGGGTTTTCGGACGAACGATTCCCCTTGGGGGGTTGGTCTAGGGGTACGTCTGAGTCCCCAGCCAAATCCCCCCGTCATTTCGGAGAATTTTAATTTTCGGCCGAAAATCGTAAAATGCAAAGGCTATAGCCTTGGCGTTTATGCGTGATTTTCAGTTGAAGAACAATTTTCTCCGAATTCGACTACCAAACTCACAGGGGACCTTCTTCTGGGACCAAATACACAAAGCAAGTCCTAGGAGTCCTATACCGAACTTTATTAGTGAGAAAATAGGCCCTCAAAGCCACCTCGACGGAACACATTGCGCGCCATCAGGAAAACTGCATTTCCAAGCAGACAAACCGGGTTTTCGGACGAACTGACCCTTGGGGGTTGGTCAAGGGGTACGTTCGAGTCCCCCAGCCCCACCCCCGTCATTTCGGAGAATATTAATTTTCGGCCGAAAATCGTAAAAATGCAAAGGCTATAGCCTTGGCGTTTTTGAGATTTTCGGTCGATGAACAATTGTCTCCGAATTCGACCAAACTAACAGGGGACCTTCTTCTGGGACCAAAAAACACAAAGCAAGTCCTAGGAGTCCTATACCGAACTTCATTAGTGAGAAAATAGTCCCCTAAGCCATCTCGCCCGAACACATTGCGCGTTATCAGGAAAACTGCATTTCCTCGCAGACAAACCGGGTTTTCGGACGAACTGACCCTTGGGGGTTGGTCTAGGGGTACGTTCGAGTCCCTCAGCCAAACCCCCGTCATTTCGGAGAATTTTAATTTTCGGCCGAAAATCGTAAAAATGCAAAGGCTATAGCCTTGGCGTTTATGCGATTTTCAGTTGAAGAACAATTTTCTCCGAATTCGACCAAACTCACAGGGGACCTTCTTCTGGGACCAAAAAACACAAAGCAAGTCCTAGGAGTCCAATACCGAACTTTATTAGTGAGAAAATAGGCCCCTAAGCCACCTCGACGGAACACATTGCGCGCCATCAGGAAAACTGCATTTCCAAGCTTAGACAAAGCCGGGTTTTCGGACGAATAACTGACCCTCGGGGTTGGTCAGGGGTACGTTAGAGTCCCCAGCTAACCCCCGTCATTTCGGAGAATATTAATTTTCGGCCGAAAATCGTAAAAATGCAAAGGCTATAGCCTTGGCGGTTTTGCGATTTTCGGTCGAAGAACAATTGTCTCTGATTTCGACCAAACAAACACGGGCCCTTCTTCAGGGACCAAAAAACACAATGCAAGTCCTAGGAGTCCTATACCAGACTTCGTTAGTGAGAAAATAGTCCCCTAAGCCACCTCGCCCGAACACATTGCGCGCTTTCAGGAAAACTGCATTTCCTAGCAGACAAACCGGGTTTTCGGACGAACTGACCCTTGGGGGTTGGTCTAGGGGTACGTTCGAGTCCCGTCAGCCCAACCCCCGTCATTTCGGAGCATATAAATTTTCGGCCGAAAATCGTAAAAATGCAAAGGCTATAGCCTTGGCGTTTATGCGATTTTCGGTTGAAGAACAATTGTCTCCGATTTCGACCAAACTAACAGGGGACCTTCATCTGGGACCAAAAAACACAATGCAAGTCCTAGGAGTCCTATACCGAACTTCGTTAGTGAGAAAATAGGCCCCTAAGCCACCTCGCCCGAACACATTGCGCGCCTTCAGGAAAACTGCATTTCCTAGCAGACAAACCGGGTTTTCGGACGAACTGACCCTCGGGGGGTTGGTCTAGGGTACGTCTGAGTCCCCAGCCCCACCCTGTCATTTCGGAGAATATAGCCGAAAATCAAAAATGCAAAGGCTATAGCCTTGGCGTTTATGCGATTTTCAGTTGAAGAACAATTTTCTCCGAATTCGACCAAACTCACAGGGGACCTTCTTCTGGGACCAAAAAACACAAAGCAAGTCCTAGGAGTCCTATACCGAACTTCATTAGTGAGAAAATAGTCCCCTAAGCCATCTCGCCCGAACACATTGCGCGTTATCAGGAAAACTGCATTTCCTCGCAGACAAACCGGGTTTTCGGACGAACTGACCCTCGGGGGTTGGTCAAGGGTACGTCTGAGTCCCCAGCACAACCCCCTCATTTCGGAGAATATAAATTTTCGGCCGAAAATCGTAAAATGCAAAGGCTATAGCCTTGGCGTTTATGCGATTTTCAGTTGAAGAACAATTTCTCTCCGAATTGACCAAACTCACAGAGGACCTTCTTCTGGGACCAAAACACAAAGCAAGTCCTAGGAGTCCTATACCGAACTTCATTAGTGAGAAAATAGTCCCCAAGCCATCCTCGCCCGAACACATTGCGTATCAGGAAAACTGCATTTCCCAGCAGACAAACCGGGTTTTCGGACGAACTGACCCTGGGGTTGGTCAAGGGGTACGTTAGAGTCCCCAGCACAACCCCGCGTCATTTCGGAAAATACTTTCAGCCGAAAATCGTAAAATGCAAAGGCTATAGCCTTGGCGTTTTTGCGATTTTCGGTCGAAGAACAATTGTCTCCGATTTCGACCAAACTAACATGGAACCTGCTTCTGGGACCGAAAAACACAATGGAAGTCCTAGGAGTCCTATACCGAACTTCGTAAGTGGGAAAATAGGCCCCTAAGCCACCCCCCTGGACACATTGCGCGCTATCGGGAAAACTACATTTCTTCGCAGAAAAACCAGGTTTTCGGACGAACTGACCCTTGGGGGTTGGTCTAGGGGTACGTTAGAGTCCCCAGCACAACCCCTCACGTCATTTCGGAGAATATTGATTTTCGGCCGAAAATCGTAAAATGCAAAGGCTATAGCCTTGGCGTTTTTGCGATTTTCGGTCGAAGAACAATTGTCTCCGATTTCGACCAAACTCACAGGACCTTCTTCTGGGACCAAAACACAAAGCAAGTCCTAGGAGTCCTATACCGAACTTCGTTAGTGAGAAAATAGGCCCCTAAGCCACCTCGCCCGAACACATTGCGCGCTATCAGGAAACTGCATTTCCTCGCAGACAAATCCGGCTTTCGGACTGAACTTGACCCCGGGTTGGTCAATATGGGTACGTTAGAGTCCCCAGCACAACCCCGTCTCTCATTTCGGGAGAATATTAATTTTCGGCCGAAAATCGTAAAAATGCAAAGGCTATAGCCTTGGCGTTTATGCGATTTTCAGTTGAAGAACAATTGTTCCGAATTCGACCAAACTCACAGGGGACCTTCTTCTGGGACCAAAAACACAAAGCAAGTCCTAGGAGTCCTATACCGAACTTCGTTAGTGAGAGTAGGTCCCCTAAGCTTCATCTCGCCCGAACACACATTGCGTTATCAGGAAAACTGCATTTCTCTCGCAGACAAACCGGGTTTTCGGACGAACTGACCTCTCTCTGGGGTTGGTTTAGGGTACGTTAGAGTCCCCAGCACAACCCTGTCATTTCGAGAAAATATTAATCGGCCATGAAAATCGTAAAATGCAAAGGCTCATAGCCTTTGCGTTTTTACAGTGATTTTCGGTCGAAGAACAATTGTCTCCGATTTCGACCAAACTCACAGGGGACCTTCTTCTGGGAGACCAAAAAAGACAAAGCAAAGTCCTAGGAGTCTCTAGTACCAAACTTTCGTTAGTGAGAAAATAGGCTCCCTAAGCCACCTCGCCCGAACACATTGCGCGCTATCAGGAAAACTGCATTTCCTCGCAGACAAACCGGCCTTTTTCGGACGAACTGATTTTGCGGGTTGGTCTAAGGGGGCATACGTTAGAGTCCCCAGCACAACCCCCTGTCATTTCGAGAATATTAATTTTCGGCCGAAAATCGTAAAAATGCAAAGCGCTATAGCCTTGGCGTTTTTGCGATTTTCGGTCGAAGAACAATTGTCTCCGATTTCGACCAAACTCACAGGGGACCTTCCTTCTGGGACCAAAAACACAAAGCAAGTCCTAGGAGTCCTATACCGAACTTCGTTAGTGAGAAAAATAGGCCCCTAAGCCACCTCGCCCGAACACATTGCGCGCTATCGGGAAAACTTTAGCATTTCCTCGCAGACAAATCCTGGTTTTCGGACGAAACACTTTTTGGGGTTGGTCTAGGGGTCGTTAGAGTCCCCCCAGCCCAACCCCGTCATTTCGGAGAATATTAATTTTCGGCCGAAAATAAAATGCAAAGGCTATAGCCTTTGGCGTTTTTGCGATTTTCGGTTGAAGAACAATTGTCTCCTGATTCTTCGACCAAACTCACAGGTAAGACCTTCTGGACCAAAAACACAAAGCAAGTCCTAGGAGTCCTATACCGAACTTCACAGTGAGAAAATAGGCCCCTAAGCCACCTCGCGTCCGAACACATTGCGCGCTATCAGGAAAAACTGCATTTCTCGCAGACAAACCGGGTTTCGGACGAACTGACCCTTGGGGGGTTGGTCTAGGGGTACGTTATGAGTCCCCGAAGCACAACCCCCGTCATTTCGGAGAATATTAATTTTCGGCCGAAAATCGTAAAATGCCAAGGCTATAGCCTTGGCGTTTTTGCGATTTTCGGTTGAAGAACATATCTCGTCTCCGATTTCGACCAAAACTCACAGGGACCTTCTTCTGGGACCAAAAACACAAAGCAAGTCCTAGGAGTCCTATACCAGGACTTCGTTAGTGAGAAAATAGTCCCCTAAGCCACCTCGCCCGAACACATTGCGCGTTATCAGGAAAACTGCATTTCGCAGACAAACCGGGTTTTCGGACGAACTGACCCTTGGGTTGGTCTAGGGTACGTTAGAGTCTCCCCAGCACAACCCCGTCATTTCGGAGAATATTAATTTTCGGCCGAAAATCGTAAAAATGCAAAGGCTATAGCCTTGGCGTGTTTTGCGCGATTTTCGGTCGAAGAACAATTTGTCTCCGATTTCGACCAAACTCACAGTGGGACCTTCTTCTGGGACCAAAAACACAAAGCAAGTCCTAGGAGTCCTATACCAGACTTCGTTAGTGAGAAAATAGGTCCCTAAGCCACCTCGCCCGAACACATTGCGCGCTATCAGGAAACTAGATTTCCTCGCAGACAAACTGGCTGGACGAACTCGACCTCTTTGGGGTTGGTCTAGGGGTACGTTAGAGTCCACCTAGCACAACCCCTCTGTCATTTCGGAGAATATTGATCTCATTTTCGGCCGAAAATCGTAAAATGCAAAGCCTATAGCCTTCGCGTTTTTAGTGATTTTCGGTCGAAAACAATTGTCTCCGATTTCCGACCAAACTCACAGGGGACCTTCTTCTGGGACCAAAACACAAAGCAAGTCCTAGGAGTCCTATACCGAACTTCGTTAGTGAGAAAATAGGCCCTAAGCCACCTCGCCCGAAACAGACATTGGTGCGCTATCAGGAAAAACTGCATTTCCAAGCAGACAAACTGGGTTTTCGGACGAACTGACTCGGGGTTGAAGGTCTAGGGTATGTTAGAGTCCCCCCAGCCTCAACCCCTGTCATTTCGGAGAATATTAATCTTTTCGGCCGAAAATCGTAAAATGCAAAGGTTATAGCCTTGGCGTTTATGCGATTTTCGGTTGAAGAACAATTTTCTCCGAATTCGACCAAACTCACAGGGGACCTTCTTCTGGGACCAAAAACACAAAGCAAGTCCTAGGAGTCCTATACCGAACTTCATTAGTGAGAAAATAGGCCCCTAAGCCACCTCGCCGGAACACATTGCGCGCCATCAGGAAAACTGCATTTCCTCGCAGACAAACCGGGTTTTCGGACGAACTGACCCTCGGCGGGTTGGTTTAGGGCGCACGTTCGAGTCCCCAGCCCAACCCTGTCTACTGACTTCCTTTGGCAGAATACATTCTCGGCCGAAATATCGTAACAATGCAAAGCGCTATAGCCTTATGTTTATGCGATTTTCGGTTGAAAGAACAAATTGTCTCCAATTCATCTGACCAAACTCACAGGGGACCTCTTCTGGGACCAAAAACACAAAGCAAGTCCTAGGAGTCCTATACCGAACTTCGTTAGTGAGAAAATAGGCCCTTAAGCCATCTTCGCCCGAACACATTGCGCGTTATCAGGAAAACTGCATTTCCTCGCAGACAAAGTGGGTTTTCGACGAATTGACCCCTCGCGGGTTGGTCTAGGGTACGTAAGAGTCCCCAGCACAACCCCCTGTCATTTCGGAGAATATTAATTTTCGGCCAATGAAAATCGTAAAAAATGCAAAGCGCTATAGCTCTGGCGTTTATGCGATTTTCGGCCGAAGAACAATTGTCTCCGAATTCGACCAAACTAACAGGGGACCTTCTTCTGGGACCAAAGAACATGTACAAAGCAAGTCCTAGGAGTCCTATACCGAACTTCATTAGTGAGAAAAATAGGCCCCTTGAAGCCACTCCTCTGCCCGAACACATTGCGCGCTATCAGGAAAACTGCATTTACTCGCAGCAGACAAACTACGGGTTTTCGGACGAATCTGACTTGGGGTTGTTCTAGGTACGTTAGAGTCCCCAGCACAACCCTCGTCATTCTGGAGAATATTAATTTTCGGCCGAAAATCGTAAAAATGCAAAGGCTATAGCCTTGGCGTTTATTGCGATTTTCAGCCGAAGAACAATTGTGTCCGATTTCCGACCAAACTCACAGGGGACTTTCTTCTGGGACCAAAGAACACAAAGCAAGTCCTAGGAGTCATATATACCGGAACTTCGTCATTAGTGAGAAAATAGGCTCCTAAGCCACCTCGCCCGAACACATTGCGCGCCATCAGGAAAACTGCATTTGCAGACAAACCGGGTTTTCGGACAAATCTGACCCTAGCGGAGTTAGTCTAGGGGTACGTTAGAGTCCCCAGCACAACCATCCGTCTTATTCCGGAGAATACTGGTCGAAAATCGTAAAAATGCAAAGGCCATAGCCTTGGCGTTTTTGTGATTTTGCCGAAGATAAATCGTCCGATTTCGACCAAACTCAGGACACTCTTCTGGGACTAAAAGATACGTTGTGAGTCCAAGGAGCCCGGTACCGGACCTCGTTTAACAGAAAATCGCTTGGCCAAAATATCGAAAATGCAAAGGCTATAGCTCATGTTTTTGTGATTTTCGGCCGAAGCAATAAATTGTCTCCGATTTCGACCAAACTCACAGGGGACCTTCTCTGGGACCAAACAAAGCAAGTCCTAGGAGTCCTATACTCGACTTCGTTAGTGAGAAAATATTCCTAAGCCACCTCGGCCCGAACACATTGCGCGCTATCAGGAAAACCGCTGCATTACTCTCGCAGACAAACTGCTGGCTTTCGGACGAACTGATCTTTGAGGTTGGTCTAGGGGTACGTTAGAGTCCACCCTGGCACAACCCCTGGTCATTTCGGAGGATATTAATTTTCAGCCGAAAATCGTAAAATGCAAAGGCCATTATAGCCTTGGCGTTTTTGCGATTTTCGGTCGAAGAACAATCGTCTCCGATTTCGACCAAACTCACAGGGGACACTCTTCTGGGACCAAAGATTACAGATCTGGGCGGAGCCCGGTACCGGACCTCGTTTGGGAGAAAATCGCTTTACAAAAATCGTAAAATGCAAAAATTTACTACTTGCTGGGTGGCATTTCAATTTGTAAATCAAATATATTCAGCAATCAAAAGAAGGCGCCTTATGCCATTACCAAATTGACATCCAAGTTGACTTTTTATCTTGTAGGGGTAACTAGCATTCAAACAAAAATTATATAATGAAGTTAAGTAAAATGAGGAATATACATACCAGTGTAAGCAAATCACATGCAGCTCAAAAAAATCCTAACCAAAAGGACCGAAAGAATCAGGGAATAGCTGGTGCAGTAGTGAAGGCCTGTCAAAACTGAATCAGCATCCTGAAGAACAGACAAAGACAGCATTAAATCAGTGTGTGGAATGTCTCAAAATAGGTGAAGATAAGATAGGATGACCTCCAAATTGAAAAGTGTTACTCACCATTTACTACAGCATCATTGCAATCACAAACATTGGAGTAGAGTTCAGAAGAAACTTCATGGGTTTTTGGAAAGTAATGCAACACACTTTATAATGCTTGGATATAAACATAATTGGACAACTGAAGCAAAGGGTAACACCTGAAGAAAAAACAGTTATGATTAGCATGACAAAGTCAAAGGCAGATCAGGATAAAGTTGTCACAAAAGCCAAAGGCAAAAGTACAGAAAATAAGTGCACCACTCTTAACGAAAAAAAAAAAGCAGTTATTGTACTAATTACAACTTTGCTCCAGTTACCAGAGGAACAGCAGTGTTTAGACATTTCACTCTTTGCTAAGGGAATAGCCAATTACAAACAAAGATGCCTCAAAATATTACTTTATGGTGGGTGCAAATCAAAATACTTGTCTTGTCTTGCTTTTCAAATTTATTTTCCAAATCAATGCGTAAGCTCTGAACATTACTCACCTTCAAATCAACAGCAGGATCACAGCAGACACTGCAAACATCCGACGATCCGAGGAGATAAACACCCCACTTCGCCATTGAAGAAGCATTTGGGTTTCCCGTTTGGATTCACACTGTAAAATCAAGAGCAACAAATATATAAAGACATGTGTGAGAAGAAGAAAACACAGTAGACTAATGAAATTATTTTACGCTATCTATACTAATGTAAACTTACCAGAGAAGGTAGGGATTCATCGAGATTCATATCCTGGTGGAGGTGAGACACTAACTTGGGAGCTCGAGTAGCAAGTGGATTTTCTCTCAAATACTCTTTCTGTAGAATCTGAAAGAGAAACAAAATAAAAGAAAAGTGAAAACTTTGCAGGTTCCGTAACCATATTCTTATCTCACAGAAGTGCGCAAA